>JAFIRS010000354.1:0-600000 GCA_018342105.1 Gonioctena quinquepunctata | reverse complement strand
TATTATATATATATATATATATATATATATATATATATATATTGCTTTAATAGTGGATTTTCATTTATGAAACCTGTTTTGTTCTTTTCACCATAATGCACGTTGCCATACATGTTATCCAAGTAATTCATTAAACTTGCATTGATGACCTTTTCAAAAAATGTGCTTACACGTGACAAGCAAATATTGATCTGTAATTTTTTTCTTTATCTCCATTTCCTTTTTCATAAATAGTTTTTAAGGTGGTTCCCCCACGAGACAGTTGAATTAGGAAATTATTAAAATTTGGCATACGTATTGTTTAACATGTGAACAACACCTCTATAAAATTTTAACAAGTTTCACCATCCCGAACCCGAGATATATATAATTGAAGACTCAATTAACACTTAACATATGGACCATGCATAGGCAAACATCACATTATTAATTCTACCGTTAGTACTAAAATTAAGAAGTTTATGAAAAACGAGGAGAAGCTAGGGGATAGCAGATATTGTGAAAAAAATCAAAGTGATTGACCATCTAGTTTGACAGATATAATCTCGAGGAGTACTTAGGTTTAGGCTGCATGATATATTCTGCAAGCAAACGAGCGAATGGTGGGGAACGGAACGGAGAGACGGCAACAGTGTACGCACGGCAAGTTTGAACAGCTCACATATCGGTCTCGTAGGGAAAAAATGGTACTTTCAAAAATTGGCGAAACACTTCGAAGCATACTTATTGTTAATTTATCTTTTAATATTGACAATGTTTCCTTCACTATGTTCTTGCCGAGTTCTGTCAGCTCGACAATACGTCTCCCATGACACGGGATAACATCCAAATTTTCCCGATCGGTTCTTGGTTGTGGTGTTCGCGCTTGTAACGAAGCCGCTAGGGCTTTCATTTTTTTCGCCAGTACTTTCTTTTTAATAAATCTCCCCCTTTGTCGCTTGTCGCGTCCGATCTGATATTTTTCTGATAAATTCCTCGTTTTTCGCAAATAACTCTCTCGATAGATTCAACTTCAGCACGTGAGTATCGGTAGGTGTATATAACAGCTGACGCGCAACGTTGCCACGATCGTCGTTCTAACACGCACACATAAGAATGCGTCGTCTGTATAGGCAACCTTTTCTGCGTGTTGAGGCATAGCCCGGATAGTTCCTTCAAAAAGTTTACTCGTAATGTCAGATCAAAAATACTTTTAGAATAAATTTTACGAAAGCAAATGATATTCGACATATCTACTGGCACTGAGTATGTATGTATGAATGAATGAATGAGTTTATTGTTTATATAGGTATACATCCTAATATTTTACATTTCTTCCTTGCACAGTGATTTACAAGTTATGACTAATAGTTACAAGTATAATAGTTACAAGTATATATATTGGTTATTTAATATCTTAATTATTTTTCGTATGTTCAGTTAGTTTTGATTTAAATTCATGAATATTATTGACCTCTTTTATTACTTGAGGTAATTATTATATTGACTTAGCCTTTATATAATAATATTTTCATAGATTTGATATCCTGCATTTAGGTAGGTGAACGTTATTGTTTTGTCTTGTTTCATAGTGTGTGTATTACTACGGTATATTATGAATTCGTTAAAGTAACTTGGTAGCATATTATTAATGATTTTAAATATAAATATCATAGATGTTCTATAAAATCTGTCCTTTATAGATATCCACCTTAATGTATCTAGCATTAACATTATACTAGTATACTGGTTACATTTCAGAATCACTCTCATTCCTCGGTTTTGCAATTTTTGCAATGCCATAATTTTACCTTTTTCCCATCCATACAATAGAGTACTACAGTAATCGAAATGTGGTTGAATTATAGTGTTATAGATGGTAATTTTAGCAAAAGTTGACAAGTGGCTAGATATTCGTGTGAAGAAGTAGAGTTTTTTTGCAATTTTCTTAGACATACTTAAAGTGTGCATCCATGTTAAGAGTGTTATCTAGCATAAATCCAAGGTATTTGAACTCTTTTAGGAAATCGATTTTTTCTTTGTTTATGGTTATGGTAGCGAAATTCAGGTTCAACTGTTTATATTTATGGGCTGTTGTTACTATCATTGCTTTTGTTTTTGATATATTTAGTTTCAATTTATTTATATTTAAGTAATCTAGGACTTGTTGCATACATACGTTCATTTTTGTTATTGCCATATTTAAATCCTTGTCATAAATAGATATTAACGTGTCATCAGCAAATAGGTTGATAAAATCACAGTTGATCATTGTGCTCATATCATTTATATATATCAAGAACAGCAGAGGTCCCAGCACGCTTCCCTGTGGTACACCGTATTTAGTATCAATGGGATTGGATAATGCATTATCTATTTTTGTTATTTGTTTCCTCCCATTCAGGTAATCTTTAAACCAATGCAATACAGTTCCATTAATCCCTATGGTTTCTAATTTTTTTATCAAAATTTCGTGGTCTATGGTTTCAAATGCCCTTCTTAAGTCTAAGAAAACTGTAACGACATATTCACCCTTGTCAATAGATTGAGTTCACTTAGTGATAGTCAGCTGTATAGCCGATTCACAAGAGTGATTCTGTCGAAACCCAGATTGATTATCCATGATTATCTTATTAGTTTCCACATATTCTAAGAGTTGTTTATATACCATTTCAAGAACTTTCTCCATGCCTGGCACAGCTGTATACCGATTCACAAGAGTGATTCTGTCGACACCCAGATTGATTATCCATAACCCAGATTGTTTTTATCTTACGACTGGTATGATAGTACTGGTTTTTAGCTGTTCTGGGCACTTACCTTTTTCCAACGAACTATTAATGAAATGTAACATAACATGTCCTATTATTCCAAACGTTTTTTTAATTAATTTTATATCTAGAATTTCATAACTTGACTTATTTTCTAATGTATTAATTATTTGTGCTAGATCTTTCAAATGCAGTTGTTTGAAAACAGTAAAGGTGGTTTCAGTAATGTTTCCACTCTGCCAGGTTATAGGAGTTTGAATCGAGTCTACAATTTTTTCTAGGCTGGTTTCAAAAAATGTATTAAAATTTTCAGCAATTTCCTTTTTGTTCTTATATTCAATTATTTCGTCATCTCTTTCAAATTTTATATTGTTCCAATCACATTCTTTCAATTTAGTATCCATTAGTGATTTGATAGTTTTCCACATTAGTTGTGGATTTTTCGAACTTAGGTCAATTTTATTGTAATAGTATTGTTTTTTCTTTATTTTAAGTAAATTAACTGCATCATTCCTTAGTCTTTTATAGTCTTGCCAGTTTTTTTCATTTCTAGTGTTTTTAAATATTTGATAAGCTGTATCTCTTGCCTTGGTTGCATTCCTTACTTCGTAGTCAAACCAAGGTAGGCTATTCTGGTCCCAACGGTATGATTTAATTGGTGCTAGTTGATTAACAATTTGTTCTGTTTTTTTATTAAATTCATCATAGAATATATCAACATCGACACAGTCAAGTAAATAATTCGTGCCTATCAATTCTCTACATATTAGTTCCATGTTTACATTTCCTAAATTTCGATAATTTTGTCTCGTTTTTTTTTTAAATCAATATTAAAGTCCCCGGTTATTATAAATTTCATGTTTGATTGGACAAGATCTTCGCATATTGACTCAAGATTACCCAGGAATATTGCATTGCTTTCATTGGGTGAGTGATACAGTGCACCTATTAACATATTAATTTGATTAATATATGGGCTTTACAAAGTTATTGATTACGATCCGAACGAATTATCAACCCTTTTAATATGCAGACGGTATGTAAATTTTGGTTGGGGCTGTCGCAGGGGATCGACCTTAAATTTGCTATTTTCAGTGCATTTGGAAATATTTTTTCTGAAAAACTTAGATCAACTAAGTACCTATATAAGAGAAAGGATAAGCTATCTCTGTATTTAATTTCAAAAGACAAGTGGATATTTGATCTTCATCAACTGTGGTTGGGTAGAAAAAGATCCAATTGTTAATTTTCAGCTAGACCCATTTTACTATTTCGTGAAAGAGGGAATAAATTCAAAAAATCGACCATTTTAATTCAGTGTGATTTCATCTGATGAAGCTATTGTATAGTAAAATACATGTCGGGATTAGTTTTTGCTTAATTGGTGTCAATGTAACATATTGAAATACATTTTCCTCAAAGCCCCCATACTGAGGATAATGGACCATACTTCTAAAAAATAAATCGTAATTCTCATAAGGTTCAGCAAACATATTTGAAATGAAGATGTTTATTAGATAAAACTACCCCTCTCAAAATTCAGGTTGGATATTTTCCAAAGTGAATTGGGGACATTATTATCTAATTATTCCATCAACAAAATTATTAAAGTGAACCTTAAAGACGATATATGATATTGGGCACCCATCGCCATTTAGCGAAAAGTTGCTGAATCAGCTATATTAGCATTTGAAGTCATCATCAACCAGTGAAGGGTAACCAAAATTAGGTATAATTCATTCTGGCCAATTTTCGTTCAAGTGCTGCAAAATGAAGGAAGTGGAGAAGGATATACTTACTGATATTGAACTATTACGTGCTATCTTCTTCACAATTTTGATTCAGCATTGATTATTTTTATCAACTACCATAAATGCTTCAATAATTCCTGAAAAATTTTCAATCCCATGTAATGTTATAGGTGAAAATGTTGTTGTTTCCACTGGTTATTGGTTGCCAACGTTTATTCTGCCCGAATGAGAAACTGATTGAATAATCAGTTTTGATCAATATAGATCGTGAAGTGATTGAAATCCTTATCATAAAACTAGAGATATTAGTTATTACCAAAAATGCCTTGGAAAAGGTTGCAAAATTTCATTTGAATAATGATATTTAAGGTACACTTTATAATTACATAGTTAGCTTCACTTAGCTGGTCCTATATTTTTTCATTCAGAATTTGAAATTCAATCAAACCCCAACTACTTTTCTTTCACCAAGCATGGTTATTGACAGTTGAAAATTACACATTTCGAAAATATCAATCGACCAACAATCACAAAACAGATACTTATCATGGCTCGTTTAAATTGATCAGGCTTAGTTGAAAAAATAAAAAAAATTCATCCCAACCAAACCCATCCTTATAAATCAAGACAAGTGCAGGTGAATAGCCTGAGCTTCGTCTAGTAGGACGTATGATTCAGAAAAAAAAAGATCTTCCAGATACCAAAATGTAAGATGTGATACTATTATACTACGAAGTGACTCACCTGAACAATTGTTGCTTGACTACATCGTTGAATCTGACAGTTTTCTTGAGGCTACATGAAATTTCTGCATCCTCTGGTATAACTGAATCCAGGCTGGCATGACAATTCTCAAAAGAGGAGCTGACAAAATCATCTAGACTGGATTCTGAAATGCTGCGACCAACTGTGAACCTATGGGATGATAATCTCTTCAGAATACCTTTACTTTTTCTCGGACTGAAGCTACTGCAACTGAGCTCGTCCCCACTTGACTCATAAGAGGCACCAAGAATATCAATTGCGTTCGTATGTTGATTCGTAGTTTCATCAACACTGCCAGTTGAATCTGATGATTCAGCAGATTCCTTTGCTTGTTGATTAGTGGATAATTCTGCGGTTTTATTTTCTGAATATTCACTTTTGCTTCGTTCTGTTTCTTTTTCAATAAGGATTTCATTGATGATTTGAGGCTCCTCTACATGCTTTTCTGACAAATTATCTTCATTCAATCCATACAAATAACTTTTTATAGCTTCATCGCAATGAACGACTACTTGAAGAATAACATTATTGTCCCACACTTCAACATTTGTAGTTTCCTCATCGATTTTGCACAAGGGTAATTTCACACAAAAAGCATAATGACTGGGATAAAAACTTGAACCTATGCTGGTGAATTTAATATGAACTAAACCATCATTATTGACTATTTTAGATACAGACTTCTCATCCACATTTTTAACATTGAGTGTGAATGCCATTATATTTTCAAAAACATGACAGTTGAATTCAGGAACAGTGTAGTGAAGGTTTTCTTCGAGAAATTCTGTCCTGAATATTTTAGATTTTTCTACACAATCTTCACCAAATTTCACGTGAGTAATTGAATTTTTTTCACTGGTTTCATCCTCAGATTCAGGAGTGCCTGGCGAACAATGATCACTCTCAACACCACTATCACTGAAGTCTACACATGTTGAAACTGTTGGAAATGCACCCCGAACCATGGAACATCCTGACTGCCTATGGTTTACCTGAGAACAATTATTGATTTGAATAATACATTTTTTGAATTGTTTGATTGAATGTCATATATTCTGATATATATTCTATTTCAAGTTCTGTTCAAACTCTCTATTCGATAAATCAATCAATGAACTGGAAAATGAAATAGATTCATCTCCAACTTTAGAGTCTCAAGACAGCATCAATGATGAAATAAGTGAAAGGGAAAAGAAGAAAAACAATGTTATGGTGTATAATCTACCAGAAAATGGAAGCCCACTAATTTGAAGGAAGTGAAAACAATTCTTAGAGAAATAACCAATAAAGACTTGAGAGTGATTGGAACAAGAAGAATTGGCAAAAAGAACAAAAATGGATCATGTGCCCTAAAAATTATATTCTCCAATCCCGAGGATGCTATGAAGGAGAAAAGAAAAAAGTATTCATAGGAGCGGATTCAACTCAGCATCAACTTGCACACTTGAAAAAAGTTCAGGGGGAGATGCAAGAAAGAGCCAAGAAGATGTATTTATCCCTTACATCTTTATTATCAAAATGTTGGTGGACTCAGGACAAAACTCAATGAAGTGCAACATTCAATTTTAGGGTCCAGTTACAAAGTTATTATACAAGTGAATCATGGCAAAACAAAGATTTTTATAATGAAGAATTGGGTTTAAATGGTTATAATTTATTCAGACTCGATAGGGATGAAACAAACACTGACAAGAAACGTGAAGGAGGTATATTAATTGACATAAAGTCTGAGATAACTGCTAAAAAAGTTGAAATACAAAGGACTGTAGTCGAACAGATTTTCATAATTCTTCATATAAAAAAACATAAAATAATAATTGGGGGAGTTTATACCACCAGCATCAACTATTGAGATCTATGTTAATCATGTCTTTGAAAATAACAATGATGGAGAATTCATTCTATTGGGGGATTATAATTATATGAGGCTGTTGGGTTTAATGATGATTTTGGCTTAAATGTTTACTGCCCAATAAACTCGCCTGCAATTACATTACAAAACTGTTTTGCTAATTAGAATCTCCAATAAATACTGTAATAGTCAAAATGTGTTACTTGACTTGACTTTTTCATTGATGAAAGATATTTATCTCTCTGAACCAATTGATTTACTGTTGCCAAATAGTGTACACCACACACCAATTACCTGCAACTAGGAATTCAATAAAGAGCAACAACTTCAATATGAAGAGTTCTATTATTATTACAAAAAAGGAAATTATTTCGAAATTATTAACTTTTTAACCAGTGTCAATTGGAATAATATACTGGAAAGGAATTTAGATTTGAATCAGGTTCTTCAAATGTTTTTCAACTCTTTCAGGGGCTTCTATGAAAACATCAAACTGCATCTATGTGGGCAACTGAAAAAAATACTATTTATTCATTTTATTTCTTGAAATAGGCTGAAAATACAAAAATATAAACAAAAAAATATATTCTTTTTTTTTCCAAAAAAAAAGCAGAGGTCATCAAAATTATGTTTGAAAAATTGAAAGAAATATTGCTTATAATCATCGTTGTTTCTGAAATTATATGAACAGCAAGAATATCTTACCCTCCATTATGTTTTTCAAAAATGCAACAAGTAATAATAAGAATGAAATTGTGAATCTTTTTGTGAACTATTTTTCCACAACTTACACTGATGAGAATGTCTCCCAAATTTCTGAATACGAAAACAGAGAGTTTGCAATTATTACATTGAAATAGTAGAAAAAATTGATCAACTTATGTTAGCCCCAGGAAACTTTATACTGGCCCTGTCGGAATTCCCCTACATTTCATAAAAAAAACTGTGTATTTCGCTAGCGAAAGCCCCTTCAAACAATATTCAATATATCTTTAATCAGCAACATTTCCCCAGTTTTGGAAACAAAGTTTCCACGCTCCAATCCACAATCTGGAGCTAGAAATGCCATAAAGAATTATCGTCCTGCAATCTGAAATCCCCAAATTACTTGACTGCTTGATTACTAAGAAACTTACTCATGACACTAGGGGCATAATCAATGAAAACCAACATGGCTTCACCTCAGGAAGATCTGCCAACACAAATTTGGTTAGTTACCAACATTTTCTTAAAATAAACCGTTTAGAAGAAAGGCACCAGGTAGACTCTATCATATAGCAAGATGGCTGACCAGCAACAAGCTGGTAAAGAGCTCTGTGATAAAAGGGCAAATAGTAAGACTTTTGAATGTTGTAAATCCAAACTAGTTGGTGTTACAGTGTGCATAAAATGTGGGAATGCATTCCACAAAAGTTGTGTAGAAAGAAAACAATACCATATACTAGATGAAACAAGAATAGTTTGCTGCAGTGAGAAACAATAAAAAAACATCCAAGGATATGTGGCCGTAGGGCAACAAGGTGAATCATCATCACAAAGTACCAACGTCGATAGCAATATCAATAACTTATTAATGGAAATTGATTTGCTGAGAAAACTCATTGCAGAAAAAGATACAAAATACGAAATTCTCTGGGAAAATAAAATGTTAATTGATGAATAAGTGATGTTTTTACCTAAGACCAACAAAAACTTATCAACAGATAAGTACACAAATAAGGAAAAAAACACCACCGCTAACAAAAACAATATATCACAACTGGAATACCCAAACACTACAAAAACAACTGACCCAAATGTAGGTCAGTCACATATCATAAATACCATAAATAAACAAAGAACTGGATATGAGTCAAATAATCAGTACACAAAAGAGAAGGAATCCAATTCATCTGAAACCAGCCACCACATAGAAAGTGAAATTGAACCTCAAGTCGCCTCTAACAATAATGATAGTAGCGAAAAACCTGAAGACAATTTTATTTTCCCCAGAAACAGAAGGAATACACGCAAAAATGCAAAAAATAAAAATATTGGCTCTGCCGATAACAATGATGAAGAATTCACTGGAGAAAAACCTAAAGCCTGGATATATCTATACAAAGTCGAAAGAAATGTGAAGGACATCAACATTAAAAAATTTGTAGAAAAAAAACTTAACAATGAAACGGTTGTAGTGAAGGAACTCACAACCGATGAGCATCGGGAAGGAACTCACAACCGATGAGCATTGTCTTAAATGTTTCATGGTAGGTGCCGACTTCATACATAAGGAAACCTTATACGATACCTCCTTTTGGCCAAAGGGAGTTGGATTCAAAAGATTCGACTTCAAGAGATACAATAACTACAATAGAACAAGTGAAGAGAACGATTTTTTAGCATGAGTCATCCCAATATAGAGTCAACTGAGACGCTGGAACATGTACAGTTTATGTTTTATATTAACTTCCAAAGTATCAGAAACAAATAAACTCAAATAGAAGTAGAACTTGAACATCACTCATATCCACCATTCATTGCGGCAACAGAAACCTGGCTATCAGAAAATGAAATAGGTAGTTTTCCAATTGATAATTATTACTTGGTAAGTAGTTTTTGTCAAAACACATATCGAGGAGGAGGCACTTCATTATGGGCTATGAAGCAACTCCCATCTCTCTAGGTCATATATGTACTGAAAAAGACTTTGAGGTCTGTGGTGCAGGCTTCAAAACCCACAAAATGTTTTCCATTTACAGATCACCCACCGGTAATTTCCAAAATTTCCTAGATAAACTTGAGATGCTATTAAATGAAGTATTCCCAGTCAGTTCACAAATATGGTAAAGCGGAGACTTCAACATTGACTTTAGTACCCCATCTAAAGAGGCATATAGTATTTTGAATATCACTGAACAGTTTGGACTAAGATCGATAGTTCATGACTATACAAGAATAACCTCGCACTCGAGTACAAAAATCGATAATATCTTTACAAATGTACAGTCGATCTCTTTAGTAGTAGACACACCTATCTCTGATCACAGACTTATCATTACCTCTGTCAAAAAATCACTGTCGAACTTCGCCCCGGCCGAAAAATATTTTACGTTCAAAAGAATATTTTCCAACAATAATAAGCACCACATGGCAGAATCACTCGATTCTGAAAAATAAATATACGCGTCGACTAGAGAACCTCCTCCTTTTTGGTTTCGTCGGTTAAAAATGGGTCTCTGTTTATAAGGCAAAATCCTGCGACGACAAATATAAGAACTTTATTAGTATTCTGACATCCCACTTTAATGTAGCATTTCCCCTAAAACACTTCCAAAATAAAAGTAAAGCAAACAGCACCTGGGTCTCGGAGGAAGTAAAAGCCTCTAGTTCATCGTTGAAGGATCTACATGCTCTTCAAAAAAAACACCCTGATTTAAAACGTATATATAAACAAAGTCTTAATGAACATAAAAATCTTACTGAAAACGTCAAAAAGTTACAATTCAGCAATGTCATCCAACATTCAGAAAACAAAAACAAGGCCTCCTGGTCAATCATCAGTAAACTCAAAGACAAGGAATATTCAATGCAACCCAATATACAAATCTTGCAGGATAATGAACTGATTACAGACCCTAGTAAAGTTGCTAATATATTCAACAACTTCTTTATATCAGCCCCCCCAAAAAATCATTGATGCTCTTCCGCAAATCCCCCTCGAAGATTCTGCAGATATGCCTAATAGAACCTTACAATCCTTGGTGCTACTGCCATTCACAGAAAATGATATGATCCACATCTTTGCAAAACTTAAAAACAAAAATTTTTCAGGACCTGATAACCTCCCTTGTAATGTAATCAAAGAATTCAGCTCATTTCTATTATCACTGATCACCCACATTGTGAACTACTCCTTCTCGACAGACACAGTCCCTGCTCTACTCAAAACATCGAAAGTTATAACTGTGCACAAAAAAAAACTGTAGAAATGAATTGGATAATTATAGGCCAATCTCCTTAACATCATCATTCTCCAAAATTGTCGAATACTGCATGCTAGAAAGGCTCAATCCTTTCATAGAGAAATTTAATTTAATACCAGAGAGAGAGATATATGTTTATTGTACATAAGAAAAAATCTTGTTGACAAACACAAATAAAAATTCACAGTATGCGAATGAACATAAGTTACTGTCAAAAATTGATAACCAACCAAACAGCATGGATTCAAAAAAAAACGGTCAACTACTACTGCTACCACTGAGTCTATAAATAATATTCTTGGAGAAAATGTCCAATTGGAGTATTCTGCGACTTGAGTAAAGCCTTCCATTGTGTACCACACGATCGGCTACTAGACAAGCTCTGGGCACTTGGCATTAGAGGAAGAGCACATGATTGGTTCAGATCTTTTCTTGCAAATAGAAATCAATATCTATCATTATCCCAAAATGAGAGAGGTCTTATCTCTTCACACTACTCCACTACACTTCCCGTGAAAGTAGGAGTTCCTCAAAGAAGTGTATAGTAGCTCTAATTCTGTTTTTCCTGTATCTGGCAGACATTGTGAACTACCTATCAGAATTTAAAGTTATCTTGTATGCGGATGATCTGTCGATCTTGGTATGAAAAGAATCTAATGATTTGAATGAACAAGGTGGTATCGATCTAATGTACAAAATTGCCAAATGGTTCTCAAAAAATAAGCTGTATATAAACTCAGCAAAAACTGAATTTCTTATCTTCCATACAAGACAAAAACAAATTAAAAATATCAACCTGACCTTAAACAACACTGAAGTGAATTGTAATACCACTGTCAAGTTCTTAGGTCTCACTATAAATGATAAACTAGACTGGGAAACCCACATATCTACAGTAATAAAAAAAATTAACACCAAAATATTCCAGATACGCTGTATGTATGATGTACTGACAACCCCGGTAATGAAAAACTTCTATTTTGCAGAAATTCAATCGAGACTGGCCATATGGAATTATAGTCTGGGGACAATCACCTGCTGCCAAACGTCTCTTTATTACACAGAAAAAGTGTATTCGTGCCATATTTCGTAAACCTCAAACAGAATCTAGTAGACCTCTCTTTAGAAAGCTACTTAGAAAGCTACAAGTATTACCCCTCATTTCTCTGTACATATTGGAAACTGCCTGTTACATTTACAAACGTAAAAATACTTTACTCTGCCGTAATGACATTCACAGTCATTCCACCAGGAATCAGCATCTGCTGAATACTCCTCTAAACAACTTAAACCTAGCGCAAAACGGACCTCTAAGTATCGGAATTCGAATTTTCAATAAAATTCCCCAAAACATCAGATTCAAGAAGTCACTGAAAAAAGCACTAATGGAGGGTGCATTCTATACTTTGGAAGAATTCTTTAAGATATAATTTAATGTTAGTGTATTCTGTCGTACTCTATGTGAAATTGTTTTTTTGTATCATAATATTTAAATTGTAGTGTACTCTGTGTGCACTTGAACTCATTCTTGTAATATTTAATTTTTTACTCTGTAATTTTGTATACTCCAAATTCTTGACATGTCTTATACCACTTTTGGTCTTCAGATGAATAAACTTGAATTGAATTGAATCCATACTGTTTTTTCAAAAGCATTTCATAGAGTCAATAATGACCTTCTAATAGCAAAAGTCTCTGCGTTAGGCATTGAACTGGATCGGATCTTATTTGAGAGATAGGACGGTGTTGAATATGCGGCTTCTGTGTCGTCAGAAAATTCTATAACTTCTGGGATTTCGAAAGTAATACACAGCTGCTACTTGATGTTTGCAGATGACCTCAAACTCTATAGGATCATTAACAATGTCTGTGATGCCGATCTATTTGCAAATAGATTTGAGTAATATGTCCCGTTGATACGATATAAATATGCTTCATCTAAATATCAACAAATGTCATCAAATCACATTTTCGAGGATTATGAATCCAATTCAATACTCTCACCAAATAAAAAATTTTTATTTGTCAGTGGCTGATGGTGTTCGGGATCTTGGCATATTGTTCGACTCCAAAGTAACTTTTAAAACACATTGATAATATTATCGCTCAGTTAATGAATATAATTGTATGGTATGGTGTCCATTTTATCAAGGGGATATCAATAGAATTGAGATAGTTCTAAATACATTTTCAAGATCGTGTGCATTCAAACTTGGATATCAGAACCGGTGTGAAGTTAGCCACATCCACAGGTATACTCTAAGAAAAAAGTTAGGTCAATCCAATTGTAACTTTTACCAATGGAATTACGTGATGAAAATTGTTCAAATCAAGCAATTCAGTCACAATAATATCATCCCCCCGTTTTGCCGTTTGTCAAGACATCAGAAGGTGATAGGGGTAGTTTCTGGGAAACAATTCAATAACTTTCCGAAATGAAAGAGTACCACATCCTGCTTTGAAAATGTGTTTCATGAAGGACAAAAAATCGAATGGCATCCCTCCTATAGTTTGTCAGACCTTCAGAGGCTGGTAGGGGGTAGTTTCTCAAAATAATTTAACTTTCCCAAATGAAAGAGTATCACATTCTGCTTTCGGGATGTGTTTCATGAAGGAAAAATAAATCGAATGACATCCCTCCTATTGGGAATTCAAAATAAGGGATACTCCCTCTGGTGTCGATTTTGGAAACTATACATACTTACTTACATTATTTACTTTTCCAAACATTAATGTTTATAATTTGATTTTAGCCATTGTGTACCTAAAACTTGTCGAATCTCTTGTGATTGTTGACATTTAATGAAATTCTTGTTTACCTGTTGACTATTGTTTGTCCTCGAGTAAAAAAATGAGTGATTCAAGTTCAAATCATTATTGTTGTGTACCTCAATGTGACTTTTGGGCGAAACGATACTGTTGTACTGGAATAAGTTTTCATCATTTTCCATGAGAAAATGAACGTAACGTTCTGGTGCAGACTAATCTAGGATTGAGCAAGTTTATAGATAGACGATGGGCTCTTGAAGAAGAATCCAGTCCCTTCCCAAAATCCTCCTGTATCGTCTGTGGCCAAGATAAAAGTGAAAAAGAGAACCCTCAAAGAGAGTTGTGCGGAAAGAAAAGAGAGTTAAGAAGAGAAAAAATAGATATTATTCAACATACGGAAAATTATTCATACAGTAAGGAAAAAGAGTATGTATATCTAGGTGATAAGGACACATTGTTTACTTTTCGAAACATTAATGTTTATATGATTTCAGCCATTGTACACTTGAAACTTGTCGAATCTCTTGTGATTGTTGACATTCAATGAAATTCTGGTTTACCTGGTGAATATTCTGTTGACTATTGTACGTCCTCGAGTGAAAAAATGAGTGATTCTAGTTCAAATCATTATTGTTGACTACCTCAATGTGACTCTTGGACAAAACGATCCCATTGTACTGGAATGAGTTTTTATCATTTTCCGTGAGAAAATGAATGTAACCTACTGGTGCAGACTAATCTAGGATTGACTGAGTCTATAGACAGACAACGGGCTCTTGGGATCTTGAAGAAGAATACAGTTCCTTCCCAAAATGTTCCTGTATCATGTGTGGCCAAGAAAAAAAGTGAAAAAGAGAGCCTTCGAAGAGAGTTGAGAAGAAAAAAAAAAGAGACTTAAGAGAAAAAAGAGATATTATTCGACATACTGAAGATTATTCATACAGCATGGAAAAAGAGTGGCTATATATGTGTATCTAGGTGATAAGGACACATTTTTCACCATCTTGTTTGTTTTAAATGAAATAAAAAAAACTGTTTTTGTTAGTTTTATTTTTAATTCGAACATTCACAAATAATAATGTGTAACATTTCTTCAAAATAATTCCTGATGACTTCACTAAGCTGTCCAGAAACTTCGAAAAATATTTTTTGTAGGCAATTTAGAGCATGCTTTGTCTCCTTCAAAAAGAGTTTTCGCAAATGATATTGTCTTAAGATTTGAATACACCACTTCACTAGAGTCTTGAAATGAATAACACTTCACAAAAAAACTGAAAAATTATAACAAATGGAAATATTTTCAGAAAAACTCCGAATACAAGTGTATAACCTCTGAGAAAACAGACAAACAATGTAAGAATGTCTGGTTTGAATTTTTGCCACTCTGGCGCTGGCATCTAATTTTGAATTCCCAATAGTTTGTCAGGCCTTCAGAGGGTGGCGGGGGGTAGTTTCTGGGAAATAATTCAATGACTCTATCAAATGAAAGAGTACCTACTGCATTCTGTGTTCAGGGTGTATTTCAAGGAAAAATAAATCGAATGTCATCCCCCTATAGTTTGTCAGGCTTTCAGAGGGTGGTAGGGGGTAGTTTCTGGGAAATAATCCAATAATTTTTTCATTTGAGAAAGTTATTGAATTATTTCTTAAACTACCCTCCTTGCCACCCTCTGAAGGCCTGACAAACTAGAAGGGGGGTATCTTTCGATTTATTCCATTCATGAAACACTTTAGGATGTGTTTGCAGAAAGGGGTACTCTTTCATTTTTATTTTTATTTTTTTTATTTATTGCTCACATAATATACAGTTACAACATATGTATAAAAACTATGGAAATAATAAGTTGCATTTAATTTTTTCTTTTGCACCTAAGTGTATAACACTTGTATGTGCAAGTATCGATCAACTAGAATATTGTAATTTAAGATATAGGTCGAGTATCTGGTTATAAATGTTTGTTTGGTGTTATAATTATAATATATTCTAATTTGTAAATGATAATCGGTAACATAAATAATTAACCTAAAATTTGTTGAGTATCTCCCAAGCTTACAAATGGCTTTCATAACAAAGCTTCAAACTTATTGTAGTTTGTACAAATATATGGAAAGTTATTGAATAATTTTTCCAGAAACTAGCCCCCTATCACCCTCGGATGTCCTGACAAACGGTAAGAGGGGTGTAATAAAGTGGGGGATGCTATTATTGTTACTGGATTGCTGGATTTGAACCTGAAAAGGTATTGATCTAACTTTTTTCTTAGAGTATACTTATGGATGTGGCTAACTTAATCATACTGGTGATATCAGAGAACATACTATGAAAATTCATATTTTTGTTAACTGGCATGTCCGTAAATACCTAAATAAATAAATACATAATTCTAATAGAAACAGGACTTACCGGAAGTATTATTACCAATTTTTTTGAATCCCTATCGAATTTTGCATTTCCCGTTGCTTCATTCACTTGATAGGGCAAGGTTATATCCAATTTATATTTAGCCGGCGTTTCACTGACGAGTTGTATCGTTTTTTCCGTAACGTCCAAAGTCATGTCAGTTGAAGCTTTGAGTAAAGGCAAATTGATTTCCACAATGAGCTCCTTTGGTATCGCTGCGTTCAATTTTGCTTCCTTATTCTCAGTGAATTCCTGTATATCAATATGACTTCTGTGTTTAATGACATAGGTCGGAGTAGTATAATTCGATTTTTCCTCCGAGCTAGTCATCCTGGAAACTTTTTTATTCTTCCTTGGAGTTCTGTGAGCCTCAGTCGAGGACTCGGCTTGAGTGAAAATTTTATCGTAGAATTCTTTCTCCTCTGGAGTTTGTTCGGGTTTGTTTGCGGAAGGAGTCCGAATGACACTTGCGTGTGGCACACCTTTATACGACAGCTTGGGAAACTTGAGATTTTTCTTATCTAACTTGACATCGAAGTTGGTTTCAACGGCTTCCAGAGCTGTATCATTAACCATAGTACGGAAATTTTTGTTCTTAGTAGCTAAATGAAGCGTATCTGAATGAAAAACTACGTCGAATACCTGGCAACTAACCCTTTTATTATCGATATCTTCTCGAGGAGGTGACAACGAATGGGGCAAAAACCACGTCAGTCCTCGTTCTCCTTCCTTGATCGAAGGCGACGACGTCGGTTTTTTTATGTGGTCGTTCATACAAATATTGAGAAAAGCTTTTTGATTACCGTCAACGCTAGTTTTTATCACATAACCTGGTTTGGGATGAATAAAAGTGATATCGTTACCCCGTTCTTTTTCCAGCTGAGTGATTTCTTCCTCGAAAACCTCTTTAGTCTTCGGATCTTGAATTTCTTCGACGTAATCTGTCAGCAGTTTTCTGAATTCCGGTTTTTTTAATGCTTCTCCAATACGATCTACCTCGTCACGTGAAAGATTGAGGTCTCGCAGCTTATCAAACGAATTTGCCATACTTTTTTAATTAGATAATAGATAATATAAATAGTTGAAAAAGTAAACACGGAACGAAGCAGCGCAATAACAAAAACAATTTACGCCACTAATTTTCCTATGTTCACGTGGATTTCGATTCGACCAAATATCAGCCGGTTTTTTAGTTACCAGCCTGTATTGATCGGGCGGTAAATTTGAAACTCTTTTTAATAGCGGAGTTCCACACATGTTACCAACTTTAAAAAAACCGTAAAAAACATCTGCCTCTATAAAAAGGAAAATGTAAGTGGCCCTTTTCTAGAATATTTTGATTTGCGCATGAAGATTACCTCCTAGAAAACTCAGTAACAAACTTAGACATTGAAAACATGATTTAAAAATGAAAATGCCAATTTCTTCATCAATTAATTTACACAATTCAAACTTTTACAGCTAGTTGCTTCGAACTGGCAATTATAATTTCATGATTACTCTCGTTTCGGACGTCCATCGTCTTAATTGATTTGAAAGGTTTTCACGACGTTTCGAATGCTTGTATCTGTAATCGTCTTCAGGTGAATACTGTCGCTGTCGTCTTCAGTATTCACCTGAAGCATTCAAAACGTCGTGGACGTCCGAAACGAGAGTATAATCAAGTCACCACACCGTCTACAACTTTCAAATAATCTGCCTTCGTTATACAGTGTGTCTCACTTCTCATGGAAACACCCCATATCTTCCGTAATTATTGGAGAAGAATTCTGTAATTTTCACTATCGTTAGATATACCGAAGCTGAGTCCAAATCTTTTCTGGGGTTAACCTGAGTGCCAGGGGCCATGAATATACCGATTTCTGGAAAAATAATATTAGGGGTGAAGATAGGCTCAAAATTATTACGGATTCGTGATCAGGACATCAACTTTAGTAACAATCCATATTTTCACTGAAAAATTTTAGTTCTGAAAAATCAAATTTTGACTCATACTCCAATAATTACGGAAGATACGAGGGTGTTTCAATGAGAAGTAAGACAAATTCGGATTTTTCATAACTGAAAATTTTTCAGCGAAAATATGGATTATCACCAAAGTTGATGTCCTGATCACGAATCCGTAAGAATTGTGAGCCTATCTTGACCCCTAATATTATTTTATCAAAAATAGGTATATCCATCGCCCCTGGCGCGCAGTGTAGGTCACTCAGGTTGACCCCAGAAGCGATTTAGACTCATCCTCGTTATTTCTAACGATCGTGAAATTTACAGAATTTTACTCCAATAATTATGGAAGATACGGGCATACGGGGGTCCATGGAAAGTGAGGCACACTGTATGTTCTAATATTTTCATCATCATAATATTTTCAATTGTTACTGAAACATCGCATTCAAAGTTATGTTGAATTTATGTTTCAGTTGTAAGAATATCAACATTAGCGCTAGTGTTTGGGGAAAGTTAACCAAGGTCAAATCGAGATTGAATTGGGGAGGCACCTCTTTTGAACCGAAAATGACATAAAAAAGTTAAATACATAGGTACAAAAAATTTTTTTTTCATTCAAATTCAAACAAAAATACAAAATGTAATAAAATACAAAATATATATGCATATACTTATAAGTAGGTACAAAAACAAAGATTTCTTTCGTTAAAATAAAAATCACAAAATGAAATCCAGTCTCCTGTATTTCTTATTTGCAAACCTTTCAATAACATTTGAAACATCTATTTGCACATATCTATGAACATGAAGTAGAGCTAATCCAACCAACCATACTAACTGGCATTGTATTTGAAATATGAACACACATTTTTATTAAGGAAAATATGCTTTTTAATAAAATCGGTGGTTCCAAAAAAATTACTCAATAAACAATATCCTCACATTATCAAAATTCAATAAAAAAATTATTTTGCAACGAAATTACATTCTTTCAAGTGTTCAAGATTTAAAAAGAAAAAAAAGAAAATTCAAAAAAATAATACTATCAGCTGAACACTTGAAAGAATGTAATTTCGTTGCAAAATAATTTTTTTATTGGATTTTGATAATGTGAGGATATTGTTTATTGAGTAATTTTTTTGGAACCACCGATTTTATTGAAAACCTAATAATTGTTCACAGAATGACTCCATATTCAGTTTTGGACATTTTAACAGGTGTACTCGATAATACCACGCTATAAAATTGTATAAAAGTGGATTATTTTGTCAATTATAAGTTAACAAAATATGAGAAATTAAGTAAATAGTGTCAATTTTTTTTTATTGATATTTTACATTATTATCAGTTTTATGTCTGACAGAGGCATTTTACAACGATTTAAAAACAATTACGCAATTTGTTTATGAAATATTCATAAACAAATGAATAAATTGAATATTTTTCAATAATTGTTTTCTTGCATTAGGTTGCTGAGAGTTTATTGTGATTGAAAAAAAAATATTTTTTTTTTATTTGTTTATAATAGTTTTTTTATTATTTAACTAATATATTGAGAATTTTTTTCTTTAAAATTAATAATTGGTTATTCTCCACCTGATAAGAAAAATTGTTTGTAATAATTATGTAATTTATAACGTATTGTTAAGTGAATAAACTTAACTTAACAATATGTTATAAACAAACTTCTAGAAAATTCTCTAAAAATTAAAAAAAAAAAATCGAACATTTTGCCGTATATGGTTGTTTTTGTTATTTTTTTGTACAATTAAAAAGCAAATTGCCAATCAAAGTTTGTTTAATTGTTAAGTAAATACACAATTACATTAATCATGAAAAAAATTCTCATTAGGTAGAAAAGAACCAATTATTAATTTTAAATACGAATAAAAAAATAAAGATTTTTTGTTTTTTGTCAATCATAATAAACTCTTAGCAACCTAATGCAAAAAAAACAATTTTTGAAAAATATTCAACTTATCCATTTGTTAATAAATATTTTATAAACAAATATCGTATTTTTTTCAAAACGTTGTAAAATGCCTTTGTCAAACATAAAACTGATACTTAATAATGTGAAATAATATCAATTGAAAAAAATTACAATATCTACTCGATTTCTCATATTTTGTTATCTTTAGAAATACCTAATTAAGAAAATAATCAACTTCTAAACAATTTGATAACGTGATATCATTAAGTACACATGTAAAATGTGCTCCTAGAAGCAAAAAAATTATGGCGTCATTCTGCGAACAATTCGATTTCTAATAAAATCGGCGGTTCCAAAAAACTACTTAATTAACAATAGCCTCACATTATCAAAATTCAATGAACATTTTTTTTCAACGGAATTAAATTTTTTCAAGTATTCAGATGATACCATAATTCTTTTGAATTTTTTAATTTATATTTAATAGTATAAAAAAAATTAGGTGTATTGCTCTCTCGAGAGGTACTATTTTCAACGTTGAATTAATATTATAAATACTTGAGATAGAGTTTCTCTTCATGAACCTGTTTATTTATTTTCTATCATCAATAGTTTTTGAGCTATTGCCAAAAAACGTCAGTTTAATTTTTTTTTAAATAGAAAATTCTCTATTACAATCGTTTCGGACGTCCATCGTCTTAATGGATTTAAAATTTTCTCACGACGTTTCGAATGCTTGTATCTGCAATCGTCTTCAGGTGAATACTGAACGTGGTGAAAAACTTTTAAATCCATTAAGACGATGGACGTCCGAAACGATAGAAAATTCTCGTTGGCGAAAAAATCGAAAAAAATTATAATAGAGATCTGAAATGTGGTGGCCATTCAATCAATTTAAAAAAAATGTTAGAAATTAAGTAAAGTTTCTTGGGGGTAATTAGCCCCATTACCTCTCCCTTGAATACGCGGGAGTGCAGAAATGTTGAATTTTTATTTTGACAATCACAACTCACCGTCAAATATTCAAAATGTTATAATTGGCACTTGAATTTGATATTTCCAGACTCCGCGTACCGCATAGTCTGAAAGCACTCTTAGAGTTTTGGTTTCATATACAAATCTTTCTTTGCCAGGCAACCTATTATTTTGCAGAATTATATTTTTTATTTGTGGATTCATGTTTTTTTTTTCGTTTTTTTTTCGGTAGGTGATAGGGGCGCGAAATAGTTTTAAGCGATGTCAATCGCACAAAATGGCATTCATGTTGTTACTCTGCTGCAATGCTAATTGCATAACGCTGCTTTTTTATATTTATTCTCAGATCATTCTTTTTCTTGTTCGTCATACCATTGTTTTTAATCTTCTTTCTCTTTAAACAATAATCATGGTTTCCAAACAATTTACTTATTTCTCGCTGGCTTTTTTTGTTACACAGTGAAAATAACTGGAACATAATTTTTTGAGATGAACAATTTTTATGAATATAAAAAGAATAATTGAAATTATACCTATATTATGAGTAGAAAAAGGATGATATGATATCTGTATCAATAATATACTGAGTGTCACACAGATATGGTACTTAATTTTCCAAAAAATAACATTTTTGTCATTTTAGAAATTATTCAAATTAGAGACTGTCATGAAATGAAAAATTGGCCTGGATATCGAAATATTTTATTTTTGTTTTGACTCTTTTTCCGGAATTAATATAATAATCCATTTAAGACACGCCTGAATCGTTTAGAGTCGCAATTTAAATACGGCCTTCTATGTTTTTCTTTTCTCATAAATAAAATAATTAATGAAAAAACCATTTTAAACACAAGATTTTATTGATATGCGCTAAAATGTAAAAAATAATTGTTTTAGATGTGCGACGTAGGTTAGATAGATAGATATAGATTCCAGAGCCTGTCGCGCAAAGTTTTCAGCTCGAATGCAAAAGCGACAAGCTTTTGAATCTATAACTCACGGAATAAACTACGTCACACATCCAAATACATTATTTTTGTTAATGCATCGTCATTATGAGTCCTTTTTCCTGTAAGTTCTGAGGTAAGTAATGAGACCATCTAAAGATTAACTCGTCCACCATCCCGGAGCTGCCATCTTCAATTTATGAATTCTGACAAAAAATCAATAATCTTCGACTAAATTCATAATCTCCGACCCCAAAAACCCGACATAATAATTTTGAATGAACGGTCCATTTCACAATTGTCAACCTGAGACGTCATCTTAATCAAAGACAATAAATTCATAATTCGATCCGAACCACCACATACCAATTTTGAATATAATTGGACCATCACAGAAATCGTCCTCCAACTTGGAGCCGCCATTTTGATTTTATGAATTTTGACAAAAAATTATAATTTCCGACCCCGAAAACCCCAACATACCAATTTTGAATAGAATCGGACCATAATCACAAGATCGTGGGGCATCTTGGTGCCGCCATTTTTATTTTATGAATTTTGACAAAAAAATTCATAATCTTCGACCCCGAAAACCCCCTTATACCAATTTTGAGTCGAATCGGACCATAAATCTCGTCATCTTAGAGCCGCCATTTTTTTTTCTCCAACAAAAATTCCATAATGCATTGTCACGGGAACTATGAACACCTGCCAAATTTCACGTTAATCGGACAACTAGAAGTGGGTCAAATTTAACTTGCAAGATTTGATTACAGACAGACAACGGGGCAGGTGAAACTAAATGAAAGCTTGTAAAAAATAATTAATAAGGAACCTTTTTCAAGACAAGCTATTATTCAAATACACTGAAAAGTTAAAAATAAATGCTTTGGATGTACAACGTAGGTTATTCCGTGAGTTATATATTCAAAAGCTTGTCACGCAAATTTTTCAGTTCGAATACAAAAGCGACAAGCTCTATAACTCACGGAATAATCTACGTCACACATCCAAAGTAATTATTTTTAACTTATTCATTTGAATAAAAGCTCGTCTTTAAAATTCACTTTATAGTGCATTTGAATAAAAGCTCGTCTTTAAAAAGCCCTCCACCATCTTGAATAAATGAATTTTGATAAAAAATTCATAATCTCCGACCCCGAAAACCCTCACAATTTTGAATGGAATCGGACCATAATCACAAAAATTTACCACCATCTTGTAGCCGCCATTTTGATTTTTTGTCTAACAAAAATATAATAATACATTGTCACCGGAATTATGAACACCTGCCAAATTTCAGCTCAATCGGATGTCGGCAAGTGCTCCAAAAATGGATTACAAATGAACCGGAAAGAATGACAGAATGACATCCCAAGTAGCACAGAGTCATAAAATTAACATAATGACTCCTTATACCGTCTTGAAGACCACGTATTTGTATGTTTTAAAACCAAAAAGTTAATGTGCGTTTTATAACCTTTAGGAGTTGCTATGACGTCGTGTAGTAGATATAACGAGAGTACAATAAAGAATTCTCGAGATGAAGTTGTACTGTGGTTTGTATGTAAATAAATTGTATGTGTCGTTAAGTAGAACTTAAGAGCAGTTGCTGTGAGGTTATTATGACAATGAACATATGTGGTTCTAATGAATAGATTTTTGAAACGTTTTTACGATTACATATTGTACTCGTGTAATGTAGTTTTATCAACTGATGAACTTTGGTCGTAATGATTACATTATGTATCTATGGTTAGATTATTTTTGTTGGTTATGTTATTTTTGTTGGATAGGTACCTATATTGTGTTATTTATGTAGAATATTCAGTTCCGTATGAATGATTAATATGCCGAAACAAAAATCCAATCTGCCTTACAAGAGAACTGGAGCGTATAGAAAAATATAAAGAGGAAGGATGAGTGCCTACCCCAAAATTAACACATCTGAAATAATTAATCAGTCAATCGGGACACTGCAAAAAAATGAAGTTCATCCAGATGTATGTGATAAATAAAAAATATTTAAATATAACTGTTCCACATCAACATAACCTCTATTGTAAATGTCAGTTATTTTTAGCGTTTTCCATTAGGCGGAACTAGCGGAATGCTTATGCACTCAGTGTATATCTTTTTCTGTTTTGATAGCGTTACGACGTTAGTACCACAAAACTTGCTACTTGTGGTCACAGCGACTACATTATAACTTTTTTATGTAAGATATTGCGATGTCTTTGAGATACTCGTAAACTATTCTATGATAGTACATACCGGAGTAATTACAACTTTTCGACACTAGAAGGACGGCATCCATGTTTTTCGATCGATTGATAACATCATTCTGGTAGCCGTATTAGAACAAAAATATAAAAAAAAATATGGGACCCTGGGTGTTATATCAATTTAAAAATCATTGGAGATGTGCTAATCAAGTATCTTTCGTAATATGGTCTACATATTTCAACGATCAATGAGAAAAATTGATGAAATGTATTTTTTCTGAAATGAAAAAAAAAATATTTATCTCTTTTCATTTTCGAGGCGCATGAATTTTAAGTGAGTAGAATTGGATTTTGATCGTGAAAATGGATTTGCTTGGTCACTAGAGTTTCAGAACAATTCTTAAAGACACATAAATAAAAATCATTTTTGTCTCGATAACTATCACGGTCACAGAGTATCCTGAACATGTAAAGGAAGGCTGACTTATATATTATATTGATATTATATAAAAATCTTTTGATATGGTATACATATTGTAATACTATATTAGAAAGATTATGACCTTCATGGATAATGATATAATGACTACACTAAAACCACAGAACGACCCTTTTGCGACTGGCTTATATAAGTCTATATTGGCAAGTCATTACCACTACTTTATAACGTTGATGTGACGTCGCAAGAGTGTGTCTTTTTGTCGTATTGGCATACATAGCGACGTCTTAGCATATTACAAGACATAAGTCATGTACTTTTGCGAAAGGTCTAGTAGACGTCTGTACAACCGAATTATGACCTCTGTGTGCTACTTGGGATACGAACGAAGCAAGTTAAATAAAAGCTTGTGAAAACCAACTGAAATGATATCTGCAATGGTAGGTATTTCTGTAGTAATAAAAGTTTTAGTTCTAGTTTTCATTCTATAGGTATTCAAATGTCCGCTCAGTCTGCACTCATATTTATAGCTTGAGAATTATTTTATATTTAGGCTTTCTGCTGCAGGCATATATATATTGTTGGGTTTATTCAATTGAAAATATGAATAGGATGTTCATAAAATAATTTTTATCGTAAATTTTCCTATTTAATATCAAATTGAGAATGTTTCCCTTTCATTTGTTAGGAATCTGGGACTCGTGACCATTAAAACACTTAACTAATTATTCTCCCTTCATTTACAATTGACAATACGAAACAATAATAAACTCTGACTAATAAATAACTATATAAACTGCCGAATATATCGCGCATTCCTACTTGCTTATTTGAATCATCACATTTTCCTTAATGAACTAACATACACTCGCATACACTGGTACTTTATGAAGGTCATTAGCACCTAGAATATTCCAGGCGGTCGCTTCTCGTATATACTCGGAATTCATCCATTCATCCGGTGTCTTCTCAGATATGGCTCCTCTCTTTCCAGATGAACAACTTTCATCTCAGTTCAGGGGCTGCGCTGATTCTATAAACCATATCATTGATTATATTCATAATCTCATACGGACCTTCCCAAAACGGTTTTACTTTGGGAGATCCACTTTTTTTTCGACGTGGGTTGTACAACCAAATCTGGTCACCTTCATTGAATACTCCTGAAACAAGCCTTCAAATCACAATGAGCTTTCATCCTGTCACTTGCCATTATCAACCTCTCCCGAGCTGTTTCAGGAATTTTTAACACGCTGTCCCTCGCGGTTTATCTGCATAGTCCCGCACTTCTATTTCTTTAGTGCTTGGTGATTCGAATTCGAACACCAAGTCACAGACATAGACAAGAGTTCTGTACTGAGAGTCACAGAACGATTCCTTTCCAAAGATAATGCTAGCCGGGGTATGTTTGATTGAATCATGCATAGACAGCTTCTCTGTATGCCATCGGAAATAGTGGAAGGTGACAACCTTGTTCTTCCATATAGGTCTGTTGAATCTTTCAACCATGCCAAATATTTAAATTTCATTTCAGGACAGGAAGTATGTATTTTATTGAATAATTTTTCAAATACAAGTTTGATTGTTTTTTTTATAAAGGTATTGCAATTTTATATCAGAAACATGTATTTCTCAATAACTTTTGTCAACTCACGTGGTTGGGAAACGAATATCACGATAGGAATGTTCATTTTGGTATTCTTGAGTGGTGGTCGGTGTTCTGAATATAGATTATAGTAACTACATAAGAATAAATCTCACGTAGCAAGTGTGCAGGTGCGGATATTGTGCGTCACAATCGTATTCAAATGTAAGTCAGATTTCACGATGTTTCATCAGAAGTATCATATTTATCTGTATTTCGATTTCTTGATGTTCATAAAATAGACGTGGAATCATCTACTACTGAAAGATAGACTTTAGTCAATACATTCCATCGATCACAACCTCTTATAGAATTATTCATGTTGAGAAGGCAAAGTCAATTTGAAACTGAAAAATGAGTTTTCTTCAAACAAAAAAACTACAATAAAAATGAAGCATTTTGTTGTAATATATTGTAACGAAGCATTATTTCCAAGCTCCGTTACTAAGAACGGCTAACCAAAAGTATGAAGTAACTTTGGTACGTCCCTGCCTATTTGGGGGTTTAACATTGATTATGGATTGGCAACAAAATAATACTCCGTTTAGAAAATAAGTGTAAATACACAAAGCTACTTGATCGATCACAAAACCGAGCGAAAGAAAGTTCTAATGACTTTTTGCACTGTACAAAAAGACTAATACTTTTCTGCCTGTTTTTACTATGAGAGTAGAAAAAGGTAAAATTATTAGTAAAAACGTAGTATGATTTTTCATAAGGGGACAAAAAGATAAGCTGCTTTTTGGTCCAGTTCTTATGTGATTCAGACAAAAAGAGGGTCTTTTTTTATACGGTTTTTGTCCGATATTTCTTTTAAATCCGGTGAATATAACAGCCGAGATTTAATAAGGATCGCTCTCTTTCCTTCCGTGTCGAGCACAAGCTCTTTTACTTCTCTTCCGGGAGAGAGCCCTTTTGGCTTTCGTTCCGAGAACAAGTACACCAATGAGGTGTTCGAAGCCATCAAATATTATAAATTACGATGAAACCAACCTTTCCGACGATCCAGGCTGATGTAAAACAATAACTAGAATGCAAGAACCCTGAAAGAGTCATGAGCTCAACAAAAGCTCCATCTCTGTCATGTTTTCTGCTACTGGCGATGGTCAAATGTTATTCCCTTATGTAGTTGGAGAAAAGGAGGCCTTGATGGGCCCAGATATAACATGACCAAATTGGTTGGTTTGACAACTACTGCTTTTCTGATTTTCTTAGACGTTTTGATGGTAAAAAGTAAATGACTGGAGACAACTGGCATTCGTTATCATCCAAAAATGTGCAGAGAGCAATGTTCATTTTATATTTTTGCCAGTAAACTTTACACATCTCACACAGCCATTAGATGCCGCATTCTTTCGGTCGATGAAAATCGCAAGGCGCGCAATTCTTCATGACTGGAACAAGGAAATGGCCGAAATGAAGCTACCATCAGAAAGAGCAAGTTTCCTAGTTTGTTGAAAAAAAAACTGTGAAAGATGCAAATCACAAAACATCATTTCTGGGTTTGAAAAATGTGGTATTGTGGCCCTAAATCACAGTCAGGTCCTGAAGATCAGCATACGTTTCTAGCGAATCCAATCAAGATCTAAGACATCCAGAAAAATATATATTTTATTTCAACAAAACTTTAAAAGAAAATCTACTAATTATAATGAATACTAATGTTAAAAATACATTTTGTTGCATTATTAAAATGAGTTAGAATAGCCGGTCCAGCGGAATTAGTTGGTGGTAACTGGCTGTTCAGAGCACTCGTAGAAAGTACATGAAGATGACGACGACGGAGACGGCATCTGTTGCAAATGTTAGTACATGAAATAATTTCATTTGAGATGGTAACCTTCAGCATCAGCAGTTGACTTCCAGCCTCCAAGACGTTTTATGTTGGTTATCCCTCCACCTGAATCTACTAGAAATGTTGCCGAGGAATGTCTGAAACTGTGACCTGAGTAACGTTATGTGTTCGGTAGGCGTTAATAGGTAGCGATCTCTGCCGGCATCTTACCATCTGTCACTTTGGCGACATGAAACTTTGACGTCTTGATGACATACCTTGGTTGTCATAACGAATCTTCCAATATATATAAAATAGAGGAACAAGAAAAAAGTCTAGGCTAGATTAAATATTGAAACCTAAATCAGTAAGAATAGTAATAAGTACAGGTAAAATCAATGAAATGTATATAATAACGTTGAATTTGACATCTTTACTTTCCCGCACCAGTGCGGGAAAGTGATACTTTCAAAACTGACAGAGGGTAAAAACGCACGGTCGTAGAAAATAGTATATTGTACAACGAGCACGGAATTACATACATTTCCTACGAGTATGAAAGTTTGCAGCACGAGCTGCAAGCGAGTGCTGCAAATCATACAAGTACGAAATGGTCATTCCGTGCGAGTTTCACACTATACTTTTTCTACGACTGTTATAATATACAGTGTGAGTAAAAAACAACAAACATGAGAAATGTACTTTTATTAATTAATCGAAAAAAATAACGTACTAGGTAAATGTGTTAAGCACCTACTACAATAATCGCGAAAAAATATCTTCTCATTTGTTATCAACAATATTCAATGTTACATTGGTACAATTATTAAAAACAAATTTTGGAGAAATAGAATCCGTTTTTTTAAGGGAAAAGTTGACATTATTACCATTTTCTGTAACTGATGTCGATGGAAGGTCTGACAACTTATTGATCGACCCTAATATTTTATTGGCTATGTTATTTCGACTAGTCAGGGACTCTTCGATGTAACCCTCAGCTACTGTTGTAGAGCGCCAGCCACCATGCCGTTTTAATGTCGTTATATCTTCGCCACTATCTATCAATATTGTAGCTGAAGATCGGCGAGAACAGTGGCCGGTGTATAACTCAGGATTCGGAAGTTTAAAGTATGAAGCAATTTTTTTCCCATATTTCCTATTTTATTTATTCCAATTTTTTGGACAGTGCATTTTCCTTTCTGATAATTTAGAAAAAAATAAGCATCGTTGACATTACTTGGTCGCAGATGCCAATATTTTTTCAAAATGTTAGCATATTCTCCCGTTACAGTAAGTTTTCGAGAAGTTTTTGTTTTAATGTTCGGAATGTGGACCAAAACTGCGGCACCTAAATCTTCAAAATCGTGAATTTTCATTTTGTACATCTCATCTCTCCTACAAGCACCCATAATTCCCATGATAAGTACAACCTGCTATAAAAAATATAAACAAATTATAATTAATTAACTGATTGTTGTGGAACTTACTTTTGCTACAAGGTATTCGTTGTCGGGGGCTTCTTTGATGAACGTATCAATCTCCTCCGTTGTGAAAACTTTAGATTTTTTTCTTTGTATCCATCTGATTTCCGCTTTAGAAATGCTCTCAATTTGGAATATTTACTGATATCCACGCCATTATTGATACTAAGCATCGTTTTTAACATGCTATAGTGTACCCATAAAGTGGAGAATTAAATTTATTTGATATATTTCCAAAGTAAGCCATCAGAACGTTCTCTGAACGAGAACTGGTTTTCTGTTCTTTGCACCAGTCCATGAATAGGGTATACGAAACTGTGTATTTTTCTTTAGATTTTTCAGGCACTAAATTTAATGAAGCGTTATTTGCTGCCTCCATAATACTTGGCGGTGTTAAACTTCTTTCACTGTCACTACTTTCCATGCTGAAATAATTTCGAAATGCCTTTATAATATCGTTCTATCAAAGAAATATTGAATTGGCACTTATGTTTGTGATTATATTGTCTGTATGGTTACGGCAATGTTACCTGGTTACGGCGTCTTTCGTTTTTTTACTCCACGCCTCTTTTGTGGTGACGAAGATTGCGAAAATTTACCCGTGCGTTTTTCAGACATTGTGCACTAGTTGCCCAGCAACTAGTGCATAATGAAAAGGAGTATTACAATGTACTACATTCAGAAATCATCATTGAACATACAATGAAGGTATTTTGTGACAGTCGTAGAAAAAAGTATTTCCGTGACAGATTTTTCAATTCCACCAGATTCAGATCGGGTCGAACTAGTGTACCTCGTACAAGCACTGACAATCCAAACAACAACAGTTGAATGCCTCTAAAAAAAAAACTGACTATTAATCATTATCAGAAGACTCGGAATATTCTGTTCAACACAGCGATCCCGATCTCATTCTATCCGACTGTTCGGGAGACCATGAATTTTCAAACTATTTTCAAGAACTCGATAGTTGGCTTCAACTTGATGATTGTGCAGGTGTGAAAATGTATGGAAAATCTAAACATATATGTAAAATATACATTTGCACTCAGCTTCAAGATGACGGGTATGTTGGACTCCTTTACAAGAAATCACTTGACAGCAATAGATTTTCAGCCATTCAAGAAGAGTTTTTTTTTCTCCAAGGATGACGTTATGAAGAAACTCATGCCACATCTTCCTCTCGTTTGAAATATAAAATTTGTTTCCTTGATTCTCTTAGTGTTATTGAGTTGATTTGGCCAGCCATGGTTCAATCTGAATTTTCTCATTTTGTATTCATTCATTTATTGTTTTGTATTTAACATCAATTTTCTCCTGTTCAATCATAATGATGTTTCTATCTACCCCTCAACATCACTGACAGTTTCTTTTGGCCAATCAGATTCTGTAATAGAAACAGACAAGAAAAACGATGCCTGTTTTTATTGGCCCTGATCGATGGGGTGTATAGTAACAGCGTGATTATTTATTTTATTTTACCTTGGAAAACCAATGATGTAGGCTTGTAGAGGACTGCAAGACCCATAAACCAAGGTAAGTTTCGACTCCATATATCTTAAATACTTGTTGATACAGTGTGACCCATTTAAAATGGAACCACCCCTGTAAAATACGGATTTTTCAGTCATTCTCAAAAATTCTCTTTTGAAAATCAAGCATCAAAAACTGTATCTTGACACAAATTTTCATAACTTTAGTTTCATTTCCAAGGCACTCTATGGTTTTTTTTCTTCGTCAAAAACGGCAAAAGTTTTGAGGCAATTTTTGTTTTGAAATTTGACTACACCACTAGATTTGTAGTCGTTATAAATGGAAACCATGAAAATTTCATAAAAAAATATTGGTTAACAACGAAGTTACAACAACTTTAATTTTGGAAACAAAGTATTTGATTATAATTTTTATTTAGATTATAGACATATTTAAAATCTGGCAACACTGCCGATACAAAGTATAACACCAGTGAATTTTCACAGCGAAAATCCGAAGTCAATAGCTCATTCCGTTTCACAGTTATAACTCCTGAAAGTATGGTAATGTGAGCGATTTGTGGTGGAAGCGATTTTGTAATAAAAATCTGACTACGCCACTGGATTCGTGAATTATATTCCCTTAAAATCTTTTATTTAAGTTTAGGTTTCAAGTGTATTAGAAAATGACAGAAAATTAAAAATTCATTTTCAAGTTATGCAGTTTTCAATAGCCGATAAAAACGAAATGAACCGAACCAAGTTTTAAATTATCAAAATTATTTATTCAATAATAAAACAGTAAGCAGGACAAAAAATGTTCCTTTTAAATTCTGCAAAACTCAACTAGAACAAGCTTTTAGAGGAGGTATCAATAATTTGAGGAAAGCTGAACTAATACATTGGGCATAGGTATTGTACTAAATCAATAGTAGGCTGTGATTTAGTGCACCACAAATCGCTCACATTACCATACTTTCAGGAGTTATAACTGTAGAACGGAATAAGCTATTGACTTCGGATTTTTGCTGTACAAATTCACTGGGTTCTACTTTGTATCGGCAGTGTTGCCAGATTTTAAATATGTCTATAATCTAAATAAAAATTATAATAAAATACTTTGTTTCCAAAATTAAAGTTGTTGTAACTTCGTTGTTAACCAATATTTTTTCATGAAATTTTGATGGTTTCCATTTATAACGACTGCAAATCCAGTGGTGCAATCAAATTTGAAAACAAAAATTGCCTAATGAACTTTTGCCGTTTTTGACAAAGAAAAAAACCATAGAGTGCCTTGGAAATGAAACTAAAGGTATGATAATTTGTGTCAAGATACAGTTTTTGATACTTAATATTAAAAAAAAATATTTTCGAGATTGACTGAAAAATGCGTATTCTACAGGGGTGGTTCCATTTCAAATGGGTCACACTGTATGTATGCTCAAAGTTCAAAATTGTTGCTATTCACACCAATCTATGGTAGGTAATTAAAATCAGCTATTAGGAATAAGGGGGTAGACATTTTTTTTTAATTCCATGGATTATTTTCAATTAACTTACGTTGAGGAACGATAGATGGTATTTCGTAATTTATTTCATCGAATAAAAAATAGCATTTAAAAAAGTATGACCTTCTCGAAATCCACACAGGCAATGCCGCGGGCATAAGCTAGTATAATAAATACAATGTAAGACGTTTAAAAAAGTTATTACATTCGCTTCGAAATGATGTTTCTTCAGATCCTACCCATTCATATTACATCATAGCAGATACACCCACTTTCAATATCCCGAAACATGGAATGTTTTTATGAAACTAACATCGCATTCAATCGGATGTACACAACCGCTCCTCATTACTCCGCAGAAAGCTGATGGTTCAAATATTCGAGATTCTCTTGCCTTGATTAGTTGTACCTTTCACTTTTCGATTTTAGTTTACACCACAGTACCAGTCCATACCATACAGAACAACTAACCTATAGCCCAAGTTAGTTTGTTGAAAGTTGATTTTATGAAGACAAAAACATGAGAATTTACGTAAATGTCCCGTGGGTTCGACTCACAGTTATATTCACGATTCTATTCAGTGGTTCCTTATTATTGAGAAAACAAAAGATGGAACGAAGGACGACGACGACAACGGAACGTATTTCGCCGGCTCGATTCAAGCAAGTGACTAAATCTCTCGCGGAATTGGGCAAAATGGATGAAATTAATAAATACTTTCTATTTTTGAATCATGTGCCAAAGTGCGGATCAGAAATTTTAATCATACTTCTGCAAAAATTACAAGGTACAATAATTTCAGACACGTGAGACTGAAAGGGGGAAACAGAAGATTGTTGACAAATTTGCAGCAGGTAAGAATCGAAAAACTATCCAACTATTCATAAAAAAGCCAAATATGCTTGAAGTTATTTCCCGTTCAAATGAATTGTTTTCAGCTTTTACATTGAAATAGAATGATATATTTGAATATTAACAACAAAAATGATGAAGCCTGCTCCCCAAAAAGTAGTAGTTGAAATATCCTTTCTATTCGATCCTTCGTTGAAGTCGCTCTCTGAAAATCGTATTTGAGTAATAACTTCTGAACGAGATTTTCATGAATCTGATGAAATTATCTCAAGAAATTCGGATATTTTGTTCACTAATAGTGAATAACGAAAAACTGCTCTGAAGCTGTTTTAAATTAATCTTCCCTGAAAAATTTACAATTTTTATGGCTGACGTTTTTGTCATTGCTCCTAGAATATGCAGGGTGTTTCATAATTGAAAGCTGATCCTAAAGGGCGATAATCCTTGGATTATTTTTAAAAAAATTCTTCATATGAACATAGGTCCGCTACCGCTTTATTTCTGAGATTCAGGATGCTGAAATTTAACAAAAAAATCAGTTCTTCCCCAATATCTCTGAAACCGCTTTGGCTTTTTTTTTAAAATTTTAGTAGTAGTAGTAGTTGCAAAGTACGCATAAAAAAACATTTTTTCCATGGTCAAGGATTTCTTAATTTTCATCAGTGGCGTCCCTGTTAACATGCCATCTTTTTGATCAAAATAATGACACGCCACCGTCTTTTTTCCCAATAAATATCATTTTTGTAATTGTCTTCTATCTTCTCATAAAAATGGTCTCTTGCCTATTTTTCGTCCGGCGAACAGTTTTTGAGTTAGAAAATAAAATTCATTCATTTGCTTGTCCCTATGCGAAATCAGCCGTTGAAGAATAGTAGGATTATCTTGTGGCCTAGAAACATCTAGTTTGCTAAGAACACATTTCGTTGTTGTCAACATAAACAATTTTGACACTTCTTTAGCTAGATACGTGATATTATTTACGTTATGAAACTTGTTTATTAAAAAAAACATGGTAAATTTTACAAATACCGAATTAGCAGACATGCATTACTTGCATGGGCTTGCTGACGGGAACGCATATGAAGCCAGGCGACTGTATGAAGAGCGCTTCCCAGTTCCTGATGCTCGAACGATTTCAAGCACCCTCAGAAGGTTATGTGAAACAGGAAGTTTTGAGCCAAATCATCACTTGAAAGGAGCACATCGGACGGAAAGAACTCCAGCAATTGAGGTAGCTGTTTTAAATTCAGTTGACGAAAATCCTGAAATAAGTAGGAGGCAAGTTGCCAATAATTTGAATATCGCCCATATTCTGGTATGGAGGATTCTTCATGATTATTTATTATATCCCTATCACATTCAACGGGTTCAGGCTCTACTTCCTCGAGACTTTCCATTACGAGTGAATTTCTGCCAATGGTTTCTCCAAAAAGTTACCGAAAATCCTTTATTTGACAGGGAAATTTTATTCACGGACAAAGCTAGTTTTACTAAAAACAGGATCAGAAATTTTCATAATAATCATTTTTGGGTCGAGGAAAATCTGCATGCAATCGTGGAATCTCATCACCAGGAGCAGTTCTCATTAAATCTGGACTGGAATTATTGTAGATTACCTAATTGGACCTTTTTTTTCTTCTAAATGGACATAATAATCGCCGATTTCATGAAGATAATTTGACAATTCTGTTGGAAGATTTTAATGCGAAATCGCATGTGGTTTATGCACGATGGTGCACCTGCTCATTTCAGTGCCCTGACACGCGAATTTTTATAACAAAACTTTCATAATCGCTGTAGAGGTCGTGGGGGAACAGATCCCCAGACTTGAACAGTCTTGATTATTTTCTTTGGGGGCATCTTAAGACTTTGGTATACAGTCAACCAATTCTGAGGAAGAATTGCGAAACCGCGTAATAGTTTCCTGTGAAGCAATAAGGAATACTCCAGGAATTTTCGCTAGTCAATGACAAGGAGGGGTGAAGCGTGCATACTTGCAGGAGGCGGACATTTTGAACAGTTAATTTGATTTTGGTATTTTTTGTTCATATTAGTTGTTTTTAAAAATGAAAAATGTATTTTATGCGTACTCATTCCGGACGGAAAAAAGGCAAGAGACCGTTTTTATGAGAAGATAGAAAACAATTAGGTACAAAAATAATATTTATTTGGAAAAAAGACAATGACGTATCATTATTTTGATAAAAAATATGACAGGGCATATTAACAGGGACGCCAGTGATGAAAATTAAGAAATCCTTTATCATGGAAAAATGTATTTTTATGCGTACTTTGCATGTACTAAAATTGAAAAAAAATGCCAAGGCGGTTAGGAGATACTGGGGAAGAACTGATTTTTTTGTTGAATTTCAACATCCTCTATCTCAGAAATAAAGCGGTTGCGGACCTTTGTTTATATGAAGAATTTTTCTTAAAATCATCCAAGGATTATCGCCCTTTAGGATCAGCATTCAATTATGAAACACCCTGTATTCTGATGTAATGGTAGGGTCATAACCAAACAAACTCAACACTATTTTTAATTTCTCCGTTGATCGTAAACTTTCCAGAAAACATGTTAAAAATACCAACTGAGAACAAAGAATACCAGTTTAGTAGCTCATCAAGGTACGAAGTTCGGCCTGATGGAATGGATGAAAATAGAACCGGAGATTCAATTGAGTAAAAGGTATACATACTTACAACATACAGGGTTTTCCTTAATAACATGCTAATAGTCAAGTAGGTTTTTCTTGGGTCCATTTGAGAAAAAAACTTCATATGAGGGTGCTTAAGTTTTAAGAATTTTTTTTTATGATAACTTTGATATGCCCCTAGATATTTTTGTGAAACATAGTACGCATCTTCTATGCATCAAAAGGCATTAACATGCCAGTGGCGTTCGTGAGGGATAAGCACTGAACCATTTTAAAGATAAAAGTGATACGCCACTGCTTTTTCTCAAAGTAAAAATTATGTTTGAAATCCTCATTCTTATCTGAGCAAATCTGGTGTCTTCATTTTGTTTTTCGTTTGACGTACGGTTTTCGAATAAAAAAATTAAATTCATTCATTTGCACGTTGATATGAAATTGGGTATTATCAAGGATTAAAAACGTAGTGTAGTAGTCGATCAGCCTATATGTTACAAAGCGACTCCGCCAGCTTACTTACAAAATGTACAATTTAAGAGAAATCCTAAACATAAAAAATCTGATGACGGTATACAGATACTTGGCAGAATCAGTTATTAGGTATTGTATCTCCGTATGGGGTGGTATATTTGACTGCAACCTGCACAGTCTCCAAGCCATGCAAAATACAATAATAAAAATTATTCTTCAAAAAAAAAAGCTCTACTCAACAGAACAGCTCTATAAACGAACAAAATTGTATAACATAAGATGTATATATATTTACCACTGTCTTATTTGGATGTATACTGATAAATATCTATACCATAAAAAATGTAAAAAATACTAGATCTACCGAAAACCTAAATGTAACAATTCCCATATTTTTAAAAACTGATACACAACGAACAATTTTCTATTTCGGTCCTAAATTTTACAATATACTCGATCGCAGTTTGAAAGAAAACCTCTTATTTAACAAGTATAAAACTGATATAAAACAATTCATCAATCTTAACTATCGTTATAAATATGTATGTATACAAGTATCTTATTATGGTTTTTTGAAATAAATTGAAAAATTTAAATTTTATCTATAGTAGGTAAGAAGCAGAAGCAGAAATATTCCGGATGCACGAATTTTTTCAAACATTAATAGAAGGTTGTGCGAAATGGGAAGTTTTGTACCAGACAACCAGTACAACGTACTGAAAGAACACTAGAAATTGAGGTAGCGGTTTTGAATTCAATTGAGGGAACATCCCGGATTAAGTTCACGAAAAATTGGGAACAATTTGAATATCTCACATATCCTTGTTTGGGAAATTCTCCATGACTCTTCATTATATCCCCACCATATCCAACGGGTTCAGATGCTACTCTCTCGCGACTTTCCATTACGGATGAACTTTTGCCAATAGTTTCTTCAAAAAGTGTATGAAAATTCATTATTTGTTCCTGAGAGTTTATTCACCGATAAAGCCAATTTTTCCAGAAACGCCATCCAAATCTTTCAAAATAATCATTTTCAAGCTGAAGAAAACTCACATGCAATCTTGGAATCCCGTCACCAGGAGCGGTTTTCCGTTACCGTGTGGGCTGGAATATACGGTTATTATTTAATTGAACCCTATTTTCTTCACGCAAGGTTGAATGGGCATAATTACCGGCAGTTTTTCGAAGAAGAATAATTGCCAGCTTTGATGGAAGATGTTCCCATTTCAGTAAGAAATCGACTGTGGTTTATGCACGACGGGGCGACAGCACACTTCAGTGCTCTGGCGCGCGAATATTTAAACAAAAATTACAATAATTGCTGGATAGGTTGCGGAGGACCACAGGCATGGCCACCTAGCCTATTTCCTGCGGGGTCATCTTGAAATATTGATTTACAGCACACCAATTCATACTGAATAGCAGTTGAGAAATTACATCATAGTTTCTTGCGAAACTAATAGAAACAGTCCCGGCATTTTCCAAAGAGTACGTGAGTCCATGAGAAAAAGAGCAGAGGCATGCATATTTGCAGGAGGTTCACATTTTGAACATCTGATTTAATTTATTTCTTTGCGCGTTCAGGGTAATTTTGTGTTAGCGTTCCAAAATGTATTTAGATAACTTTAATTTCATGATTTTACCGTTTAAAAATTATTCTCTTAAATATATTTTTGTTTTAAGTTACATAAATTCGGTTAGCGAGATGCAAATGAATGAATTTTTTGAGAATACCAGATTTTCTCAGAAATGAATTATTATTTCAAAAATTAAGTTTTACTCTATGAAAAAGCGTATCAATTTTATCTTTAAAATGATTTAGTACAAATCCCGCACGAACGCCACTGGCAAGAATAAAAAATTATGTTGTAAAGCAGAAAATGCCTTTTGATGCATAGAAGATGCATACTTACGTTCCACAAAAATATCCAGGGTCATACCAAAGTTATCATAAAAAAAACTTTAGCACCCTGTAGTTCAAAAGTTAGGACATTTAGGACATATGTTCATATGAAGTTTTTTTCTCAAAATGGACCCAAGAGTAACCTCCTTGATTAGCATGTTATTAAGAAACACCCTGTATATTTGAATGTGATACGCACATATGATAACATGTTTCCTAATGTTATATCATATGTGCGTTGATACAATAAAACATAATAAGTTTACAAACCAAAAAAATTAATTTGATTCATTATACAGAAACCACAGAAATGCTCCAAAACGTCAGACAACAATACTCATGTGTGGCAGTTAATGGAGAACACTTTGAGCAGCCACTGTGAATTAATGTAGTTTGGAATGATTGGAGTTAAATTTACGCAAGGTTTTCCAATTTTTAAGTTCATACAATGTCCTTTTTTTAATTTTTTTTCTTGTTTTCTGAATTTTTCAAAGTAACTTTTAAATGAAGTATCATAATTTGGAATACGGAACAGTTGTGTTTCCCGCAAGAGGGCGCCAAAATAAAAAGTTACGTAGCGAACACTCACATGGCTGAATTCCTTATCAAATTACCTTTTCAATGACGTGTCACACTTAGTACTTTCCCTATTTAAATTGTATGGGAGATAGTGACCAAGGGGTGGGGAGGGAGGCATGACAGTTGAGGTTATGATAGAAAGATGTCCCCCTGGGCTTACAAATCGACGTGTTTTTGCATTTTTTTCACAACACATGCGTCTTGCAGATATCCGATCTGTTTCGTTTTCGATGCCGCACCCTGTATAATTCACAGTGAGCAACAGAAAGTCATACACGTATTTGCATCGAGCAATACAATTGTGGGCACTTTTCGGGATTACTAAGCACCAAGCCTTCTCGTAAAATGCTCGAAGCACTAAGCACTGCTTCAAAATAGTGCTGGGAGCACAGTGCTTGCGAGCACAAAAGTGCTTTGAGTGCTTTCACGAGCACTAAGCACAGTGTTTTGGGACAGTTCTGGTCAAGTATAAGTGCGGATGATAACTTTTGAACGGTTTGATGTGAAACAATGAGACATTAAATATATTGAATGGTATTACCGGTCCTACTTTTCGAGGGAAGGTACATTACAATTACTTGACAGAGGGCGCTGGGGGCATTACAAAATTTCGAAAGGCATAGAGGTAGAGTTGCACATCATTGAAAAGGTAATTCAATTTTTCTTTCAACTATGGTTGTTCCACGGAATCACAATTGCGAGTGCGGATTTTTATAGTCCCACCTCCCTGTTAACTTTTGAACCGTTCGACAACAACGGGACCAAAACTATTTTCAATGATATCATCGATACTACTCTTTGGAATAGAAGAGATCGTAATTGCTCGATAGATGGCGCGGAGGAGCACATCAACTTAAAAATTTCAAATAGCATAGAGGCTCAAGTGGCACATCGTTGAAAATATAATTCTCTTTGCAACTATTTTTATTTTTTTATTTTGTCAATTCGTTTTTCCACAATATGCATTTTAAATTTTGTTATTCTTGACATTCCAAATGCCTATTGTGAAAAAAGGTATTGACCAAATTTAAAAAACTAGATGGTTGAATAGAGATTTGAGTTATCTTTTCCTCGATGTGCCACTTGACCCCCCATGCTATTTGAAATTATTAAGTTGATGTGCTCCTCCGCGCCATCTATCGAGCAATCACAATGTCTTTCATTTCAAAAAGTATCGAATCGTTCAAAAGTTAACAGGAGGAGGGGGGGACTATAAAAAGCCGCACTGTATAAATATATACAATGCTGCCAAGGACAGCTCAATGACCGAGACCACATTCTACGACTTTGCTTCACCATAATTGTATTTATCTTCCTGCAAAATTGTGTCTCCTTTATAGGCTAAGAGCGGGCTGCAGAAAACCTGACCAATCGAGTAACAACATGAAATGTTTTTAAATGTTAGTACTCACAGCAAAACATAAGAAAAATAATTGATTGCCTGGGCAAAAGTGGCGCATAAGTTTTTTATTGCCTTTTTTCGGAAAAAGCAACCATAACGATGTAATACATGTCCGAAATACGTTTAACACTTACTATCTCTTTAGTTGGTCAAGTGGTCTGAGGAGCTGGTTCACGAAATGAAGCGATGGTGAGCATGTGGGTTCAAACCCCAGCTCGAGCAGCTTTTTTTATTTTATCTTTCGAAATTGAAAAATGATTTGTTTGGGGAGAATATTCGTCCCAAAACAAATCATTTCTCATGTCTGAGAGCTGGCTGCAGAAAACCTGGCCGATCGAGTAACACCATGAAATGTTTTCCCAATCTTTCATTTAAATTCATATATGTATGTTTAGTTCAAATCTTGCAAGTAAATGTTGTCCTACTTCTAGTTGTCCAATTAACGTGAAATTTGGCAGGTTTTCATTATTCCGGTGACAATGCATTACGGAGTTTTTGCTAAAGAAAAAACAAAATGACAGCTTCAATATGGCGGACGAGTCTTGTGATTAGTTATGAATACAAAATGGCGGCTCCAATATGGCGATGACTTATGTGGTTATAGCCCTATTCCAATACAAATGGGTATGTGGGTATATATCTTGTGAAGTATTTAAATAAATGAAAAAATATTATAATTGTTTATTGGATGATTAATTGTTTATCCCTGAATACTGATATACATTAGTAATAGCATATAAGACTTTGAGAAATAGAGAGTCTTGTGCCAAATATTTTCCACAGGCATAGACGTGTCACTGATGTTTCTTTATAATAGAAAAATGTTTGAAGTTCAACTTGGTAGTAGTGTGAAAAAAAAATTTGGCCAAGGCTTAGAACAAGACTTAACGAGACACTAAAATATATTATTTTTTACTCTGTAAATACTGAATTTTAAGAGTAATTCCAAGCTGATACTCCATTGGTATGGTTGCAGTAAGAAAAATGTTCCGTAGAGAGAGCATACAAAACTTGTGAACAAATTCTTCCCAGAAACGAAATTATTTTTCTTGCTAACATTTTAATGAAAATCATTGAAAAAATTACACAAATGCAGTCAAAAGGAAATATTTTTTTTGTCTTGATTTTTTTTCCAATCATTTTCATTTAATTCTTTAAAGACATTCATGAAATCCGTTATCTTATTGAATTCTGACAAAAGTTGATAATCTACGACCCCAAAAAAACCTACATACCAATTTTGAATGGAATCGGGCCATAATAACAAAACACATCGCCTTCCTGGAGCCGCCATCTTGAATTAGTGAATTTCGACTAAGGAAACATGATGTCCGACTCCCATACACCAATTTGAATGGAATCGGCATAATCACAAAATTCTCGCCATCTTGGAGCCGCTATCTTGAATCAATGAATTTTGGCAAAGAAACCTTGATGTCCGATCCCAAAAATCCCCACATACTAATTTTGAATAGAATCGAACTATAATCACAAAACTCGTCCACATATTGGAGCCATTTTGTTTTTCTTGGTCAAAAATTCCGTAATGCATTGTCACCGGAATAATGAAAACCTGCCAAATTTCACGTTAATCGGACAACTAGAAGTAGTTCAAAATTCACTTGGAAGATTTGAACTAAACATACATATATGAATTCAAATGAAAGCTTGTGAAAATATTTCATGGTGTTACTCGATCGGCCAGGTTTTCTGCAGCCAGCTCTCAGACATGAGAAATGATTTGTTTCCCCCAAAAAAATCATTTTTCAATTGCGAAAGAAAAAATAAAAAAAAGCTGCCCGAGATGGGGTTTGAACCCACACGCTCACCCACGCTCCATTTCGTGAATCAGCTCCTTAGACCACTTGACCAACTGGAGACATAGTAAGTGTCAAACGTATTTCGGACAAGTATTATATCGTTATGGTTGCTTTTTCCGAAAAAAGGCCATACAAAACTTTTGCCCAGGCAGTCAATTATTTTTCTTATGTTTGCTGTTTGAAAACATTTCATTCTGTTACTCGATTGGTCAGGTTTCCGGCAGTCCCCTCTTGGAGTATTATTGGAGCAACACTTAAATATAATATCTAACTATTTAATGCGACTCGTTCCCAAACAATTTAGGGTTCAATAACAACGAAGTGTGCGTAACCCTGGGCTCAATGTATGGGGCAACCTTCTCCTGAATCTGTCCTGACAATGTCATGATACCTATACGAATTTTTGTTTACAGGAATATTTCGTTTATGACCTATATGACGTCATAAAAACAGAAGCAGTTCCTTTGAGTTTTGACCGAAATGTTTACTTCATCAATTTTACCGAATTCGACAAGCAGTTTCCCACATATATAAATTTCTTGAGAAATCCAGTGGATAAAGTGTTATCAAGGTAAATGTATTTTTTACACGCTCCCCAAAATGTTAACTTTGGAAACTGAAGAATCCACAAAATGCTATTTTTAGCAGTACTTAAAGCCGTCATGGTCAAACTCTAGAGAATTGAGAAAATCCCCAAATTGTTTTAGCATACGCTAAAAATCTAGATTTTTTTAATTTTATTGTGGATAAGATCGTCAAATATTAGGAAAATATGTATGAAGAAATCATTCAATGAAGGTCACACAGAAATATTTAAGCTCGTTATAATATTTTTGCACGGCAACTGACAATGTATAATATTTCACTTGCCAGCCATTCTAGAGGAAAAGCATTGTTATCGTCAAACGATTATTGTAGAGCACAAAACAAAAAACAAAAAAAATGCATGTGTGTACGTTTGTTTGTCCGTTTATTGCGCCTAAACCAATGGACCGATTTGAATGAAAATTGGTTTGAATTTCTCCAGGAATTTAAAAAAATATGCCATAACCCATTTTCTCAGCATAAATCGGATGAAAAATAAAAAATAAATATTTCTTTTAAATTGCCTATAAGATAACCATATACATTTTCAAAATAGAAGTTTTTCATAGGATGAACACTATGTCATGAAAAGTGTCGATGGATAAAAAATTAGTAAAAACGGCTAGCAAATATTCCAATCAAGATAGCCCAATTTGAAAATCCCACAACGTCAATACATAGTATAAAATCAGAATTATTGCATGCTTATACACTCCGTCCCATCTTAATTTTTCTTCAAAAACTATAACCTGCCAGCATATAGGGGTTGTAATATCACATGACAAAATATCATTGTTAGTCAACTTAACAATATTGCCCGAACCGTAGGCCTAACAATATTATTAATAACTCTAAAATTAAATGTGATGAAATGAGCTGAACGTATTCAACTGCTCCCACCAGTGTTTTCCTGTTCATAGAATAAATCTCTATCGTTGAAAAGGGAAACATTCTCAATTGAATATTGAATAGAAAGATTCTTCTGTGAATTGAAAAACCCACTTTTAAAAATGAAGTAAGTTTTTGTGAATGTCTGACAGAAAACAACTACTTCCCCGGATAAAGCCACGCTGGACATTGAATTACATCTGATAGATATTCTCAAAGGACCCTTACTCAAAAGTTAGGGTCCTTCCAGAATATGTAACAGATGTAGTTGTTTTCTGTTAGACATTCACAAAAAATAATAACTTCATTTTTATCGTGGATTTTTCAATTCACATAAAAATGCTCAATTCTGAAAAAAGAAATTATTCGTATTCTAATTAAAAACCTACAATTTTATCAGAATCCCAAATTTTATCACAATCAGCATTCTAGTTTCCAAAGAACCTAAATCATCAAGAAATTTAAAGTATCCATCTTACTTTGAAAATTGAAGAATTTAATATATTCAATAAATATTACGAACCGGGAGAGTCATATATTCGAGACTTTTTCTTACAAAATAACTTACTCTCCTGATGACGATAATTATTTCGAATCATTCGATAATAATTACGATCATTTCCATAAAATGCATAATTGGGATTCTAATTGGCACCTAGCTCTAGGTAATTAGCTTATTGTGAGTGAAACCTAGAGATTCTGGCGAAACAAGAAATTTTTCAATAATATCCCAACTGAAATTACTGTTACAATAATTCAGTCGTAGCTTTCGAGTTGATTTTTTATATTGCACATGACAATTATTAATAGTTACAAAAAACATATAATGTACCTTTTACATTTATATTTACTTTTCCTACATAAACTGGTTCTTTATGTAAAGTTGTTAGCATAAGAATTTAATTTAATTACTTATTTTAATTTGCTAAATGGTCTTTCTGCACTATCAACTCTCACGGAAATTTTAAAGAATAGCAATCGACGATATTTTAAAATGAATAATTGATGCTCTATGGAAGGAAGGATATCGAAACGTTATCGATTGTATATCTCGCAAGTACATAATTTTCATCATCAAACAGAAACGTTGCTTGAAAATAAAAATTCATGAAATCGATATTACATATCAAATTTATTTTTTACAGGTGTGTATTTCTTGAATTGAATAAAATTATAATTAACCTTTGGAGTAAGGAAGTTGAGTTTCTTACTCCAATTGTGGTTGCGCATGAAATTTTTTATTGAATACTAATGGAGGACTGAAATGTAATAGACGCATAAGAATCATTTTCTTGAATTATATATTTTTTTAATTAAAGATGGAAAAACATGTTGATAGGCAATTCTATTTCAGTTGTAGCTCCAGGACTATTAGATGAATGTGCATTGTTTTTGGTTAGTTAAATAGTTGTCTGTCATAAAAATACAATTGTCAGTATTCCTGTTATTCTGGCAATAAATCATGTTACTGAACTGCTGTGCATTCATTACTCTGTAAACAGAACACTGTGAGTAAAACAGTTGTAGGTTGATCGTACTAATGTACAATTGAACGAGTGATTTTTAAATCTCAATATTCCCTACATTTTTTAATGAATCGATGAAATTATGAAAACTTGTCGAGAGATTCTCGATCCTCCATCAAACGTACTCAACAGTATTTTTTTATACAAATTTCTAATTGTAATATGATGTTTTGAATTCATATCGAAAACGTTAGCTTTCAACATTGAATGATTTCACGTACCGTTGTCGATCTTCTTGGTCGATAGTTAACTTGGTAACACAATGAATGTCATTTATTAGGTATATAAAAATTTGTATTATTATTAGTGTTGCAAAAATAATTTTTTTTTAATTCCTAATGTTCCGCTTTGTAACATAGTTTTCAAATTATTATACTGCTACCAATTGGTAAAATGAGTTGTCTGCCCGATTCGCAAAACTTTTGCTTTTTTTTTGGTAGAGTACAAGTACGAAAATATTTTTCTTTTGATTTTACCCTTATTTCCGTGTTGCAGACGAGGTTGCAAATTATTGAAAACATTGTACGTCAGGACATCTTCACTTGCAACCATTATTTGAAACTTTTGTAATAATTCCAATACTTCACTAAAAAAATCAATTTGATGAAAAAATGTATTTTCCGTTTGACGCATGAGGTTGCAAATTAAAACTTTTGGTATTTTCATCGAAAAATTAGGACTAACAACAATTTTTTTCGATAAAACAGACATTTTCGTTTTGTATGAGTGGTTGCAAATTTATCAGAGTATGTGAATTGCTATTTTTCAAAACTTCGAAAGTTTGCAGAACTTTTGCAAATTTTTCCTCGCTATTAATGTGAAAATTCATTAAATCCTGATTTTCAACATCTTCCGTTCAGAAAAAAGGGTTGCATAATCAGACTACATATCATATGAAAGTCCTCTTCACTCTACTGAAGTTTTGAAACTTTTGTAATTATTATTAAATTTTGGGAAAATCATGTCTATCTCTACTGGCCTACGTAATGAAAGATACTACTGGCCGGATATATAGGGTCATTTTCTTTATGAAGTTTTATAAGTGAATAGAGTTTTGGAATTTGAGGGTTCATAATAGTGCATCTTATTTTTTCATAGTCGTTAAGAACATAATGAATTGATTTTAGTATTTCTTTAACTTCTGTATGGTAAAAACATGTAGGATATTCTTTCAATATATAAAAAAAAAACGAATTCAAGAACTTCTTGAAATCAGCTTCATTAATCGAGATCACCGTTTTTCCTTTATCTGCCCGTGTAAAAACAACTTTATTTTGAATGGATCTAGTTTTAATTGTTTTGGCTGTTGAAATTTCTCTATTATGTTCACTGTTAGATTTTGATTGTTCTGATAGCTGTGATGTGTTTATTGATATTCGAATTGGAAGTACACATTAGTGCAATTTCTGTTTCAATACCAAAAAGATCTAGAATTTGTGTGTTAATAATTGCCTTGAGGTTGTAATTATATCACTTTTCTATGAGAGTTTTCTCGTTCGTAGAGAAATTTGTGTTTGATAGATTGACAAATACATTGGTAAAAATTTTTGTTCAACAATTTCAGGGTTTTCTCGAATGTTTTTGTATTCTTGTGTATTATATGATGAATCGAATTTTCTTTGTTGTTTCAAATACTTTTCATGTTTAATGGTATTAACTCTTTCTCTAGTATTATAATCTAAAGCACTGAATTCAATTTGATGGAGTCTATGAACTAATTCTGTGTGTATTATCATTGATGTACGTTCATTCTGGCGACCGGCACCAACCAATGTGGAAATGACAACGATATTCAACACTTCATTTGGTACTCCATTCGGAAATTATGTTATTTCGTTTTTCATTCCTAAATTAATGTATGTGTTTATTCTATTTATATGATTGCTACTCTTAAGACAATTGATGACTATTTCGAATTTGATTGGAACATTATAACACCAATGAGCTTTTTCTTTTCAGGATGTCATCCCAAGATGGGGACGTAAAAGGAGACTATTATTATAAGTGCTTGACAAGCAAACAAAATAACTGCAATTTCAAAACCGGAGAGACCTACGATCTTTCTATTCCCTATTTTTGTGGACATGATCCTCGATGTATGTAAGTGAAAAACTCTTGAACTGATATTTGCAATACATATTTTTGCATGGATACTAACCATGAGAATTATTACCTCTGTGGCCGAATTAGTGTTACAAAGAATTTGTTGAAAGTATTTATACATTGATTATTATAGCATTATGTGATAACGGTTATTTCGCTAAAACCCTAATAAAAACGAGTGTAAATTGAATTAGTTCGTTCCATACCGCACACACTATTTTCAATAATTCAATAAAATTTATCCAATAAAAAATGTTCGTTGGATGACATTCTCAATGAAGTGAAAATTCATATCATCGATCTGAAGAGAACATTGAATCTAAAAATTTGAAATTCCCCCCCCCCCATGGTGTGTGCTTCCACTGAGAAATCATTTTCTCTCAAAATTAAATGCGAATCTAGAGAGGTCCAAAGAGAAAAATTGTATTGGCCTCCGATAATTAGCAGATGGAAAATATTGCAGATGCTTCTAGGGTAAATTTCAATAAAACTACTATGCAAAAAAATTTAAAAATCATAAAATTTGGTTTGGCCTTGAGGGTGTTAAATGGGAAATTAGATATCTTGATTTATGATTTCAGTAGTGCTGAAGAAATTTGGTAATTATATATTTTGAAAAAAATCTGTATCACAGTTTGGCTACATAACAAGGGACATCCTCGTCACTTCTGAATCCCAAAGTGCGGATTATTCGAAGTATAAAAATATAAGAAAAAACTTTTGATATGAAATGTGATATCTAGAGATGTTGAAATGAATTATGTAAACGTCAATTGATTATTGACAACTTTATTTATTCTAATAAAAAAAAATCTAAAAAAAACTATTTTGCCGATGTCATCAGTTGTACAAGTAGTAGCTATTGTTAGACCATACTCTTTGTTTTTATAAATAAAAATTATCAGAAAAGATATATAATTAAATTCTTATATTACTCAGAAAAATGTATGCTATACTTTTTCAATCCCGCCACTGGTCACCAGTGTAAAAGTAGTTAATAATATACCGTACTTTTAAACAAAAATAAATTATTCATACTTACTGATATTGTTAGTTCTCTGATGTCCCATATAGCCACACTATCTGTTTTTTTTTGTTTCTAATAAGACCAAAAGAATACATATAATATTTTGATTATACGGGCAGCTGTCACCAGCGGAATGGCCAAAACTAGATTTTTCGACACATTCCACAAATTTTGAAAATACTTTAATTCCCAGATTTTGAAAAATTCTTGCAAGGCACTGATTAATTTTAGTCACCTGTCCTTCAGGATAATAAATTCGGCCTCGGCTTAACATGCGAGGTCTTCTTTTGAACAACTTTTCTTTTCCAATGAATCAAATGTAATGAAAAAATGTATATACTTTTCTTCTCAAATATAATGACTTTTACATTGAATTCAATTTTTCTTTTGCTTTACTCTTTTTTCAAATAATACACGAAATAACTTCAATACTTTGAATGAAAGCATAAAAAAAATTAATCGAAAAACAACAAAATAATAAAATGAACAAATAAAATCATATCTAGCTTCAACAAAAGATTGAAACCATAAATTTGAAAACATCGATCCACACCAAATTTATTTCAATAAAAGAGCTCATACTTGTTTTTTTAAAACAAATGAAATCCATATTTCCCGTAAAGCCCTCATATTTTATGTTTACCGATAATTCCCTAATTTTAATAAAACTTTTTGTGCATTGGCGTCAATACCAGAACCGGTAATACACCTGCATAAATACGAACGAATTTTGTACACGTGGTTCACCCCAACAATAAAATTAAAGCAAGCGTTAAACTACTTTCATCCTAAAAGCTTTGCACTTACCCTGTAGCGTCCAATAACCAATTTTTCCAAATAGTTGTCCCAGCTTTCTGTCCCATACTTTATAGACACTCGTATATATTCCCATTCGACCTACCGATACAAGAGCCGTTTTGGAATTAAAACGAATTCGGCAACTTGTTTACCTGAATGCAACAATAATCTCGTATTATTCCCTAGTTGATTCTCCACTCCAATATGGCATATATCCGGGAGTAGTGCTATGCACAAAAGTACTCATTCTTCAAAAGTCAGTAATCAGACAGGGATTCTAGCTGCAGATCTCAATTCCAGGCACTAGGGATAATGACCATATATGCCCTAAACACATTCCTCAAACTGTTACATGTTAAAAATCGAATCCTACACAACTCACGAAGAGGTACATGATTACAATACTAGAAATAAGGACCTAATAATCGCTCCACAAAGAAGGCTTAGGCGAATAACCGCGATATATCGGATTATGGACATAAATAATTAACGCTAACTCAAACTTTGGTTCGCTCTAAAGCTTATAGAGTAGACTTGAAATTTGATCCGGCGGTGTACTTGGCAACGGCGCCAAGCACGTAAATTCAGGTACATCATGTATACATGGCGGAAAGCTAGAACAAATAGAGGGGACCAACTTCTCTGTCTTTGTCATCACCCTCAGTTGGCCAATAGTCGAACGCGGCTGATGTGATATTTCAACAGCTGTCCTAACGACGTATTGCTGTCCTTATCATTAACCTCTATGGGTACAATAAATTCATCGCAAATTGAAAATTTCCAAAGTGAATGATTTTGTTAAAATAAATGGATCGCCGAAATTTTTTTCGATTTCAAGTTTTTAAATAAAGGACTTACCCACATGATCCAAAAATCAGATTGATCCCTGTTGCCCTTAAACGCCATCTGGTATAGATTTTGTGAATAAAAATGGTACATCCCTTGGACCTAATGTCCGGATCTGAAAAGAACGTAAGAAAAAAGTACATACTTTGGACGTATATACCCCAAGTAGCATCATAGTGACGGAAACTGACACGACAACTTCGACTCTGTGGTTATTACGTAATCACCACTAAATCTACCACTATACAGTAAGACTGAATTCATTTTATATTTGCATGGTTGTAGTCACGTAATTCCCAGCTTTGGTAGACACTCCACAGTTCTATAGATAGATAGATACTTTATTAATCATGCTATGTACACAAAATACATTTATGACAGGTCACAGTTAAAAAAATAGTAAAATTGTAGTTCACAAGTAGTAAAAAAGTTTGTGTCAAAATATGTGTAAATAAATAAATAAAACAAAATGAACACAATAGAGCATCAATATGCTATTCCAGACATAATAGACATCACATACAAGAACTTGAGCATAAGTCGATCAATCATATCATCAACCATTTAAAATAATTGAAAAGTTATTGACAAGTCATGATTCCCTGAGCATAGTTACACCTTGCCTTACACATTTAACATATTCCTCAAGAGAGTAGAAGGGGTTTTCGAGCAAAAATAATTTTATTGTTTTATTGAAAGCAAACGTTCCTAATTTTCTAACTTCTCCTGGAAGAATGTTGTAGACGTTCAAATTCAGTGAATTATTTTGGGATTTACTGAGCCTATGTCTAGGTCCTCTTATTATATCTGCACCTCTGGTGTTGTGTTGGTGAATGTCTGATTGTGTTATTAATGTGGAATCTTTTGTGAATTTCTATCAAAGTATTCCAAATGTAAATGGAAGGAAGAGTCATGATTTTAAATTTTTAAACAGTGGTCGGCAGGTTTCTCTATAATTTGCATTGCACAGAATTCTAATAGCTTTTTTGTTGTCGGAAAACGCTAGAAACTGCAGATGAGTTTCCCAAACTACAATGCCATAATTAAGATGAGAATGGAATAAAGATAAATAAACTGATCTCAGGGTGTTTATATTTGTGCAATGTCTGAGTTGTCGAATACAGAAAAGAGAGCTGACAGTTTCAAATTAAGTTGCCTGACGTGCTCGGTCCAGATTAGCTTATCGTCCAAAATGAATCCTAGTAGCTTCACATTTTTATCCTCTGGGATGGGTTTCCTGGTAGAGATTATCAAGTTTTGTGATTTATTGTTGTTTAATTTCAGCTTGTTAGCTATGAACCACTGTTCAGCTTTCTCTCAATTTCTTCCAATCACGCTTTCTAGGAATTATATTCCTCATGAGAATAAATTAAAGTAGTGTCATCTGCATATAGAACACTTTCATTTGGGGCCAAAAAGGAAGGAAGATCATTAATATAAATTACAAACAACAGTGGGCTCCAGGACCGAACCCTTGGGACACCAAATTTAACGTCTCTAAAACTGGACAATTCGTTATTGAAAAATACAGCTTGGAAACGATTTGTCAAATACGATTCAATAAGTGTGAGAGTGATACCTCTGATTCCGTAGTAGCTGAGTTTTTCAAGAAGGATTTCATGGGAAACACAATCAAAAGCTTTAGATAAATCGCAGAGAGTAATACCCACATGATTTCCCTGTTCAAGACCCGCAACTATTTGCTCAACCACCCTCATTGTTGCACTTGTTGTTGAATGATTTTTTCGAAAGCCAAATTGTTCATTACTAAAAACTTGCTGTCTTCAAGTACTTGGATAATCTTTGCTTTAAGATAATTTCAATCAGTTTCGAAAAAATACTGATGATAGAAATGGGTCTATAATTATCAGTTTCATCCCTATTCCCTTTTTTGAAAAGCGGAATGATTTTGGAGTATTTGAAAATATCTGGAAATTTACCAGTTTCGAAAATTTGATTAATTAGGTTTGTTAGAGGCTCTGCAATTGTATCAATAGTTTCTTTTAAGATTCTGCTACTAAGTTCATGGAAATCTAGGCATCTTGAGTTTTTCAGAGATAAGATAGCTTCTCTGACATCAGAAATTGTTACAGGCTGCATGAAAAATGAGGAAGAGGGAGCGGGAAAATTTTTGTAATTTAGGAATGTTGTGGTGGGTACATGTGGTAAAGATTTGATTATATCTTCGGCCACGTTGGAAAAAAATTCAACGAAATCATCAGACAATAGTTTGTCCGTTGAAGTGTCGCATTTACACTTAGAATTGTTCCTTTCGAAATTTATCAAGCGCCAGCTTGCTTTCGATTTATTTTCAGCATCTGAGACATACTTATCATAAGCTGTTTTTTTAGTTAAAATTAACTGTTTTTCATAGTGTTGATGTTGATGTCTCGTGGGTTTTTGGTAGAATCACATACAGTTTTTAAACTCATCAGTGTGTTCCTTTGTGATCTCAGATCGTTGTTGAACCAAGGCACCAGCTGTCTGTTTTTATTAAATTTGTTCTTTTTTAGTGGAAATATTTTCTCTATTAGCCCATGAAAACATGAGATCATAAAGGAAGCTACAAAGTCAACATCAGAATTTAATTTCATATCACTCCAATTTATCTGAGATAATTCTTCATTGAATAATTTGAATCCAGAATTTGTAATATTCCTACTGTAAGTGTGATTGACTGAATTATTGGGTATTACATCAATTATTATATATTGACCAGCATGATCTGAGAGGCAGGGTTCCAAGACCCCAGATTTGTAAAGGCTTGAGCTCAAATTTGTAAGAATATTGTCTAAACAACTCGATTTTTTTATGGAAATTCTAGTATATTCTTCAATTGTAAGTGCTAATCCATACGAATTTACAAGACATAATAACTCATTTGTAGGTAAAGAGTTAATTTTGAAATCGATATTAAAATCGCCTAGTAATATGATTTAGCTGTCACGATGAACAAATCTGTCTAACAACAACTCTAAATTTTTCATAAAAATATCAACAATTGAACCACTGGGTCTATACAGGGTTATGATAAATAATTTTGAATCTACTAATTCGATACCACAAAATTCAGCATGTAGCTCTTCGCAATATGCAGTAACATCTAAGGATTTCGCTTTTATTGATTGTTTTAGATAAATTGCGACACCACCACTTCGTTGTTTTCTACAAAATTGACTAGCTAATATGTAGCCAGGAATATTGATAGTTTTCAGATTATTTTCCGATTGCCAGTGTTCAGAGACACAAAGGATATCAAATCGAATCGACTAGAAATGAAACAATTTTCAGTAATTTATTTGATAGGCATTGTGTATTTATGTGAAATATACTCAAAGAATCATTACCTCTCAAGTCTCTTGGGTGCACATTAATAAGATTGGATTTTTTTTATGTAGGAACTTGTTGGAGTTTGTGTGTGCCTAAAAAGAATTTGGTTGATTGTCGTTTCCAATGATGTCATCTTTTTGAAATTGAATCTCCTATATCCAACCCTTTTGGCCAGAAAGACGGGTGTAGAAATTTTCTTTGAATTTGTAATCGCAGCTACCATGAAAGATTTCAGATTATTTTCGTTTTGAGATATTTCACCAGGAAGGGTTCTTTCTTGTCATCTGTTTTACCTTCAGGAATGATTTGATATCTTCTTCGGTAACTTCTTCGTCTACTCTATAAATATACATCCAAACTCTGGGTTTAGCCCCTTTGAATTTGCCATCATCTTCCGACTGACCAAGCTTGCGTTGAAAGATGTTTTCCGTTGGACCGTTTGCCAGTTTGAATTGTCATTTCCATTAAGACTTGATACTAGCTGGTAGGAAGTTGCACCTGCACCGTTTCGAAAATCACTTCCTAAATTGATGATTTCGTTACATTTCTGCACTGTTTGCACTGTCAGAATTTCACTTGCCATTTGTTTTGAGTCTAAAAGCGGACCACCTTGTATATTGTGACTGTTTAGACATTCCAAGGCAGGTAGTTTGACGAATTCGTTTTGGGAGGGCTTGCTCACACTGTTTTTTGTTGGCTTGGTTGTATTCTTAGTTTTTGTTCAGTCTCTTTTTTGAACACACTGCTTTTCAGTGGATTCAAATGTTTTGCTGGTCCTGTCCCTTGTTTGTTTGGAATAGATTTGGTATTATTTTCGTAGTTTTGTAACTTTTCTTCTAGAAAACTTATTTTCTCGTTTAATAATGTTATTAGAGTTTCCTTGTCCTCAATAATGGTGCACTTGTCGGCTATGATTTGCTTCAGCAGAGAATAATCTTCAGTCACCAACAAATCATCTGTCATTTTCGCGTCAGGAAGATATTTCTCTTTGATGGTCACCTCACAGCAAGTTTTGGATCTTATTGCACATGCTTTGTGATACACTGAGTCACATTTTAAACACGTTAGACCACTTATCGTATTTTTCTTGCAGTATTTGCATAAACTCTTTGGCTTATCAACACAGACACTCTCAGTTTCAGCCATCTTGAAACACGTTATAACTTGTAAGTGTCAATTGAGGTATTTGAAACATTATGGCCTCTAAGCAGAATCACTTTAAATAGTTTCAAATTTAAAAGTGGAAAATAACCGTTGCGGTAACCATCCTTTACCACTCAAATATCACTTAGAAGACACAATCACTTTCAATGGAGTATGATAGTTTTGGTGACGTTTTAGAAACTTCCATCAAATCTTCAATGTGGCAGGCACTTGATTGTGATATGTGGTGATGGTTGCTACGTTCTTGCTATCTCCATAAGAGATTGCCCACAGTTCGCATTCAATAAAAGTCACTACAAAGTTACAATTACCTTCAAAATTCCACGTCAAGCTAACCTGAATTTTCTCAAATTATTTTATTTCGGCTTACAAGAAGTTTGTTTTACCTGTAACGTGAATGACATTTATTCAAAATGAAATGGGTTATGCGTTGTCAATAGACAGTTTTATTTTTATTTTAAAGTGACCGTGGATTGGTCCGCGCGATGACGAAAACTAACCCAACTTTTCTCAAATTATTATATTACAAAAAGTTCGTTTTACCTGTTACGTGAAACGTGACTGAAATGGGTTACAATTTCTCTTGATTTTGTATAAAAAGGTTAATTTAAATAGATCGGATCTTTGACTTGTGCGCCAGCTTAATATTCATACCTTAATTGTTAATTCAGTTTGCATAAATGCCATCATTTTAATTACTTGGTAATTGATAATTGTTATTCGATACTTGATAATTGTTAATTGGAGCTATATAAATCCACCATACACAATTTTTAGGTTATAACTTTGAAGTGGTGAGTCATTTGCCTACGACGTGGGCGCCACTTTCTAGTGGTAGAAAAGTTAATAAGTTAGTTCCACTGCCCACTTTATGATGAGAGGAACTTTAGAGTGGTATATTTTCAGTTTCTGCCCCTTTAAAGTTATATTCTTCAATCGCCGCCATATTTACAGGAATATGCTGGGTCGCCATTATTAGAGAAATGAACGAAACATTGAATATAGATTTATTTGTCGTCAGTACTGCATCAAACGTACTAATTCATTAAGTAGGTATTGGTTTCAAGTAACCAAGATTGATACAAAAGAATGTTTGAGGGATTTAAGGTAGTTCCGCCACGAGACAGTTGAATTAGGAAATTGTTTTCGACGGAATCGAAAAATTTCAAAGGACTTTTCGATTTGAAACGCGAAAAAAATTTTTTTTTGAAGGATGGCACTTGCCTCTTCAATCGACTCTAGAAAAATTCTTCGTTATAGAAAGTCGGCGACTCAAAAAATAGTCCCCGAAAAGTGCAGCAAAAAAAAAATTCAGACCCGCAGCCCTCCCTTCCCCCCTCACTAGAAATCATACGTCATGGGAAAAAATTATCGTTCTTCGATAAAACTTCAATGGACTTTTTTGTAGAACTCTTTAAGAACTTTTTTTTTGGGGGGGAAGGAGGATGGGGGTATTGTTAAAATCGATGGGGTCAACTAGGAGGAGTTTTTTTTTCACGTTCAGACCAAATGGTCCCCTGTCTTTCTTTAAAAAGTCCCCTGGCACAATCTTCCGCATTTCTCTACGACCCCCCCTTTAGGCTGTGCGCTTCCCCGTGGACTATTTTGAATAACGAGAGTAGTTTTGATTATATCTGTCAAACTAGATAGTCAATCACTTTGATTTTTTCTCACAATATCTGTGATATCCTGCTCTAGGTCCTCCTCGTTTTTCATAAACTTCTTAATTTCAGTATTAACGGTGGAATTGATAATGTGATGTTTGCCTATGCATGGTCCATATGTTACGTGTTGATTGAGTCAACTTCAATTATATATATCTCGGGTTCGGGATGGTAAACTTGTTAAAATTTTATAGAGATATTGATCCCATGTCAAACAATACAAAGCCAAATTTCAATAATTTCCTGATTCAACTGTCTCGTGGTGGTACTACCTCAAGTACATAATTTCAGAGGCGAGTTATTTCCAAAATTATAATGTTTTCTTTAAATAAAGAGTATTCAGATGGCGCGTGCTCACAACCGAGCTAAAACACCCATATTTCACAGTAAACTTTCAATAGTTTAAATTTTATCCCGATCAGACGTATCCATATTCAATATATTCACTTCTGTCTTTGTATGCTATATATTCTTATACATATAGTCGAGCGAGGATCAGAAATAGGGAATCAGGCAAAATGGAAGTATGAGGAACATTCATTATACAAATATGTTGCAGGACAGAGATCGAGCTACATATCACTTCAGTCAGTTGTTTAACGTGTCTGGTGTCGGCCACTACATATCCACGTTTTTGCCAGATGACCTCAACGTGGTTGGAATGTGGCTATCTGAGATCCAGGAACGTAGCGGCCACCAAAAAGGTATTCCCCATTTTGGTAGCCGCCGCGTGATAGAACCATGTATATTACGTGGCAGTTGGGGTGGTCATACACCTCAACATTTTCCTGAATCGTGGCAGCTATGTTCCGTCCACTAAAAATGCTACTTGAGACCATACGTACTAAGAATGTACATTTTTTACGTTCAATGAATGTACAATACACATCCGCTGACGTAAATACTTAAAATGGACATGAAATGCACGTCCTTGGGACTAAGTATGCTGTCTGGGTTGTCATCTCATTTCCGAAACTTACCTCTGATGAAATTCAAAACAAAATTAAAAAATATTTTATCTTCTAACTGTAGATACAACTATATATTATCTCATATATCTCACTTGTAAATATCTATTGTAATGCAATTGTTTGTGTAAATCCAACTAAGCTTTTATTGATTATATAACAATCATTATCTATATTTATATTTTGAAATTCCAACCACTGTGACTTGTCTATAAAATTATTATTTTCTGAAGACAAATAAAGATTGTATTGTATAATGAAAGCATTTATTGATAGTCCAAAATTGTAATTGTGTGTTTATTTGGATAAAAACTCTTGTTTTTCTTTATGACTTTTATTCAAATAAATTACCATAATGGCAATGTGCAACAAATGAAATGCGCTTGTCATATTTTATAAATGTTTCACATAAAATAATGAATGACTACTAGGAGATGGGCGAACAAAATCGCGTCCCTAATCAAATATATAATTTCCTCTTGGCGCATACGGATGCATTTATGAGCACCCATTTTTGAAAATCAATGTTCAATATAGTTTTGGCTTCATTAGGCTATCATTGTTATCAATAGTATATTATGATGAAAAGTTCAGTAACCACATATTCCATTTTTTCAGGGTCCTAAACAACGAATGGGCTTTGAAAACTGCAAAAAAAAATGTGGTCCGATATTTTCCGGTGGTTGGGGTACTGGAAGAGTTCAATGCAACCTTGGAAATATTGGAGAACAAAATACCATACTTTTTCAAAGGAGCACAGAAAATATATGAGAAGGACATCATGAGTATGATACATCAACATAAAAATTATCAATTCTTGAAATCTCTTTTTTTTTCAGATATCAGAAGAAATAATGAGAAACCGAGAGCACCAAAAGTTATGACTGAAAAATTGAAGAAAAGTTTGATTCACGAATTGGACTTTTATGAATGGATTAGAGCTCGATTATTCGATCAACTCAAAGCCCTATATGGAGAGCACAGCCCACATTGAAAATTGACCGAGTAATATTACAAAAGACTACAACTATTTTCTCATACTGAGATGAACGAATTTTTTATCCAATGCAATGGAAAGACTGAAATTAGAATTATAGCACGTAGATAAACTACTAACTTGTAGTTCAATCTACTTCCAAAATATCACAGAATATAAGAGAGTTTGAGAGTAATATGGAGGACAGCAATGAGGAATTGATCAGCAGCAGAACATTTGAATGGGTTCTTATTACGGGTTAGAACTTCAAGATTAGAATCCGTGAAGGTTTGATCGAGAAAGGAATTCAGAGTTTTTGGAGAAAACCCGCGGGCCGATTCTTCCAGAAGGATGGGCAGTAGTGGAGCTTATAAATGATTTCCCACAGAAACGCACAATTTGGTTTGCACACCCATTTCCGGGCGTATATCTAGATCATTAATCTTTTTTAGTGATAAGAAAAGCAATAATGAATGTTACAACTTCCAAATATCATTTTGATATTATACACATAACTAATTTTCAAAAATGGAGAAATATTCTCATTAATATTGAAAATATACTATAGATTCATTTTGAGGACAATTTGAGTAGGTATATATTTACATTTGCAGGTGGAGATATATAGCTATAGAATCACAATCAACTGCGGACATAGTCTGGTATACAGACGGCTCAAAGACAGTTGAAGGAACGGGAGCAGGAATACATGGGGTAAGGCCAAGAAGGGACTAGATAATACCACTTGGCAAATACTCCACGATATTCCAAGATGAATCACATGCTATTATGGTATGCATTCGTAAGAATCTAGAAAATGGTTATAGGAAAAAACACATCTACATTCTATCTGAAGTCAGAGTGCTATCAAAGCCCTCAACTCTACACAGATAAAGTCTAAACTGGTCTGGGACTGCCTGTAGAACCTCATCGAGCTGGCAAAACACAACAAGGTCACCTTGATGTGGGTGCCAGGTCATAGAGGCATTGAAGGCAATGTAACAGCGTACCAGCTAGCTAGACAAGCATCTGAAACGCTATTCACAGGGCCAGAACCTGTGCATGGGATTAGCAAAAACCGATGCAAGACCCTGATCGACGAGTGGATAAAAAGAAGACACCAACAATATTGGGATCAAATTGTCGGGCAAAGTCATGGTAGGGCATCCAAACCGGACCCTGACGGCTGACCTTCTGAACCTGGACAGAACGAAGGCACGTATAATAGTAGGTCTGTTGACTGGGCACTGCGGCCTAAGAAAACACCTAAACACCATGGGAGTACGCAGGGAAACCGTGGAGTGTATGCTATGTGATGAAGAGGAGGTAACAGCCTCTCATATTATCTTCGACTGTGACGCCCTGAGTAGAAGGCAACACAGAACCTTTGGAGAGATCAGCCCAGAAACAGGCATGAATCCGAAGAACCTTATTAACAGGCTACTAAACCTAATCAAAGGCCCAAACCTGTTTGAATGAGGAACCACTGACGACAGAGTGATACAATAGACCCCAGCTGGTCGCAGTGTCAAGGGAAGCTAAGTGCCAACCCTGTCTCTGGCTCGTCAGCTTTCAACCAACCATATCTTGAACAAATTGTTACTGACAATGCTTTATTGCAATATTTATTAATTTTATTTTTATTGTTGTGCCTACTGTATTGTTTTATTGATTTATTCGTTTGTATTGTATTTACTTATTCAATATCATCATTGATGATCTTACTGAATAAATCTACACCCCCATTGAAAAAGGTTGTAACTCAATTTCACTGATTTTACAGAAGCGCCAGAAAACTAAAAACATTATGTTTTAATATTTGTGGGAAAACTTCATAAGATTCCAATAGTTAACAAACAGGATAACTAGAATACACTGAGGGTTACTTATGGAATAATGAATGTTTGAATCAGTAGAAAGTTGAGTTTGATTGAGATACAATCTTTGCAGTTAATCTAACACTTCGTGGAATAAGGCTGTAAGTAGTAGATCCACACATGTAATTATCATTGCTGTTCTTCGTGTAACACAGACGTATTCCATACTATCGATGACGTAAAAACTGAAAATAGTACTATCTATGATAGGTATATGGTGAGAAAAAACAGGGTAGTTAGTGTAAATATTTATTCAAAAGTTGAACACTTTATAGAAATCTGAATATATAATACTAAGAATGAAAACAACTAGCCCATACTATAAGGATGCTTGAAAGCTATCAACATTTTATTCCGAATCAGATTGCTCCATATTATTTAAATAATCGTATTTTAAATTTTTATAAAACTGATGATATAATTCAGGTATGACATTTGAAGTACAAAGGCTATTCAAATCCTTATACTTAGCTTTTGATATGGCTAAAGTGCCTGAATAAGCGGAAGGTATTCCTGATGTCATTATCGTAGTATTGGTATTTTTATTTGTCGATTTCCTAGCAGAGGAACGTTTTTTCACAGGCTTTTTTCCTATGTCAATGCGGTATATGGATTCGGACAGAACATCATAATTGACGTGGATCAATTCAGGGTTCTCACGCTGAATGTTCAAATGTTCAATTTGAGCCCACTTTACCTTATTATTCTCAACATCCAATTCGAAATTAATGAAGGTGTCTTTCAATTGTTTAAAATTCAGGATTTTATTCTGATCTAATTCTGTAACTGTATATGGTTTGCCTGTGATTTTAGCACATCTTATTAGTGTTACTCACTGGTCTGGAACATACACCACCTGATTCTTTTTACGCCTTTCTATGAGGGCATGCATGGTATCGCCTTCATTTTGTGAATGACCTACCTCATAGAACACATGTGTGATATTTATGTTGAATTTTTGTACAGCGTAGGAATACATAGCAAAAACTATTATATTTCTGTTTTGACCTGCACAACTGTCAGAAAAAAAATAAAAATCCTTCATTCCTCTCTGAGTTTTTTTTTCTATAAACAAATAAAGAGCACTGCTGATTTCATTGGCGCCCTTTTTACCAATCGTCTCGTCCCAAACATAGCACTCTCCTTCATTTTCACTCAAGTCAAAGATGGTAAAATTGTAGACTGCGAGTTTTCTTTTATAGTAAAATGCTGAAACTTCTGACATTGGTGTAGATAAGATCTTGTGAAGATCATTACAGGCCACAACAACCGAATCACTACCTTGTGCTAGTAATTTCTTTTGCATTTTGAATTCTCGAACCACTTATTTAGAAGCGATATGAAACGTATAATTGAGCTGTAAAGATTCCCTCTCCTCGATAGACGCTCTTTTGTAAATGTCACACGTCAAACATAGATCTTTTTTAGGTTTGAAAAAGTCTATGTTGAATTCGTTGTAGAAGACTTCGCGATATTGTCGCTCTGTGGCTTTTATTTCTGGTTCATATTGATTGTCTTGCAACCATGCTTTATACAGCTGATATAATTTGACAAACGTTAACGATTCATCAAAATATTGTTTAGCACTTCTAGCTCTAACATAATGTGAATCTACAACTGGGATCTGAGAAATATGTATCCTTACACTTTGTTCAATAACATCAGACACTTTATTTGGTCGGTTTACATGGTGACCACGTTGATCATTAAGTGAAACACACTGAGATTCTTGCTTATCAATTTTGTGGTAAATAGTACCCACCCACTTATCCGTAATATCTAGAGTATCAAAGAACATTTTTTTGCATACCTGAATTTTATCATCATTGATTGATCATAAATGAATATCTATAGGTCCATTGGCGTCTTGAATGGTGAAGTGATTCTAATACTACTTGTTTTTTAGGCAATCTCTCAACGCATTTATGTACAAATTGTACCTGATCATTATGATTTCCCAGAGCCCAAAATTCTGAGAAAATCTGACTTTTGATCAACGATAACTTTTGAGAACATTTTCTAGAACAGTTATTATTACATCCTGGCTTCATTTGCTTTTTCCGTATCAACTTGCCCTGTTGGTTTGTGAACTCCAATCCCAATTTTTTTTTCTTCCTATTTATGTTACATTTCCAATCGTCGGTATTGCGTTTCCTCTTGCGGCCTGGTGTACACTTTAATGGCATGTTTCTCTTTTGCTTTGACTTCTGTTGTTCTGCATTCGTAACAGTATATTCTGTCTCAGTATTCAATTTTACGTTTTGTTGAGAAACATCTAACTGCCATTTTTCTTCAGATTCATTAGAACAGCTATTTTCTAAAAACAAAAGCAATATCTTCAATTGTTAATTAAAAGGTAGAATATACTGATATTTACCTTCATCCGAGGGAACATATTCAGAAGATTCCACAGCAGAAAATGGTTCTTGTTCTGTACTAGATTCCAAATCGACATACTCCTGGTTCAAACAGCTACTAAGGTGAGGTCGTAAGTTTTCTTTGAACTGTATCAAATCATTTCCACTTTCAATGACCACTGGGTCTGAGACCTGACGTGATGTACTCGGAAGTACGAAATTTTCGGTAATATCCACATCTGTTGTACGGTGTTCTAAGTTTTCTATCCTACTAGAGAGCAAATCTTGTTCAGTCTCTGCAAAAAACAAAATTATTTCTACTTCAGCAACACTTTTTTATGCCTGATCACTCATCAACACATATATTTGAAAAGTTACGTTGTCTTAAAAAAAAGTTAGGTTAGCTCAGTTACCACTTACCACGTTCTGGACTCCTTCCACTGTTTCTCAAAGCTAATTCCAGTATATATAAACTACGATTCATTTTGTTATCATATACACTCGAATATGCCTATCAAATCGACACAACTAATTTGCAATTACAAAATATCACCAAAAACAGGAACGCACAGGTTTGCATTTATGTGAAATTTTGAAAAATACTTAAACGTAAAATAAAGAATAAAATTTTCTGATATCAAAATCAAATTTTTAGGGTTTCAATTTTCGAAAAATAATTTTAATTATTTTTTTCACTTTTAAAAATATGAAAAAATATTCATCGACTGTAATATAAAAAAATTAATTTTTTGACACCAAAATCATATTTTTAGGGCGGTTAATTTTTTTCCTGAAAGTAAAAAAAAACAAAAACAGCCATATATAACAAAGTACTGAAAAAAATTGTCTTCAATTTTTTATAACATTTTGAATATTATTATTTTTTTTCAAATATACTTGCCTATTCTATTTGTTTATAAACAATTTCTTAACAAATTACGTGAATTTTTTTTTCCTAAGTTGATTAATGCCTTTGTTAGATGCAAAAACAGCTGTATAATAACATTTGTCAACAAAATTTTGTTTAATAATTTTTTTTCTATTTCATTTTTTGTTCATTTAAAAAAATTGTATCAAACAATATGTAAAACTTTAATGAACTTTTATCATGTGATCTTGTTGAGTATGTATATAAGAAGGGCTCCAAGAAGCAAAAAATGTATAGGTCAATTATTTCAACTTTAGTTAATTAACAATGATATAACTTTTTGAAAAATTGACATAAAAATGTTTTTCTAACGGGGCTTTATTTTTTCAAGTATTCTGATGACACCATAATCTATTCAAATTTTTAAATCGATATTTAATACAAAAAAAAAATATTTTGTGTGATATATTGTCTCCAGCAGTATTGCGCTCATGTCGTAACGGCTGCGCAGAGACCTATTTTCGGCGTTGAATAAAAATTATAAATAATGGAGATAGAGTCCTAACTTTTTTATTGGAAATTTCCTCCTCTTTAAGGATCTTTTTTCAAAATGTCTTAACTATTAATAGTTTTTGAGTTTAAAAAAAAAACTGAATATTTTTTTTTCATGTTATTTAATAATAACAATTGCAATTTTGTATGTGCTGATGAATGCTCAAGATACATTTTTCTGGACGTCATTCCGAATCGAATGAGCTGTCGCACATATTTTTAGGACCGGAAACAAGAATTAACCCGTTTTTTTAACTTGTTAATCAGACTATAGTTCACTCTAGACTTCCTGATAAAATTCAATAATCCATATTCACACCAACAGCACTATCCTTCAAGTAGACTAATCGATTACCTTTTAAATTCAGAAGTTTTGAAACTATCGATAAAATGATACCTTATCATTGCCGACCTTTCAAACACAAATATATCTGGAAGGACATTTTTCCATTCTATTTCACTGCAGAAATAAATTAGGTACGTAAAAACTATACTAATGAAACGGATTAGGAGAAATCATATGAAATGAATGAGATGCACAAAAGAAAATCAGCAATATTTTTAATTGGTTCAATAGATGTAAGATCAAGTGCAAATTCTATAATTCAACAGTTAATGCTGGCATAAAAAAAGATCATGTTAACATATAAATAAACCATTATACATATAGTTACAGACATCGACAATCATTTCTTCTTAGCCTGGAGACCAGCACCTGCATTGAATTTGAAAAATATTATGTCGCCATCTTCAACAGTGTAATTTCTTCCTTGTTGTCTGTATTTACCTGAAATGAATACTTTCTTTACTATATGCATGTTGATCTGAATGGGTTTGGATAGCAAGGAAAATTTAAAAAAATGTGTGATACTGAGAAATTCGTTGTTGGATCTGTAAATAAACAAAACAAATCATAGCCAACTGAAGAAGATACATTGATAAGATCAGTACTGGGAAACATTGTGTACCTAGCCTATCTACTACAATAATGGAATGCCTTGTGGATGCCTATCAGGCAGATATCCAAAAATAATCAGAATTTTTTAATCTTTAGTACATTCCTGGGTCGTCCACAAGATGTACCCTGTCCAAAAATTGAGTGTCATATAGGTCCAAAATGCCACTTGGATGTTCCTAACAAAAAAAGGTATGTCTTTTCTTAGTCCTAAAGTGTACCTTAGGTAAGTAAAAAGACTCCATGGGGACTGACTTCCAGAGGCTATCCCATGGAAGATGTCCAGTAGATGCCATGATCCCAAGTAGTAGGATTAAATAATAATAATAATAAATCGTCTTTATTCACCACACCATGAATCAAAAAATACATTAAGGTATTGAGCTTTGAGAAAATGTGTAAGATTTAAATTCAATGGGAAGTGAGTTGTAATGTTTTATGAGAAACTACGTGTGTAAATCAATGACTAGGACTAGTTATATTCGAAAAATACTTTAGATTTTTAGACATATATTCAGGCTTGCAGGTGACCATAACTTTATGGGTATTGGTAAAAAGGTGTAAAGTTCTGAACTTTTCTAGGTTTAGCCAACCTGATTCCTTCATATGGTCATATTTGCGCACACAACTATTCTGAATGTGTTGCAGACACAGCGAATCAGATTGCTTCAAGGCGGGTTCATAAGTACTGTCGCAGTAAGAAATTTTTGATATTACTAGTGACCCAATTTGTGAGTTTGTCTTACCTGCTGCTTTGCATGCTGCTTCAGAGCCCTCTTCTTTGAAATCTGCAAACTTCATGACTTCAGCCATGATGAAACCTTTTTCGAAATCTGTATGGATGCGGCCAGCAGCTTGGGGCGCCTTTGTACCTTTCTAGAAAAATAATGTTTGTCCATTACAGTAGATACAGACAAGGGAAATGAATGAAAAAATTGCTTACGTAAACAAATGATACACTAAATGATATTCAGTAAAAACTATGAGAGCTTCTTCAGGTGGAAATAATACTAAATAGGTGTTTCATTGTGTACAATCTTCTATGAAACACATTGAAGAGAGTGGAATCATTTGAATTAATCTGGACAATAAGCAAATATTGGCACTTTTGTATTTATTGATTTACATTTTTTTAGAAAGTCGAGTTTAGAACCTTTCTTTTATATGTGTTATTTTAGTTTCTATGTTCGGATATTCGGTTTTTAAATGTTCTGCCTGTTTGGCCGATGTAAAAACTTGCACAAGAACTAGAAGATTCTCCAGATTTCTTGGTTTTATAGAAATGAAAAAATAGAAATGTTTTCCACAAAGAACTTGTTCACTCTGAGAAATATATGATAAAAGTAACAGAATCTCTCAAGTTTGCTGAGTAATGCTCAAACCAAGATGAAAGTTCAGGATTACCCGTTATTAGAAGAATATAAGAATATGCATTATTCTTGAATTGAAAATAATTTGCGGTCAAATCATCATAACTATTATATATCCTATGGAAAGTTTAAAAATCAATAAATACAAAGAGTCCTAATACTTGCTTCATGATCAATTTAATAATTCTATAAAATATTTTCTATCTACTTATTCAACCATTGGATTATTAACATTTCATATCTCTATTACTGCTGTACATATTTGAAATGAAACATGATATCGTGGTTTTGTAAAGAAATTAGCGAAAACCATTCAGTAAAATATCTTTTGTTTATTTCAATATGGATTTTCTGCCGCATCAATTATTCATTTCTATGTAATTGAACACTTGACTACATGATCATGAAATTTTCAGAATGGGGAAAGATATGAGGTGTTCTATTTATGAAGAAAGTTTTTTAATTATTGAGTTTTATTTAAAAAAAATGTGTTTTTAAGGTCGCAAATTTTTCAGTTCCATTTAAGAATAGACAACAGCTCCTCCACCCTCCTCTGTTTAGTCCAATCAAATGAGCCTTTGAATCGAAATTTGGGACTAATCCCAGAATTCTTTATATAAGTCTGTTTGATACATTTTGAATCTATAGGTGAAAGAAAATGTGTTTTCATGGGTTGAAAAAATAATAAACAAAAGTTTTTTTCGATATAATTGAAAACGGCGAAAGATGTGGAACCTACAATTTTACGTGGAAATGGACTCTTGACTTTCTGCTACTCTCAAAATTAACGGTTTCAATCATAACAAGCAGAAAATTATTGAATTTTGATTTTTTTAAATCTTTTTTAAAAAATCTCAACTTTTTTTCTAGACAAACATATTTTATTTTCAATTGTTAATAAACAGGTTATAATAATTTAATTCTCTAATTGTCGATGTATATGATTGAATACGGTTAAAAATGGCACTCTCCGAATCACAATTTTTTGAAACAGTTATTTTTTTGAACGTTATTTAGTCATTAAAATTGACAATAAAATGTAATAACTATTTTATTACAAATTAAAAATAAAATATACTTCCCTAGAAAAGAAGTTGAGATTTTTCAACGTAGATTAAAATTCATACCTTTTTTTTATTTTTATTTCATTTCCTTTAATTTGAAACCTCCTCAACTTCGTTAATTTTTAAAGTAGCAGAAAAAGTTAATGGTACATGTTTACGTATAATTTTATGCTCATCAGTTTTTATTCAAAAGATTTTTCTGTACCTATATTGAAAACCCATTTTCGACTATTTTTCGAAATGCATCAATAGACAGGTACTAGTCCCAAATTTTGACTAAAGGCTCATATAATTGGACTATGTTCTTCAGATTCGTATTACAATAATATGAGTGACTTTACTGTATCTGGGAATTATTCATACAATATCAAATACTTCCTTCATATGGATTATTTATCTTGGAACTTTTGACGTTATACAAGATCAAAAAATAATTTCCCCATTGCCCAAATTTTGATTAACGTTGTCTAGATAAAGCTTTTCCCAAAGAATTCAACATATGTTGACAATGGAACAAAATGGCTTTCCCTACTTCTGCCCAGGGCCGGATTATGCCATATAGAGGCCCCTAGGTAATGCAAATATCGGGGCCCCTCTCCTCTTAGGCAGTTAGGTCTCTAGGTAGGTAGATAGTATTTAAAGCTAATACTTACACCAAAATTTAATGAATGAATGTCATTTATTAAAACAAAACTTTATTGGTAATGTAATGTAATTTTATGCAATGCTTGCAAATTGTGGTTATAGTAAAATTATAACAACAATTTATTTCTTAATTAACTGTAAATCATCAATCACTCACCATCATCCATCAGTCAGAAACCGCATTGTAAACTATATAAATATTCAATCATGTTTTCAAAACAAAACATAAACTTTTCGCAGTTTTTTTTATGTGAATTCTTTCAATATATCTTGAAAGTCGATTTTCTCCAAGATACTATATTCAAAAGCTTCGATCACCATGTAGCGTTTCTAATCACCAGACTTCTGTATATGTGCAATGAATGCTGTCATTACATTCGGAAATTTTGATTGAGTCAAACATTATTTTATATGATTTCTCTGTAGGCACTACTTTCCCTTTTCCGGCGTCTAATTGTAAAATGAAGTACTTAAATTGTACCATTTCGTCTTTAAACTCAGACTCAATATACTCGGAATAATGTTCCCTAAACTTATCAAAAGACTCTTTAATTTCATTGTCAGACTACCAATCAAATCTACTAAAAATCCAAATGGGAAATTTAGAAAAAATAAAGTTTTCCATCAAATATAATTTATAAAACTATGTTTACAATTATTATGATAATTATTCAGTAGATATAATATGACTATTTGCGCCAATTTCATTTCGATCAATATACAACGAAATATGGAGTTGCAATTTGCAAAAAACGCAAGAAAATTTGAATTTTTCGGGTTAGTACGACGGATACACCATAATGAAAGTGCGTGAAGTTAATTTGGAATGCCTTCTGAAATTATATACAGTGCGGTCCATAGGTATGGAATAAATTAATTTTTAGCGTTATTATGTATTTGTTTAAAAAAAGCTGAAAAAATTAAATTTTTAATTTTTTAATTAAATTAAATTTTCAAAATGACCAATTCACTCCTTGACAATAAGCAAGTATATCTTGGAATTCTCGTACAACATTTTGTAGGACCTCAGGGGATATGTTGTTAATTTCTTCCGTTATCCTATCTTTTAAATCTGCAATATTGTCTGGTCTATTGAAATATACTTTTGATTTTGAATAACCCCCTAAGAAGTAATCGAGATGAGACGAATCAGGGGATCTAGGCGGCCATTCAATCGTTCCACGTCTTCCAATCCACCTATTGCTCCAATATCTACTGTTTTGTCTATTAACCGTTCCATTTAGATGAAAAGTAGCTTCATCAGAAAAAAACAATTTTGTTTATGAACTGCAAATCTGCTTCCATTCTGTCCATCATCAGTTCACAGAAATGTTGCCTTCTATCGGGATCATCCTCATTTAACTCCTGAACCAACCGAACTTTATAAGGATGGTATTTTTCTTTATTATGATTTACTTACATCATTGTCGGCGGCAAGTTGTCTACTTGTCATATGCGGATTTTTCTCAATCGCTAACAGTACATCTAACTTTTTTCCTCATCCAATTTAACATTTCGACCTAGTTCTTAAACATGTCCAGTTTCACGAAATTTTGTTTCTATTTTGCTAACTGTATACTGTGAGACGTGTTGACCAGGGTATTTATTATTGAACATTTCACAAACTTCCTTTTGAGTTCTTGTTTTATTACCGCATCCAATCATAATTAAAATATCTATTCTTTGAGTTTCGGATAAATGAGCCATAGTTAAATCAAATACACACACAAATATTTTTTTCTACGGCTATAATACAAAAATGCATTTTTAAAACTGTTTTTGATCAAACAATGAAGTACATTGTATGTTTTCAATTTCATTTCCTTATCTGATAACACAATGAAGTCATTGTGTTATTGTTGGTCATTAAATCACGTCTCCCATGGAAAGCAAAGAGAACTTAAGACATCTGTCAATTCAGTTTCAACAAAACTTGTCAAAGTTTAAAGGTATGATGAGCAGTGAAATTGACGAACTACCTCCTCCAGACATAATTGCAGCCGCAAATTAGGCATGTATAAACTTGATTCCGGAAGTATCGAAAGAGAAATATGGAAAAGCTTACAAATCCTTCACATATTGGCAAAAGGGAAAGGTCACCGCGTCAACTTCAGAAAATGTATTACTTGCATACTTTGATCAATTGAAGTTCAAGTTTCTGTTGTAAATTAATTTCGCTATTTTATGTTAAAGCCGTAGAAAAAGTATAGTGTATAACTTTCACGGAATGTTCATTTCCCACTCGTATGATTTGCAGCACTCGCCTACGGCTCATGCTGCAAATATCATACTCGTGGGAAATGTGCTCCGTGCTTGTTAAACAATATACTATTCAACACACTGACGTGTGTCATCAACTTATAAATATCAAAATCACAGTAGTCTACTAGAATGACATTACATTATTTATTTGATTTTTGTGAATGTGAATTTTTTGGTGTCTTGAACGACTTTTTCCTGACGTTTAGCCAAAACAGATAAGAAAATACCTGATTATTTCTTATGGGGTTATTTAAAATCAAAAGTATATTTCAATAGAACAGACAATATTGCAGATTTAAAAGTTAGGATAACCCCTGAGGTCCTACAAAATGTTGTACGAGAATTCCAAGATCGACTTGCTTATTGTCAAGGAGTGAATGGTGGTCATTTTGAACATTTAATTTAATTGTTAAATAAATTGAAAAATACTTCCTAAACATTATGTGACATTATTTCCTTCATTCTACGTAAAGTATCAACATTTTACATTTTCAAAATACATTGCACCAAATTTGAAAAACCTAATATTGCTGAACAGAGATTGAAAATCCCTTTCGAACAAGGTGCCACACGACCCCCCTTCTCATTTGAAATTTTTGAGGGGGTGCTCATAATTCAGAGAAGGGGGTAATATTTTCATACTGTAAATTGTCAAACTGACAATAGAAATCGACCTGTTTCAGGTTTTTTAAACAAATACATAATAACTCTAAAAATTAATTTATTCCATACCTATTGACCGCACTGTATATAAACATTGCAGAGGTAGCGACAGGACAGTTTTCTGTTGATGTCATTAGTTTTATTTTAGAGAAATAAGTATGTACCTTATATGCTAATAAGATGTAATTAATGTAAAATTGTTTGTCCTATGAAAAAATAAACCTGAAACCTTTGTAAAATAAAAACGAAAGCATAAAATTAAAACTACTTTGACTTATTTCTTTCACGGATAGAGGGCCCCTAGGCGGCGCTAGGCCAATAGGCAGTTGCCTACATTGCCTAATGGATAATCCGGGACTGCTTCTGCCCCTATAGTATGGGTTTTTCTTATGACACTTCCTAACACAACATCAAGGTATTGATGAAACATATTACAACCGCTTATTCCGCCAACAAAATATTTTCTAAAGTGTCTCCCCTTCAATTATTTTCAGTCGGGGGTAACACAGAAAAGATTCAAATCCTCGATAATCATATTGTAAGTAAATTAACCTCGATTTTGAACGCACGTTTGCCCTCCATTGCCATCTCTTAATACATTCATATACTTTTATTCCTACCTACTCATTGCAAATTCTGGTCGATTCACATGAAATTATTCCGAAAATTTCGAAAGCGTTCTTACCGTTTTCCGTCATTTCCATTTTCCGGAGGCAGTCGAGAATGTATTCTCATGCAAATTTGCAGAGACAATTTCAAGGCACGGGCAATTTATTTACTTTCGCATTGGCAGCATAATGGACCTTTTATTTTCGTTCCCCGCTGTTCAGGAGAACATTCGCGGAATAAACTGAAAAATTCTAGTACATGCACACACAATTTGCAATGTTAGAATGGAGTTAGTCAACAGTGAATGAAGAACTACAAAATATCCAAAAAAATGCATCAGAGGGCATACATATCAGCTCATGTAGCAGAAAGTGTTAGGTTATAATTATTGAAAGTACCGTGTCAATCTAAGGCGAAAAAAATAGTTAGATTCGATAAGATTTATCCAAATCCAAAAATATTTATTTCATTATACTAAGATACATTCCAAACTAAAACTAATATATACATATCACAGTTTGTCTTTCTTCTTATCCTCTTCTTGTTGGGGATAGGAGAGGAAGGAAGGGACTTTGCTCCGTTGTTGGGGGACTTTTGACTGCCCTCTTGCCCTCCTGTGGGGGCGAAGTGATAAGATTTATCAATGTCTGCCCGTTTATGCTCTAATTCAATTTTCCATTGCAGTATTCATCTTTTTGTTTTATTGCATATTTCTCCTCAAATAACCATCAATAAAATCATTGTGAGAAATATTAAAGACTTTAGTTATTATCATTTAGAAAAGTCCTAACCGAAAAGGGATTGAATTGAAAGGCAAGTTGGGATATAAGTATGATCGAAGTTCTAACTTAGATTAGTAAATTAATTAATCTGTATCATTCTGTGCTAATTGAAAATAATCTAGAAAAATAATGTATTTAATGCAATTGAATATGAATAAATGATAGTTAAAAAACTAAAAAACACGCTTTAATAGAAAACTAAACTAAAAAGTAGAAAATAATTTTAAATGAGTTTGAAATAAGAATACAGTGATTAACAACAAATTTATTTCATCGTAAAAAAGTGTGGGGTGTTTGATGTCAATTGTTGTTGATATTTCATGGACAGATATTGGTAAAAGAAGAATCATTATGAAAATATCTTAAAAAGCACCCCACGCTTTTTTTCGATGGAATAAATTTGTTGTTAATCACTGTATTCTTATTTCAAACTCATTTAAAATTATTTTCTACTTTTTGGTTTAGTTTTCTATTGAAGCGTGTTTTTTAGTTTTTAAACTATTATTTATTTTCAACTTTTTAGTTTTGTTTTCTATTAAAGCGTGTTTTTTAGTTTTCAAACTATTATTATTATTATTTAATTTTTTTAACTATTATTCTCCAATTTTGAATAGAATCGGACCATAATCACAAAACTCGTCCGCCATTTTGGAGCCGCCATCTTGAATCCTTCAATTATGACATAATAATCATAATCTGCGATCCCAAAAACCCCCTCATACCAATTTTGAATAGAATTGGACCATAATCACAAAACTCGCCCGCCATTTTGGAGCCGCTATCTAGAATTTTTCAATTTTTACAAAAGAATCATAATATTGGACCCCAATAACTCCCACATACCAATTTTGAATAGAATCGGACCATAATCACAAAACTCGTCTACCATTTTGGAGTCGCCATCTTGAATTTTCCAATTTTGACAAAACAATCATAATCTCTGACCACGAAAATCCTCAGATACCAATTTTGAAGAGAATCGGACCATAATCACAAAACTCGTCCGCCATATTGGAGCCGCCATTTTGTTTTTTTCCAACAAATTTTTTTTAATGCATTGTCACCCAAATTATGTACACCTGCCAAGTTTCAAATCATTCGTACGTCTAGAAATGGGTCAAAATCGCGCCCAAAGGAGTCTGTTACAAACAAACAAACATACAAGTGAAGCTAAATAGAAAACGCGTAATAAAAAAATCAATTCACCTATTGAAAAACGCGACAAAATATTCTTGGGCATTTTTTCCATATTCATCGTCAATTGAAAAAAAAACAGTTAACATTAAAATTTTAAATTTATTGAAAACGAGTGGTAGTATCGAAAAATGCGACCAGGATCACAAATAATATTGGGGAAAACAGGAAGAGCGAAAATTTGACTGTACTATTGAAACATTTTTTAAAGAAATTTATAGAACTCAATAAAAATATGAATAAATTATTTTTACTTAATAGATTGGAAGATGAAAACAAAATCTCAGAAGATACCTACTGGTGATATCAAAAAATGTAATTCCGTTCGATTGTTCTTGGCTTAAAGCTTTTTCTAAATACAATAGTACGGGAGATAACGCAAAAAAAGAAAATTTTTTATTGCACAATGAAAATATTGAAAAGGAAAACATTCCCAATTGAATATTGAATGGAAAATGTTATCTAAAAATTGAAAAATCCACGATAAAAAATAAATTATGTTTTGTGAATATCTATCAGGTAACAAGTAATTCCCCGGTTAAAGCCACGCTGGGTATTGATCTACATCATATATATATATATATATATATATATATATATATATATATAGTTTGAAAGGATCCTAACTCAAAAGAAAAGTCTGGAAGTAAAAATTTGTATTTTCATTCAGATTGTTATTTGATTTCCTAGTCCAGTCTTAATTAATAACTCATATAGATGAATGAGATGGTGAGGTGCAACCGGTTTATCTCAAGAAGTCCATTCAACTTATCTGGAGAACTTTTTTCTGCATTAATTGGATAATGCAGATTTGTTTTATTTATTTATGAAAAATCGCTCCAAGAATTGAAAAATATCAAATGATCAATTTATTCATTCTCCATTGATGTTTTCTGCAGAGACTCTCTATTTCCTATAAAAATGTCCCCACCTTGGAACTTTTTTAATGATTAGTCCAGTTTGTAGTAAGAAGTCCCCCGTACACATTTTTTATATCTTATGTTGCAAAGAGGTGTCCATTTAAAGTCCATGCCACTAATATTGCGCTATACAAATATGTACTGTTGGGTACATTAAAATTTTTGGCGACCAAATGATAGAATATCGAATCTCAAATACCAGCAATACCAACCTGAATCGTCCAAGCTCTCACTTCGTCTGGTCCGGAAGTGAAGAAATATTCTAACTGCAGGGACTTGTAACCTTGGACTACGATTTTATCAAGAGCGCTGAAACAAACATTCATTTGATAATATTGCCCATTTGAGGTACATTCTATACATTTCAGGTAGTCAAGTTTTGCAAGGAACACAAATGGGAAAATATCACTTAAAAATACCGATGACCAGAAGTTATTTCCCTTCAAGTATTTCCGTAGGAAGCTACAATGGAAACATCGTTTTGTATCGTATGTCTTGAAAATATATAATGATTTTTTTTCAAATCAGAAGTACTTTTGTGATTTTTTCCACGATATTCTGCCGATTGGCGATATTCCAAAACATGTTTCGCCCGATAACTACGTGTCAACTCTCAATCGACATCAAGTGAATCAGGTACCATTTTGATTGGGTATGACAATGGCATAATGGGGAGATTACCAGCGAGCAATAATATCTCTGGAATGTTTTGCGATGTTTCGAGAAGGAAGGCATACCGATGAAATGTAGGCCATATATGCTTAAAAAAAGTATAAAAAATTTGGCTCGAGAGTATAATCTATCAAAAATTGCGCAAATAACACCTCTACAACACTAAATCACTAGACACCTATATGCTCATTTCGATAACTAAGTTATCATCATCAGTGGGTGAAACACTAAATACATTGTTAGTGTTATTAGAATATTTACCTGGAATATCTAATTGGGTTACTTTATACTAGTTACTGTTCCTCAAATCGCTAATGGGATCTTCATGGTTTTATGGGGATTGAAGTAAACAACGTGGAATACATCGGCCCTTCATCCTCATCGAGTAGAGTTTCATTATGATTTTTAACTATACTCTGCAGGCAATCTAAATTTTTACTGTCGTTGACCAGTTTGATCATTTTCAAATTATGAATATTAATTTCGTGACCAGATTCGATCATGTGGTCCGCTAAACTTGATTTATTTTCTCTTCGGTAGGTAGCCCGGGCCACATGTTCGTGAAACCTTTTAGAAATTGATCGTTTTGAGAGAATAAGTCAAGTGTTGCGGACCTCTTGATCGAATCTGGTCACAAAATTAATATTCATAATTTGAAAATCATCAAACCCGTCAAAGAGAGTAGAAAATTAAATTCCGATGTATTCCACTTTGTTTACTTTAATTCCCATAGAACCATCATGATCCCATTAGCGATTTGAGGAATAGTAATTAGTATAAAATTAACCAATTAGAAAGACCAGGTAGTTTACCTACTGATGATGATAACTTAGTTATCGAAATGCGTATATAGGTATGAAGTGATTTAGGGTGGTGAAGGGATTACTTGTGCAATTTTTTATATATATATATATATATATATATATATATATATATATATATATATATTTGTTTGGTTTTTCTTGGGATTTAGATTCCATCTGGGACAGGTTTCAATACTCATTTTTCTTCTCTACATATACATTTAATTTGCAAACGTTTCGCTCCTGGCCTGGAGCTTTATCAATTGTATAAACATTTATTACTGAAAATGGGAGTTTTGGTTAGTTTTTGTTTTGTTTACATTACATTTGCAAGTACGTACCATAACCTATATGTGGCAATCCGAGTATAGAGGACTGCTTGTATCACACATTATTTTAAAAACATTTTGTTTGTATGGGTGTCTTGTTTTTTTTCCCATGTACATGATTTCTGGACTTTAGGTGTTGTTTTTAATTTCGTTGGTCTGCGTGATTCGTTCGATTTGAGAATGTCGGAGTGTGGTTTGGTGGTACTTATTATCAAACGGTAACAAAATAAGCAATAACAATAACTATGTAATAAATATTTAGCAAATATGTCAAAAATTCGTTTGTTTTCAAAGCCAACTTAAAACTCCACAAAATAAATGTAATTAGTTTGTGCCGAAATACTTATTTTATTTTGATGTTTTGTGATTTGATATTATGGTTTAGTTATTGTTACAATACTGTATAATTTTGAGCAATTTTCGGTGTTAACAAAAAATAAAAATAACTTTGCACCAAAAACATTGAAAATTATTTTAATACAATAGTTGTGTAATTTGCAATATTACTGGCTAAAATATTTGTTTTCTTTATATTGAAGCAGATCGAGTATGAACTACACTAAGATATGAACTCATGTAGATATTGGGATGTGATAGTTTTAGTGTCCACATTTTTTCCATGTCATAAAAGGGTAGTATCATCTGCAAATAATGTGAATTTTCCTATGATAGGAAGACATGTTAATTCATTTAGGTATAACATAAATGAAACATGGCCTTGCACTGAATCTTGAGGTACTCCTGGTCTGATATCGGAGTAGCATGAACTTTCACTGGAAAGTTCAACACTCTGTTTTCTTTCAAGAAGATATGATTCAAACCAATTAAAGGCGACCCCTCCAAACCCATATTCATATAACTTTTTTAATAGTACATTTTGATCTACACAATTAGTATCACATTCAATAAGTGTCTTATTTGCCAAGTCCAAAGAAGCAATATACAGGGCGATTCAAAAGTACTTTGACAAACTTCAGGAGGTGATTCCTCACAATATTCTAATATTAATTGTCCAAATAAATATATGCCGGAAACGCTTCGTTTCCAAGATACAGGGTGTTGAAGTTTAATTTTTATTTTCGTTTTTTTTAATAACTTTAGAAATACTGACCTTAATTAAACGAAAATTGATATTGAGATATTATTATTGCTCTTACTCGTAGGGGGCGCCACCTACATGTCTTTTTCTTTTTTGAAGATTCATAACTTTTTTGAGCGTACTCTAGCACATTTTTCAGTAAAAAAATCAATTCCTCTATCATATCTACTTAAAAAAGCTACCGTTGTTACAAGTCGCTATAAGCAACCGTTTTCTAGATATTTGGACTTGAAAATTTCAAGTCGATTATTTGATAATCGATGCGTGTTGAAGTTATTACCATTATTTTGCATTTTTCACAAGAATGCTTAGGAAATGAATTTGACGTTTAAGTAAGTAGTTTTGGTAATTACATATTATGTGACAGTTAAACGTTTTGTTGTTTTGTTGAAGTTTCTGTAAGTTTTAAAACACTAATATTGAAAAAATGGATTATTCAAACAATAATGCTTATTTAGCCGATATGCATTTCATTTATGGCCTTGCGGATGGCAGTGCGCGCGAAGCAAGACTTATTTACCAGGAGCGATTTCCTAACCGAGTACTGCCTTCAGCTCCAACATTTACCAGTCTCCACCGTCGTTTGGCAGAAACAGGTAGCTTTAAGAGGGCAGCTGATATTATTGGAAGACCACGAGCAGTCCGAACCCCAGAATTGGAAGAAGCTGTTTTGAACGCTCTCGAGGAGAATCCAGAAACAAGTACAAGAATAATTGCTGAAGCTCTCAATTCTACTCAGTCCACAGTTTGGAGAATTATCCACGATCAATAATTTTATCCATACCATATTCAAAGGGTACAAGCTCTTTTTAACCGACGAAACCAAAAAGGAGGAGGTTCTCTATTCGACCCGTATATTTTATGTTTTTCCATCATATTTTTTTATGTATGATCACGCATAACTTTTTACTGAGGCGTCCGATTCCGATAATTCTTTTTTCCGTGGATAGGGTGTACTTCGACTTTGGTCCCATTTGAATTTAAAAGATGAAATCCACCCCTAAGGTAGCGAAATGAAGGATATTGATCACTCACCCTCTGAATTCTGGTCCGTTAACCGATTCTATCAGGCATAACTTTGTACTGGGTTCTTCGATTTGGATGATTATTTTTTTAATAGATAGGGTATACCTTATATTTGGATTTCGAAAGGAATTAGCCACCCTTACGGGTAGAAAAATAGGGGATAATTGATTTTTCACTAGTGAACATTAGCACACACATACGTAGTTGACAATGACAGATCGCTACTGACATTATTCTTGTTCCGTCAAAATCGGATGGAATGATATACAAAGTAATGAAATAAACTAACCAGAACAACGAAAATAATTTATATTACAACAAATAGTAAAAGTAGATAATCATATTATTTAACTGGTAATAGTTGAAGTAAGGTGGGTAAGTAAGTATTTTGGAAGTAATCAAAAAACAAGTAGGTAGTAATTGGTAGATTTTAGCCACAAAAAATTGAAAAATAAAAACTTTTTAACAAAAAATTAAACCGACAAAATCAACTAAAAAGCAAAATAAAATAAACCTTCTTAGTCTAGATGATAATTGAGCTCCTAAACTAATGTAAGTAACTGATTTTGAGTCGGCGCCAAACAAACTAGCAATTGAATTAGGTGAAGCGTAAAATGATGGCAGCGAGATGCACGGCTGCGTTTTGATGACTTCTTTCATAGATCTTCGATAATTGTTTGTTTGGCGCCGACTCAAAATCAGTTACTTACATTAGTTTAGAAGCTCAATTATCATTTAGACTAAAAAGGTTTATTTTATTTTTTGCTTTTCAGTTGATTTTTTCGTCGGTTTAATTTTTTGTTGAAAAGTTTTTATGTCACGAGACTTTCCCCAATGCATTACTATGTGTCAGTGGTTTTTTAGAAAATTGGGTGGAAATCCTCAATTTTTAAGATTCACGGACGAGGCAAAATTCTCCCGAAATGCTATCACAAACTTTCATAACAACCATGTTTGGGCTCTGGAAAATCCGCACGCAGTTAGTGAAAGACATTATCAGTATCAATTTTCTGTAAATGTATGGGCGGAATTAATTGATGATTACTTGATAGGTCCTTTCTTTCTTCCGTTCCGACTGAATGGCGCAACTTACAGAGACTTTTTAGAAAATGAATTGCCGGGACTACTTCAGAATGTACCATTAGAAATTCGTATCCGCATGTGGTTTATGCATGATGGGGCTCCGGCCCATTTTAGCGTTGTAGCCAGGGAATTCCAAATCGATGGATCGGTAGGGGTGTAGAAGAACCTAACCAGGCGTGGGCACCAAGGTCCCCAGATCTCAACCCGCTAGATTTTTATTTTTGGGGACATTTGAAGTCAATAGTTTATAAAACTCCAGTAGCGAACGAGGAAGATCTAAGAAACCGAATAGTGGACGCCTGTGAAACAATAAGAAACACACCAATAATTTTTGAGCGGGTACGAGATTCAATGACTAGAAGACTGAATACCTGTATCTTCGCTGAAGGTGGACACTTTGAACAATTTATTTGAATACAATTTAATTTCCTTCATTTTATTTTATTATAAATATTCAGAATTTCTTGAAATACAATGTTGATATTTCTTGCAAATTTTATTAAAACAAATACAGATTTTGCACCCTTGATACAAAAATAACTATTTCAAACAAGTAAAAATAAATAGAATAGGTGGCGCCCCTACAAAAAACCAAAACTACTTACTTGAATGTCAAATTCATTTCCTAAGCATTCTTGTGAAAAATGCAAAATAATGGTAATAACTTCAACACGCATCGATTATCAAATAATCGACTTGAAATTTTCAAGTCCAAATATCTAGAAAACGGTTGCTTATAGCAACTTATAACTAGGGTAGCTTTTTTATGTATATATGATAGAGGAATTGATTTTTTACTGGAAAATGTGCTAGAAATACGCTCAAAAAAGTTATGAATCTTCAAAAAAGAAAAAGACGTGTAGGTGGCGCTCCCTATGAGTAAGAGCAATAATAACATCAGGTTCGAATTCGACACCTCAAAAAACTTCTCAATACAAATTTTCGTTTAAGATCAGTATTTCGAAAGTTATTTGAAAAAAAACGAAAATAACAATAAAACTTAACACCCTGTATCTTGGAAACGAAGCGTTTCCGGGCATATATTTATTTGGACAATTCATATTAGAATATTGTGAGGAATCACATACTGAAGTTTGTCAAAGTACTTTTGAATCACCCTGTATAGAGGTCCCCTGGAACGAATCTTGGTAGGATATACGACATGTTATCTTTAAATTCCGAAAAAAAATTGATAATCGTTCGGTTAGTGATGAGTTAGTGGTCGATACAGAGTACCAAGGGCATATTTATTTTTTAAGAAAAATAAATCCATAATTGTTCGGTTTGGTAAGTTTCGAGTTGAAGTAGCTTCAAAAAAATGTTTCACGTAAATGGTTACTCTTTCACTTCCGGAATAAATCATATACGAGGCAGTCGAATTTAAATATGTTTCATTTCTTTAATTCTCCAAGAAAAAATCACGCTGGCTGGATATGAATGGGTGAAATTATCACATAATTAACTAAAATTTCATTCAATTTGCCCCTTTTGAATGGCTTCTCTTGTGATTACAGACAGCCTCAACGTCATTAACCTTTCGGTCTGCAGAACTCCGACTAGCCAAACCATTGATGAATCCGTCTTTAATTTCAAAATCTGAAATGATCCTCCCATCCCTATATTTACCAAGATTTAAGCTATTTCAAATTCATTAAACAGGCACTAATGACCCAAAATACATTTTAATGGTCACATTTTCCTCTTACGGTCGAAAAATGGCTCACAATCTCTCTGTTCTCCCTTTCCGTTATCGTCTGGGCCTGCACAATGGAAAAATTCGACTTAATGACAATAATGACAGCGATGCTCACGTTTTTTATTAGTGAATGATCCGAGTAGGAGACAGAAGAGACGACTCGATCTCGAAACCTATCATTACCGACTGGGTGAGCGTGGTCGGGAATCGAAATGTATTTGTCATTCAGACGTTAATTTTAAATTGGTCGAGAAAATTGTAAGGTTTAAAATAGCTGTCGGATGATAGAAACCGTGTTGAAAAATCTACGGAAAATTCATGATTGCAAAGTATTGACTTGATTTTTGGATGTGGACTAGAGGGGTAGTTATATTTACCAATCGATTTATAATACCTATGCGAGGTCGGAATTTGTGTAAGCAGCAAGGAAGCTGTTGAAAGTTCTACAGTATTTTTCATCTGGTAGTGATTCCGTTCAATAGGCCTTTTCATTTAGATGACAAATGACTAACTCTGTTTACCTGTCAGACCCAACGGCATTTACGGCGAATTTTCTTTTTTAAAGGAAATAAAATATTTCCGAGTTTTCCTATGGATAGTTGACTTGAATTTACATGGAGAAGAAAACTCACCATTAGAAAATATTCGTGTACATTATTTTATCTACGAATGAAAGGTTTTTGGCGGTATAAAATAGGTAATAAGTACTTAACCTACAGAGAAAGTTACGAACGCCAATGTATGCAGGTGCATTTGTCATGAAGTTGACTGTTGACATAATGTGAAAATACCCCTAATTTTGAACTAAGCCAATCTCAAATTGTTATTTCAAAACTAACCAATGACTATTCACTTTCCCAATAGCCAATCAGACTTTGGGTCTCAAAACGAGCGCATGCGCCTTAAAATATCATCTAAATGAAAACGCCTATTGTCTTGTTTACTTTAGCCACTGTCCTCACCCACTTGCATCCAAGACACCGCATATATTATCGGTGACATGGACATAGTGAGGTGGTATATTATTATAAATACATATAAAAGGCCAGTAGATAAAGACAATCATTTCCCAATAATTCCAAAAGTTTTCAAACTTCAATGGTCTTTTAGTGCATTTATGAAAACAAACTATAAAATTTGGCAGAAGTCTGCGATGAACTGAACATTGTTTTAATTGCAAAACACGTTTTTATGCTTTATTTTTGCAATGAAACTAGGCATACCGATAGCAATAATGTTTTAGAAAATGCATTAAGTTTGCAACCTTGTAAAAGTTACGGAACCTTGTTTTTTGTCATTTGTTTAAGTTATTCATTATGATTTGTTTAAAAAAATTACAAAAGTTCTGCAAATTGGATAAGTGAACGGAAAAAAGTTTAACATATGCAACCATTTCTGAAAAACGCATCATTTATTTATCAAAGTTTTTTATCGACGCTGCCATTTTCAATACACAGAAGCATTGAAATAATTACAAAAGTTTTTTATTGTGGTTGCAAATGAATATCGGTTTCAGTGGATATGTAACTTAGCAACCTCATACGAAAAACGGAACTTATTTACTCACTAATATCCATTTTTTGTATTTTTACAATTGCTGAAGTAATTGCAAGTTCTGCAAATTGCAGTTATAATTACCACAAATATTTTACGCGACGCAAGAGATTTGCAACCGTCATTGTTCAATTTTATTTTATATAATTGTTTTTTTTATAATTTGGCCATAAATTGTAAATATTGTGCAAATAGGTTTTACATATACAGTGCTCGTCTAAAGTCCGTTACCCCCCCTACTAATTTTTGAACCACCTGGTATATCGCAACGAAATTTGGAGGGTTTCAATAGGAGATAAAAACCTACTTTTTCATGGAAAAATCACAGCTAAAAGTTTTAAAATGGCGGCTGAGCGCCATCTTCAATAATTTTTTTAAATAGAACACCCCGTATATTATTCCATTTTCGAAATCTGCTCATAATTCTCAACAGTTTCTCTAATACACTTTACTCCTAAATTCAATTATTTTCGAAATATTAACGTTTAAAAAGTGACATTCCGGTTTAAAATGAAGCATGGATTTTGGTCACTTCCGTTAAAACATTTTGCTAACTAAACGTTGTAATGAATTTGTAGTTAAATCTCTTGATGAATTCGTCTAATAAGAGGCGTAAAGAGAGTTTATTAAGGATAAACAGTACCGCTTACCGGAAAATCTCGAAGCCTACGAATGTGTTCTGTAAATTCACAATCAAAACAAATTAGTTAGTTACAAAATTATAATTTATTTTTGAATAACTGTTTTATTTGACCCCAACAATTATTTCATCAAGTGTTCAATGTGGCCCCCTCCTAAACCTTGACAATAAAGTGGCCTATTATAAATAGCTTCTCTCACGTTGATGAAAGTCTATTAATCTATTTCACATGTATCTATTATTCTGCGTTCCAACTCTTTTATTGTTTGGCATTCAGTGGCGTAGATTTTTTACTTTAGATAACCTCAAAAGAAAAAATCTAGAGGTGTAAGATTCGGAGATCTTGGTAGCCATTCTGTACTTCCCCTGCGACCTACCCATCGCCCAGGAAAGTTTGTATCGAGAAACTCCCCTCCATGCGATCGAAATGGGGATGATTTCACGATCTTCAAACTCTTCGTGATTGTTTAATACAATTTGTCTTATTCGAGGTTCAATTTGAGTTTCTAAAAGATTTCTGTGAAGAACTCCTGTAAGATTGCCTCTGATGAAAATCGGTCCAACAACGCGATTGCCCAAAATCCCCGCCCAAACATTTACCTTTTTAGGAAACTGGGTATGTCCCTCTGTAAAAATATGCGGGTTAGTATCGCTTCAGTATCGTACATTCTGTTTGTTGACTTTTCCATTAAAAAAAAACGTGCATTCGTCTGCACAAAATTCAACCCTCCGGTCTGGATCATTCTCCGTGAGAGCATGCAGGATTTTCATTTTATAGGGATGAAACTTTTCTTTTTTTAGGACTCTTTAGACACTTTTTGAACTACTCCACAAGATTCAGCAACTGCAGACGTCGACTGAGTCGGATTGATTACCATTTCAGCAACAATTTCCACCTTTTTTTCTTCTGAAAGGGGCGGTCTTCCTGATCTTGGACCATTTTTCAGCGTACCAGTTGCTTATTTAAAAGTTTGCGCAAATATGACCTCGAAATAGGATTCTCGGGAAATCTATCATTAAACATACGGACTGCTAGATGATCGTTTCTTCCACCTTCTCCAAATATCAAAACTGCTTCAAATTTATCGTCTAAACTACGAACCTTGATCATACTTTTCATAAAAGGATTTAGGCGTTCAATGGACTATTTGACAGTTAGCAGTTCAGTTTGACAGTAAACAAGATGTTACCGCTACAACTATTTTTTCCAATGCAAACTTGATTGAAAGCAACATTAGTGTTTTTGGTTGGGTTTGAAATGACCAAAATGTCACTTTTCAAACGTTAATATTTCGAAAACAATTGAATTTAGGAGTAAAGTGTATTAGAGAAAACTGTTGAGAATTATGAGCAGATTTATAAAATGGAATAATGTACGTGTTCTATTTGAAAAAAATTATTGAAGAAGGCGCTCAGCCGCCATTTTAAAACTTTTAGCTGTGATTTTCCATGAAAAAGTAGGTTTCTATCTCCTATTTAAGCCCTCCAAATTTCGTTGCGATATACCAGGTGGTTCACAAATTAGTAGGGGGGAAACGGACTCAGACGAGCACTGTATATTAGAGGCGCTACTGTCAGTTAAAACTGATGATATATAGTGGCCACATATTTTTTAACTGAACTGACGGAACTGTTCAGTTTAAACTGCGCATATGTAGGCGATGGTTCTTCAGTAGTTTACATGGGAATAAAAATTCCTGTTTTTAACCACTCTTTACACCATTCTTTGCGTTTATTTAGTTTATTTTTATTTTAAAAACTAATAATGAAGCAAGTAAGGCTAATAAAGCGCCGTCGTCCGATGACATCTTGAGAATGAAATGGTGTTAGTCTATTATGTCTTCAGTTAAATGTGTGAATTTTGAATTTCATCACCAGTAGCGTTCTATTTGTTCGTACATATTTTGATGATTTTATGAGGCGGAGCCCTATCTAGTTGAAAATACATCACTTCAGAAACAACAAGTGGTAAAGTACATTTACAATTTTTCAATATCAATATTCAACAGTCCTTGGAATATTTGGTCCTAGCCCCACCATGTGACTAGGCCGTCGGAAGGGGGGGGGGGGAGTATCTGCGACGATCCCAGACACCTCTGGACAAAGTCCAGGTCCCTCTCTCGGTAACATGGTAGAGTGCTTAGCAGCTTCGGCGAACCCTCACTCGAACGGTAACTCGTCAAACGTTACACGAGTAATATCAGGTCGAAAGTCTGATATGGCGGTGACCCATCAAACGCTGACAGGAGGAGTCTTGTTAACATGGGTACCCAGGGGGAGGAGGATAGCCCCACCGGTTTCCCCGCCGGTGCCTCTCCACATGGCGTTGGACTCTGGTGGGCGTGGTGCTGGATAGTGGAGCAATGGAAAATAATACCGTAATTCGGTAGAGACGGGGGAGTCCTTCACCTATGGGTTGAGGTGATTGTATTCCCTGCTGACTCGGCGGGGAGCGGCGCATTAACCGGCTCGGGTACTGACATCCCATAGCCAGTAGCTTGTCTTATCAGGCGGCCCTACCGTGGCTGAGATATAACGGTAGCTAGGATCACTTAGCGCGCTGATTGGAAGTATCTCAATTTCGGAATCCCCCCTCAGGTTGTGTATTAGTTAGCACAGATTGAAACCGAAAGGTAGGTACTGTGCTGCTAATGGGGGGAGGAAGAGCAGAAGCCCTCGTCGACGGGTGGGGAGGGTGGAGCTTGCAATTTCAAATTGTTGCTGTCCTTGGAATATTGGGCCTAGGCATGTGTCTAGTCGAGAGGGAGTGCCTGTAAGGATCCCTCCCAGACACCTCTGGTAAAGTCCTCGTCACACGTTTACACGAGTAGTATGAGGTCGAAAGTCTGGTACGGCGGCGACCCATCAAATATAACAAGAGGAGTCTTGTTGACATGGGTACCCAGGGGGAGGAGGATAGCCCCACCGGTTCGCCGGTGCCTCTCCACATGTTGTTGGACAAATAAAAAAAAAAACGATTTCTGTGTTGTCATTCTATCTATTCGGTGAAATATTTTGCCAGGCCAGTTTAAAAAGCAATAACCATTTGAGATATAATAAAAATGGTTGAAATGGAAAAAAAGTTGTCTGTTTAGGTAAATAGGAATAATCTGGCTCTACAGTTTTAGAAATCCTCTACAATTAGTGGCTTCAGAGAGTGAAAACAGTGAATTGTATATATCCAGTCCATGAATCAGTCGATTCTGAATGTTTGGTGAATTTATTGTGTATAATAATGACCTATCTTCCTGACCTAATTTCACTGTTTTCAAAGATATAGTGCTAGATTGTTCTTAGGCGCTTATATGGGCCATTTTGTTTTCATTGAAATCCCAACAGTGGAATGACGCGGTTGATTAGTAGGATACCCGCAATCGCACCATAATCTGTACCATGCATCTAAACTCTGTCTACCCGCTGAAGTCCCGCTATGTATTAAAGCGGGTGGTAGTCTGGAGGCCTACTGGTGGCTGTCGCGACACGGGCTAGCCGGGTCGTTGACGTAACATGATTATGGCCCGCTTATGTTGACTGTCGGCTGTTTTTACACTGTCTCTAGAGGCCCACGCGTAACATGTTTGCTGGGTTGTAGGTGAATTTTAACCTACTTCTAGTTGTCCGAATAACGTGAAATTTGGCAGGTGTTCATAATTCCGGTGACAATGTATTATGGAATTTTTGCCAAAAAACATGGCGGTTCCAATATGGCGGACGAGTTTTGTGATTATAGTTCGATTCTATTCAAAATTAGTATGTGTGGATTTTTGGGATGGGACATCATGATTTCTTTGCCAGAATTCATGAGTTCAAGATGGCGGCTCCAAGATGACGACGACTTTTGTGATTGTAGTCCGATTCAATTCAAAATTGGTGTGTGGGAGCTTTTGGAGTCTGACATCATGATTCCTTAATCAAAATTCATGAATTCAAGATAGCGGCTTCAGGAAGGCGATGTGTTTTGTTATTATAGCCAGACTCCATTCAAAATTGGTATGTGAGTTTTTTGGGGTTGTAGATAATGAATTTTGTCAGAATTCAATAAGATGACGGATTTCATGAATGTCTAAAAATAATTAAATACAAATGATTGAAAACAAAAACAAGCTTTAATACAAAAAAAATATTTCTTCAATTGGTTGACCTAGGTGGTTACTCTAGGGGTAACAGATTCAAAAACTTGCCGCGAATATAAAACAGGTATTGCGTGGCAATATTTTGAATCTGTTACTCACAGAATAATCTAGGTCAAATAAAGACATTATTTTTTCCTTGTTAGTGCATTTTTGTAATGTTTTTCATGATTTTTATTAAAACGTTAGCGCTTAAAGAGACCATAAGAAAAATTATTCAGTGTCTGGGCAGAATTTGTTCACAAGTTTTGGTATGCTCTCTCTCCGGAACATTTTTCGTACTGCAACCATACCAATGGAGTTACAGCTTGAAATTACTCTTGAAATTCAGTATTTACAGGGTAAAAAAATATTATATTTTAGTGCCTTATTAAATCTTGTTCTAATGCCTTGTCACCAAACTTTTTTTTGGTTCATTACTATATCTATCGAGTAACAGCTTCAAACTACAACCAATACCTATATTACATTCGCGGCAAGCTTCTGAATCTGTTACTCACAGAATAACCTAGGTCAAACAAGTAAAGAAATTATTTTTCCTTCTTGGTGCATTTTCTTGATTTTTTCTCAATCATTTTTATTTAATTCTTTTTAGGCATTCATGAAATCCGCCATTTTATTGAATTCTGACAAAAAATTATAATATATGACCCCAAAAAATCCACATACCAATTTTGAATGGAATCCGACCATGATAACAAAACAAGTCGTCTTCTTGGAGCCACCATTTCGAATTCATGAATTTCGACTAAGAAAGCATGATGTCCGACTACAAAAACCCCCCCAATTTTAATGGAATCGGGCTATAATAACAAAAGTCGCCGCCATCTTACCCATAACCATTTCTATTGGAATAGGGCTATAACCACAAAACTCATCGCCATATTGGAGCCGCCATTATGAATTCTGGCAAAGAAATCATGATGTGCAGCCCCAAAAGGCCCCATATACTAATTTTGAATAGAATCGAACTCTAATCACAAAACTAGTCCGCCATATTGGAGCCACCATTTTTTTTTCTTTGGCAAAAATTCCGTAATGCATTCTCACTGGAAAAATGAACACCTGCCAAATTTCACGTTATTTGAACAACTAGAAGTAGGTTAAAATTCACTCAGAAGATTTGAACTAAACACATACTACATATGTGAAATTAAATAAATGCTTGTGAAAACATTTCATTCTGTTACTCGATCGGCCAGGTTTTCTGCAGCCAGCTCTCAGACATGAGAAATGATTTGTTTTGGGACGAATATTCGCCCCAAACAAATAATTTTTCATTTTCGAATGAAAAAAAAAGCTGCCCGAGCTGGGGTTTGAACCCACCCTCACCCACGCGCCCTTTCGTGAACCAGCACCGTAGACAGCTGGACCACTCGGAAGTTTAATTTGTTTTGAAACTATTACCAATCTGTTGCTACATTGATATGGTTGCTTTTTCCGAAAAAAGGCCATAAAAATCTTATGCACCACTTTTGCCCCTGTAGACCAGGGTCGATAATTTTTGAAACAAAAAAAAAATTATAGTAGAATGAAACTCATTGGAGAAGGAAGATAATATAACAAAAATGAAAGGAAAAATAATTTAAGGGCGATCTGAGGTCGGGAAGTGGAAGGGGGTGAGTTTTTAAGGGTAAAAAACGGTTTATCTCGATTTCCGGCAAAACTACAAGTCCTATGGAAAAAAATTAAATTTATGTGCAAAATTCAAATAACCAAGTTTTTGGTTTTTTATTTTTAACTTTCACAAAAAAATATTTTTTTTCACGAAAATTGGTGAAAACTTACTTTTTCATGTCCCAAACACACTGTAATTTTTTTTATTTAAAATATTTATTTTTCCACCTTATTTTGAATTAATATCGAAAAAGCACCCTAATTTTCAATCAGAAATTCTCCCGTCAAAATATTAGGTTTTTTAAAAAAGTCGGTGGGCTTTTTGTTCGTTGAAATCTCTACTTCTGACAGTGTAAAAAAAATTAAACATTACTATGGTAAATGTTCTCAGAAAATGCAAAGAAATAACAGGCCCAGACCCTCCTAGCCCCTTCCCCACTTCTCTATGAAATACCTTTTGATGGACTAACATTTTCCGTAGGTCACTCAGGTATATAAGTTATCTCAAAATAGCAATAAATATGCATCTACGCATATAATTTAAAGAAGATTTTACAACTTTCTCAAAATATTGTAGATGTCTTATTAAATTCGGATTCGAGTTTTTTTCGTTTCTTTGCATTTTCTGTCAAAGTAATGTACTTTTTTTCTATACTATCAGAAAGTAGAGATTTCAACGAACAAAAGCTCACCGACTTTTTTAAAAAAGCTGATAGTTTGACGGGAGAATTTTTGATTGAAAATTAGGGTGCTTTTTCGATATTCAGTCAAAATAAGGTGAAAAAACAAATATTTTAAATCAAAAAAATTACAGTGTGTTTGGAACATAAAAAAGGAGGTTTTCATCACATTTCGTGAAAAAAGTTTTTTCCATGAGACTTGTAGTTTTGCCGGAAATCGAGATAAACCGTTTTTTACCCTTAAAAACTCACCCCCTTCCACTTCCCGACCTCAGATCGCCCGTAAATTATTTTTCCTTTCATTTTTGTTATATTCTCTTCCTTTTCCAATGGGTTTCATCCTACTATTATTTTTTTTCACTTTTTACCATTTTCAAAGGCTTCAGCACTGGTCTACTGCAGTCAATGAATTTTCTCATGTTTGCTGTGAGTACTAACATTTGAAAAACATTTCATTATGTTGCTCGATTGGCCAGGTTCTCTGCCCTCTTGGACTAATACGTTTACTCTGAATCTTTCCTGAAAATTACTTTCCTTCATTGAATGCTGATTTTGTTGCGATCAAAATCTGCAGTTTTGTCTGTTAAACATTCCATTGTTCGTGAATCTTGACTAGTGGGAAAATAATATCGAAGAAACAAAGATTAGCAGTATTGTTCTGGAGTAACCAATCGCAATAAACTAATCTTTGATTTCCATCATTTTCATACAAATGCTGGTGCACTTGATACTTGAACAACATGTACCTATCCTTTTTTGAAATCATCCTAGCTGACTCATGATTAATTTCCCTAGTGGAAACGGCGGGATTAACTTCTACAAATGCTAAAACATTGATTTCTGTCACTTCATCATGGTTTGGAGTTTATTGTCTGAGTTGTTTCTCCACAACGGGGAAATATTAAAATCATGGATGATATCTGTTCGGTTCATCGAATTTTTCTTGCATTCCCCATAAATTAATAGCATGTCCACTTTTTCAGATTTTGCATACATGTTTATTGAAAAATATAATGACCTAAAGCACAGTAGGTACACGAACTATTGATTTACACTAATTTCTTACTTGTCGACATAAAAGTTTAAATAATTGACCTATACATTTTTTCCTTCTTGGAGCCCTTCTTATATATATTCTTAACAATATCACGTGATAAAAGTTTATTAAAGTTTTATATTTTGTTTATTATAATTTTTTTAAATAAATAAAAAATTATATATTAAAAAAATTGTTAAAAATTTTTTTGTTGATTCACCTGTTTTTGCATCTAACAATGGCATCAATTAACGTATAGATATTTTTTTTTACTCCATTTGTTAAGAAATTGTTTACAAACAAATAGACAAGTATAATATTTAAAAAAAAATATCTCTTACCATTTTATTGTCAAGACAAAATGATGATTAAAAAAACATAACCTTAAATACATTTTTCAATTGTTTATAATAGTTTTTTTGTATTTCGTTTGTTTAAATAATTAATTAGGAAATTTGTTTCTCTTTAAAAAGTATAATTGGTATTTCTCTATAGGTTAAAAATAAAATTTATATCATTAATTTAATTTTTTTAAGTTAAAATTTGTGACCCTCGTTTTATTTTTTTCCTAAAAGTAAAAAAAATGGTATTTCTATATAGGTTAAAAATAAAATGAATATCATTAATTTAATTGTTTATTAAGTTAACAATTTGTGACCGTCGTTTTATTTTTTTCCTAAAAGTAAAAAAATAAAGTACTGAAAAAAATTGTCCTTAATTTTTTATAACATTTTAAATATTACAATTTTTTTCAGTACCTACTTTGGTATATATGGCTATTTTTGTAATTTTTTTCTTCCAGGAAAAAACTAACCGAGGGTGACAAATTGTTTTTAACAAATTGTTAACTTAATAAACAATGAAATTATTGATTAAAAAAATATTTTTTTGTTAACCTATAGAAAATGCCAATTATATTTTGAAAGAAAAAAATTTCTTAATTAATTATTTAAACAAACGAAATATGAAAAAAAACTATTATAAACAATGAAAAAAATTATTTGAGTTTTTTTTTAATCATCATTTTATCTTGACAATAACATGGTAAGAAATTTTTTTTTTTAAATATTATACTTGTTTATTTGTTTATAAACAATTTCTTAACAAATGACGTAAAACATTTTTTTCCTACGTTAATTAATGCCATTGTTAGATGCAAAAACGGCTGTATACTAAATTTTTTTTTCAATATATAACTTTTTGTTCATTTAAAAAAATTTATAACAAACAAAATATAAAACTTTAATAAACTTTTATCACGTAATCTGGTTGAGAATGTATATAAGAAGGCCTCCAAAACACAAAAATTCATAGGTCAATTTTTAAACTTTTATGTCGACTTTTGTAAAAACAGAGATTGAATAAAAATTGTAAATTAACAATCTATAACTTTTTGAAAAATCAACATAAAAATGTTTTTCTAACGGGGCTTTATTCTTTCAAGTATTCTAATGACTCCATAATTTTTTTAAATTTTTAAATTTATATTCAATACTATAAAAAAAATATTTTGTGTGATATACTGTCTCCAGCGGAGTTGCGCTCATGCATAGAATTCCGGTAGTCGAAACTTTTTTATTGGAAATTTCCTCCTCTTTGAGGACCTTTTTTCAAAAGTTATTAAATATTAATAGTTTTTGAGTTATTAACGGAAAACTGAATATTTTTTTTTCATCTTATTTTGTTAATAACAATTGCAATTTTTTATATGCTAATAAATGCTCGAGATACATTTTTCTAGACGTCATTCCGAATCGAATGAGCTATCGCTTTTATTTTTAGGACCGGGAACAAGAATTAACCCGTTTTTTAACTTGTTAATCAGATTAATTTCCTCAAAATGAAGAAACAGAAACAGAGAAATGTATGGAGTGTTTCTTTCTGTCACTAGGTACCGCCGGTTAAAAGTTATCTTTTCTGGCGTACCTAAAGATGATGTAGGCTTGATGGTGATTTTGTTTATGTTGTGTCTCGCTCCGGCCAGAGCTCTCCGGATCTCTGGCTGGTGACTACTACGTACTGATGAGGGCCAAAAAGGCTGAAACCGGTATGCGGATTGTTAGGCGGACCCCACATAATCGAGCTTATCAGAAAGAAACATTTGCAATCAATTTCCATTTATATGGAAGTTTACATGGATTTTCAGGTGAATATCATTCAACGTTCTGCGTGGTATTTGCTAGGAAAGTAGTTGTTTTTCGCCTGTGGTCTACCAATTTTGTTTCAATTTATATTGAATCTTTTGTGAAGATGACTTTGTGCAGTTTATTTCTTATTTTATTCCACTTCACTTGGCTTTTTTCTTTAATATACAGGATGTTCCATTTGAAATTCCCAAGTTGGGGTCGTTCCCGGTGAAACCGGAAGTTATGGGAGAATTTTTGAATCCAACACCCCTCCCAAGTTTCAATTTCGTACCTTCGGAACTCTGGAAACCATGGCTTGTCAAAGAATAAACAAACTAATATTACACACTAACTATAAAATGACTCACAGCTAACTGTGTAGGATATCTATTTTCCGAAACGAATGATGGCACAAAGATAATAAAACGAGGCCGGTAACGTACGTTCTCTCTTTTTCTCTCTCTGGCCAAGTACCTTTTTCCGTCTTTTTTGCATCAGAACGTTTGAAACGTTTCATGCAAATTCGACCTTAAAGTTTCACTCTCATCGCACTCAAAAGAAGTTTCACTTAAAAAACAAACGAATTTAATTAGCACAAAAAGCGCACCAGAAACAAAAATTCGTGATACGATAGCCTGTAGCCGACGCAATACTACAAGCAAAAATTCCCACCTTTGTCTTCATCATCGATCCGATCGAATTAAAATTATCGTCGCTATAACTTCGATAAGTGTTCATCAACTAGAAAGCCTGAATTTCGTCTATTATTAATAAATAAAGCTTCAGCGATCTTTCGAAATCAAATATCTGCAAATGGAGGGTCAACGTTTTTTCTTTCGAAAAATAATAGCAAATATTTTCAACATCATACGAACAAAAATTTAGAAAGTCACGCCACTGAATCCTAGATAGAATGCTTATATATAGTCCTGCGGTAGCAGCATAATGTTGCAAAACGTCTCATTAGTCTTTATCGTTTTCGTTTTGATTTGCAGCTTATGATTATTGTCACGCAATTGTGTTCTTTATATTTTCTTTTAATAGCTTATATGCACCGAATGTTTTGAAAAGCATACTGGTGAAACATTTCATGAGAAAGAGAACCATTATTACGAAAAATACATAAACTGTAAAAAATCGAGAATAATATTATTTTTATGTACCAAGCGCATGAGGTGTATTACCGAGGGGTAAACCACTTTCTGAAATGTGTTCACTATACTTCAATTTGCCAGGGAATTCCAAAGAATTCCACGGAATTCCGAGGAATTCTACGGGATTCCAAGAAATTCCACGGAATTCCAAAAAATTCCATGCATATCTATGGAATTTCAGGAAATTACAAGGAATTTTTCGGAATTCCATATTAGCAAGATATTTCAATTTTGATATTAATATGGAGTTTAACGAAAAAACTAGAGTTTTTGAAAAATAAAACATTTACTCTATATATTCTATACGATGAAATAGACATTTCTGGTTATATAGAGTGACCCATTTGAAAGCGGGCCACCTCTCTGAAACTGTTATTTATTATCCGATTCAGAAGTTTTTTTTCAGTAGATAGAGCATGAATAGTTCTAATTGAATGCCATAAATTCGAAATAAAAATTTCACGGCCTTAAAATCCAAAAAACATACTAGCGATTTTTTTTTTATAAAATTTGACGACGCCACTTGATTGTGATGCTTTCAAACGGGTGTGACCAAAATTTCACGATGAAATTATTTTTTAGTCGTCATATAAATCACAATCTTATTAAAAATATCGTTTAAAATGCTCTTTCAGGTCGTTAGCAGTCGAGTTTGTAAAAAGCAGTTATTCAAAATGGCGTCAAATTATATTTCTTCCAAACGTAACTCCATAATATAGGAGATAGTTATGTCCATCAGAACACTGCAGTTTTTTGCCAAAGAAATTAAATGAACATCTTTACATCAAATAGTAATCAATATTCAATAATCAATAATAACCAATATTGATAACATAAATGAACTACAACAAAAGAATGGATTGAAATTAGGGTGCCTGCACATTAATTTTCGTACTTTTCAACCAAATCCCGATTTAATTCCATACATTTTCCATACATTTTCTAATGCTAACTAACCATAAGATTCGATCAACATTCGATCATTGGTTTGGGGTAATATCTGTGCAAGCCTGTCTTATTATTTCACCGCAGTTCCTCTTTGGTGGTTGACAGTTATTCCAAATATCAATCTTGGTTTCATTCAAACATGCTTGGGATACCACATTTCAAAAATATTATTTTTATTAGGAGGCTTTGTAACTTAAGTTGCTATAGAGATGACAAGTCATCAGAACAATAGACGAAAAGACACAAATTTGTCAGTGTGTTAATAGTGAAGTTTATAACTCCTCAAGTACCTACACTAATAAAGAAGTATGGCTGATAATTTGACTTTGCAGGAGAAAATTGAAATAGTAAGACTTTGTGCAACGACAGATCCGAAAGGGAAGTATGTAGAATTTTCAATAACATGCTTCCGGAGCGTCGAAATATTAGAAGAGCTACAGTTGGCCGAATAAACCAAATTTTCAATCAGTATGGAGCTGTTTGTAAACATATTCTGAAGAATAGTAATATTGTACAATGGCAGAGACGAGAAATAATTCTGAACGAATTCGAAATTATTTTAATAATAATCCGAAAACAAGTGTGAGAATTGCAAGTTTGGACATTAACTTACCGCGTGAAACAATAAGGAGAAATCTTAGGAAATATAATGAGATGAAGCTTTAAACCAAAGTTTCTTCACACCTTAGAAGAAGGCGATAAGAGGATAGAGTTTAGTTTATGGGCTCAAGGAGAATATCTAAATAACAGGAATTTTCTGAAAAAAAAATTGTTCAGTGACGAGGCAACATTAAAAACCAATGGAACAGTTAATTCTCAAAATACAAGGTACTGGACGGAATAAAATCCATATTGGATAATAAATTGCAGAGACATTCTCCAAATAAATGTTTGTGTGGAATTACATTGCCAAAATAATTAGCCTCCTTTTAAAAGCAAATTGAATGGTCCAATTTTTTGAATTTTTGAAAACGACTTTTTTTAACGCATGGATGAACTTCTATTTCAATTAGTCATGGGTTCAATCCACAATAGCAGGATTTTGAGAATTGGTTGGAAGAAAATTTTCCTAATCGTGGATAGGGCAAATATGCTTGATCGAGTTCCCCAGATCCCCGGACTTGACTCCATTGGTTTTATGGGCTTCGTTAAAGAAAAAGTTTACAAACTCGCCCAACGAGCAAGAGGAACTGCGTGAAAGAATAAGACAGGCTTGCAGAGATATCACCCAAACCAATTATCGAATGACATTGAAACATACGATAAATGTATCAATTAAATGGAATTCGGTTGAACAGTCCGAAATTTAATGGTAGCACTGTCAACTATTCTTTGTAGTAGTTCATTTATGTTATTAATATTGGTAATTATTTATTGGATGTAAAGATGTGCATTTCTATTCTTTACAACAAACTGCAGTGTTCTAAGAGACATAACATATCCCACATAGAATTGTTATGTTCTGAAGATTTTAAACCATATTATTTACAAAATTGGTTTATAGATAACTATTTGAATTATTTCGATATTGATATGAATATTTTACCTATGCTATATTTCTGTTAAAAAAAAAATAGGTTTATCGTGAAATTTGGTATCACCCATTTGAGAGCATTACAAATCCAGTGGCGTCGTCAAATTTTATTAAAAAAATCGCTAGTATGTTTTTTGGATTTTTCAGCTTGAAAAAAAAATCGAAGTGGGCCGTGAAATTTTTAATTTTATTTTGAATTTATGGCATTCAACTAGAACTATTGATGCTCTATCTACTGAAAAAAAAAAACTTCTGAATCGGATGATAACAGTTTTAGAGAGATGGCCCGCTTTCAAATGGGTCACTCTGTATATACTACACATAATGAACTCTCCACTCCGGATAATAAAATTAAATCAACATTACTTCAAATACTAAAACTATAATGATGATAATAATAATTGGGTCAAATCAACTCAACAGTAAAAATTAAATAATAATATTCAAAATGAGGTGATTATACAGGAAAAAAATAATAGGCGATTTTATACAGATTTCCCAACGTGTCATAAAATTCGTTTGACTTTTCTTTGTGAATTTTTTCAATCATTCCTTGGTCCTTTTGGCGGATTGTCATTGGATCACCTATCATACCGATAGGTCCAGAAAAATTGTGACATTTATCGACCACATCTATATCATGTCGTTTCGGTCAATAGAACGCTGATCCATATTCTCGAAGGAATTTTATTTTATATTTATCTCCTTCTTTTTGTATTATTTTTCCTACGTACCACTTTTCATCATATCATCCTTCCCGTTCTCTATCTTATGTTTTTGCATTTGATTTCAATAACTTCCTCACAGCTTCTTGACTGATCTCGTGAATGGCTCACATCCGATATTTTCGGTGAAATATTCTGTATCGCAGTGTAATATTTAATTTTCTGTAATTGGTCAGTATCTCCCATGACTAGATGGGATTTTTCTTCATTACACAGTGCGCGCGTAAAGTATGGAAACATGAAGATATCTTTGACACCCCATAAGATACAATAACAACATTTTGGTTATGTATATAAGATGGACCAGCGATTTTAAATTTTATATTTTCGACGTTGCCTAATGTACAGTTTCTGAGATATTCGAATAATATGTTTATTTTTAAATGGGACAACCCGTATATTTTACAATTTTCTGTTACAGTTTTTTATTGCGATGCAGCATACAAACTGTTAATGGCCAATATTGACCATTAATTTTAAGAAATTAGAAAAATATTTTTATTGCAACCGTTGATATTAACATAAAGAGAAAATAAAATGGGCCACTTGGTATTTGTTAAAGTTTAAAAAAGTCTTTGCTGTTTTTGTATTGATAAACATGATATGAATATCGGTTTCATTTCGTTAAATCAAATAGTACGTCGTGATAGTTTTTTAAAATAGGCTTACCAGCTATAAAAATCAGAGTACAATACAATGGTACATTTAACAGAGCGTCAAAGAATTTAAATTTTAATACTAAAAGGTTGTGGTGACAGGTGACAGGACCATAATATTATGAAATTTTAGTATGTTTTATTTGCGACATTATTTGTAAGACACGAACACACGAAGAGGTATGTGAAATATTTAATAACAAATATGAAGACAGAACTCCTATAGCACGCGATAATGTATCTAAGATTATTCATAAATTTGGGGAAAGTGGACATGTACGAGAACTACCAAAAAGTGGCTGCCCTGCTATTCCAGAGCAAACAAAAACTGACATTTTTTTGTCGATGTTGACTAGAGTTGTTGCAACCGAAAATCACATCAGTCAAACAACTGTTCGTAAATATTTCAAAAAAAAATGGCATGTTTATAAAGTACAATTGGTACAGGAACTGAACGAAGATGATCCAGAAGGGAGTTCTGTGAAACAATGTTAAATAGATTCGACACTAATTTCTTTAATCACATCCTTTTTTCTGATAAAGGCTACTTTCCAATTAAATTGCATGTTCAATAAACAAAACTGCAGGTACTGGTCAGATGAAAATCCTGATTGGATGGTGGAGGCACATACGCAGTATCCACAAAAGACCAATGTGTGGGCAGGAATTATTAATAATACCATTACCTTATTTTTGGAATAGAACCATGACAGGTGAAGAATACTGGGCATTTCTAGAATTACAGTTAATTCCAGAATTAGCCCGACTCTTTCCTGATGATATAAATCCTCATTATCTTCGAGGCGTTCGTGAGTTTCTCGACATTACATTTCCAAATCGTTGCTTTGGAAGAAGAGGAGCTATCGAATGGCCAGCAAGATCTCCGGATTTGTCACCTGTATATAATTTTTTGTGGGGTTATTTAAAAAGCAAAGTGTATGTGAATAGGCCACAGACTATCCAAGGACTGAAAGACAGAATTACAGAGGAGATAGCACTAATTTCTCCGGAAACGATTAGAAACGTCTTGGATGAATTTTCATTCAGAATGGATTTCTGTTTCCAAAGACAAAGAGGTCATATTGAACATCTCCTTCTTTAATTTTTTTCTTTAGGAATTTTCTGTTTATACTACAATATTAATTATAAAATAAAAATGTTTTACCCAATTTATTAAACTTAATGGTCAATATTGGCCATTAACAGTTTGTATGCTGCATCGGCAATAAAAAACTATAAAAAAAAATTGTAAAATATACGGGTTGTCCCATTTAAAAATAAACATATTGTTCATATATCTCAGAAACTGTACATTTGGCAACGTCGAAAATATAAAATTTAAAATCGCTGGTCCATCTAATATACATAACCAAAAGATTTTTCCATACTTTACGCGCGCACTGTATGTGAATGCATTTGAGGGAATTGTCCTATATAATTCTCGAAATTAAAAAATTATCCTTTTTTCAATTCTATTCCAAATAAAGCTCCACTTTCATCGAGACCATACCACTTACAGAGACTTCCTATTCCCTTTGCTGATTTAGAGTGAGATCCCTCGATCGTAGTCGATGCAATACCTAGAGAATAACGTCGTTCTTTCTCAGACCCTGTTAAATAGCTGAAAGACAAGATTCTTTCAATTACGAAATCATTTAAAATGTTCCGTTCTTTGTTGAATTCGGAATCATCTCCGGTTTTGAATAAAAACGATTTATATACAATTTTTATAAGAGCAAATCTCCGAAGAATCCTTCGCTCACAGTGAACAGATATTGGAGAGAGATTTGTTTTGTTGATGGTCATGAATCATGATAACCTATCGACACCCACTCTTTCACTTTTTGTTTCTAATAGCAGCATAAAGGTGATTTATTAATCATTTTTATCAGTCCGATGTTGCCTTCTACAACTTCTTCAAGAGCTTGTCGCGCAATAGTTTTCAGTTCGATTACAAAAGCGACAAGCTTTTGAATCTATAACTCACGGAATAACCTACGTCACACATCCAAAGCAATTATTTTTTACTTTTTAGTGCATTTTAATAAAAGTTTGTCTTTAAAAATGTTTTTTATTAATTATTTTATTTTGTTGGTCTTAATCTAGCATTTTTGTTAAAGCATCGTTATTATGAGGCTTTTTTTCTGTAAGTTCTGAGCTATCTAGTTCTTCAATGAGGAGACCATCTAAAGATTAACTAGTCCGCCATCCTGGATCTGCTATCTTCAATTTATGAATTCTGACAAAAAAAATCAATAATCTTCGACTAAATTCATAATCTCCGACCCCAAAAATTCCCGCATACCAATTTTGAATGTCCATAATCACAAAACTCGTCCACCATCTTGGAGCCGCCATCTTGACTTCATGAATTTTGACAATAAATTCATAATTTCTGACCCCAAAAACCCCCACATAGCAATTTTGAATATAATTGGACCATAATTACAAAACTCGCCGCCATCTCGAATTTATGAATTTAAAAACATAATCTCCGACCCCAAAAACCTCCACATACCAATTTTGAATTGAATCGGACCATAATCACAGAGATCGTCCGCCATCTTGGAGCCTCCACTTTGAATTTATGAATTTTGACAAAAAAAACATTATCTTCGACCCCGAAAACCCCCACATACCAATTAAGAATCGAATCGGACCATAATTACAAAACTCGTCCGCCATCTTGGAGCTACCATTTTAAATTTGTGAATTTTGAAAAAAATCATAATCTCCCCGAAAACCCCCATATACCAATTTTGAATCGAATTACCATAAACACAAATCTCGTCCGCCATCTTGGAGCCGCCATTTTGTTTTTTTCTCTAACAAAAATTCCAACCACCTGCCAACTTTCACGTTAATCGGTCAAAGGACCCCGCAAAATCCTTATGGAAAATGGCTCTCGGCTAAATTCGCTGAAACTCTGCAAAAAGATAGTATTCGGTATGCTGATCAAAAGTCTTAATGGGCACAACCCTCCATTTTCAACCCCAGACCCCCTACAGCCCCCAAAGTACACTTTCCGGTGTGTTAATGCATAACAGTTTCAATTCATCTTCAAAGCGTTTCCTTTCACTGCCCACCCCTTTCTCCAACCGAATCCTACATTCTACCCTCATCACACCTCGCCCTCACCCCCGCACAACCCTTCATTAACGCCCCATTATGCACTTTCAAGGTTAAAGATTCTTCGATTGTTTTATTTCAATCTTTCGAAGCTTTTATTATATATATTAAATGTATATATATATATATATATATATATATTATATAAATATATATATATATATATATATATATATATTTGTGAATTTTTTCTTGAACCATGTAAATGTATCATAGGGGTATTTTCTTGGGGATTGGTTCTGTATAAATATAAATAAAACCCAGTATAGAATCTGTGTTTTTTAATTTTTTGCGACGACGTTTCTCCTGGAAGCCTCCAGGCTTTTTCAAGTCTATAATAGAATTTTAACAATATAAGTACATTTTAAAGATATAAAGTGGTGGGGTTATGTTACCTTTTTATAACACAGATTCCAACAGGTAGAAAATAAATTGACCAAATAGGCCATCATGATTGGAACGTTTCATTTTGCACATTTTTGTGATAATCTTTGAGTATTCACTTGTAGTTTGGTAATTTTCTTTTTAACAATTACCATGCGCCGCTTGGATTTAGGAAAATGGACGGTGGTTAGTTTGTTTCGTTGTCGAATTTCTGCGAGGTTTGTTCGTTTCGTCTTTTGGTTGTACACTTTTGTGTTCGACGTGTTTTGTTGGACTGTTATTTTTTCAAGCTGTTTGAAATTGAGAGAGGAGGCTGAGATGCTCTTGTTTTTTTGAATGAAAGGGTGACGTTTTATATAATGTTGTGGTATACTTTACTTAGTTGTCTAATATCGGTTTTATCATTTAGGGGTTTGGGTTTTATATGAACATTTTAGATTTTTTTTTGATGTTTCTGTTGCCAAAATTTTACTTTGCTCATAATTGAATTCATGGTTTGTTTCTCTTTTATGTTTATTTAGTGCAGTTGAACAATTTTTGGTGTATTTGTGCCCTTTTATTCTATTTTCTAAGTGTTGCGAAGTTTGTCCTATATAGACTTTATTGCAGTTTGGGTCGATGCATGGAATTTCGTAAATAACATGGGTTTTTTTTCCTTTAGGGATTTTTGTTTTTAGGTTAGAAAAAATTGATCTTGTGTGTTGTAACTTTTGTGGCCTATATTTAGGTTGTATGGTTTTATGGTTTTTGCTACTTGTTCTGATAGGATTGGAATATAAGGGAGGCCAATGTGTTTGTTTTGATTTGTTTTTTTTCCATTTTGGATGTTTTATTGTAAAAAAGGTTTATTCTTTGTTGGAAAATACCATTTATCATGGGTTTAGAATAATTGTTATTTAATAATGCTGTTTTGGCTTTTTTAATGGCATTTGGGCGATACTCAGGGTCTGATAAGGTGATAGCTTTATCAGCAAGTCCAATTATGACAGATTTTTTTTGGGATAGTGGGTGTGTCGAATTAAAGTTTAGGTATCTTCCCGACCACGTATTTTTGTATGCCATTCTGTTCTTATTTTATTATTTGTTCTATGTAGTGTTAAATCTAGGAAGTTTATTTTTTGTGTTGTTCTCTTCAATTGTAAATTTTAGTTTTTGTGGTAATTATTAAACATGGTCTGGGTATACTCGGCTTGGTTTTTTGGGATGACAAGTATGCAATCGTCAACGTACCTTCGGTATAAGGGAAGGTTGAAATTTAGCTTTTGGATGACTGTAGATTCAAGGTCTTCAAGGACTAATTGGGCAATGACACTAGATATGGAGGCCCCATGGCACAACCTTCGATTTGTTTGTAAAAGTTTTCCTTATACTGAAAATATGTTGAAGTTAGAGTGTATTCAATGGCTATTAGAAATTCATTCAATGGTAAAGTTGTATGTTCTTTTATTTGATTCCAATTTTTTTTGATTATATCTTGTGCTAGTTGAAGTGGGATATTTGTATATAATGATACTACGTCTAAGGATATTAGAATATGATCTTCTGGAATTGTGATGTTTTTTAATTGTTCTTTGAATTGTGTTGAGTTTTTTACATAGTATGGGTTTTTATTTATGCAATTACTTAATATATTGGTAAGAAATTTTGATAATTTTCGAACGGTGATTGAATACATGAAATAATTGGTCTAAGGGTGTGTTATCTTTATGTAATTTTGGTAAGCCATAGATTTTAGGTGGCAAGGCATTTTGTATTTTAGGGAGTTCGCAAAGTTTTTTGTTATGATATTTTGTTCTTCCCATCGTTTTATCAAGTTATTGTTTTTTGTTTGGAAAATATTAGTTGGGTTGTTTTTGAGTTGTTTGTACGTACTATTGTCTTGTAGTAGGGCATTGATCTTTTCATCATAGATATTCGCATGCATAAGTACTGTTTTGTTTGTTTTATCAGGTTTTAACACAACCATGTTGTTGTTTTTTATAAACTTTTGTGTCTTTTTTATTTTTTGTTCTGAAAGTTTTTGTTTTTTGGTTTGTGTGTTCTTTTTTTTGAAATTTGTGATAATATTACATATATTTGATCTCAGTTCAATTTTTTCTTGTTCTTGGAGGTGGGAGGTATTTGTCTCTATTGTGGCTATTATGTCGTGGTAAGGGATTTTGTCTTTTTTTGTTTCAACAGCATAATTAGGTCCGAGTGCAAGGGTTTCTTTAATGTCCTCAGGTATGTGGATGTTAGTTGTATTTTCTAACCATTCGTCTTGGTATTTTTTTGTTGTGCGTTCGTCTTTTTTGTTTTTGTGAGTGAGATTTTTGAATTTTTCTAGCTGTTTTTGTTTGACATTGTTAAAATATTTTTAATTTTTTGTAGATTTCTGTTGGTAGTTTTTGTTTTAATTCGTTATTTTTAGATGTAATAGTGGTTGTCGACTTTTTTATATGTAGTTCGTTATCAGCTATAGGTAAGTTTAATAGTTGTTTTTTAATTTTCACAATTACCTGTTGGAATCTGTGTTTTAGGTTTACATCAATTGGTGCAATGTGGTCTATATTTAATTTCAGAAAATTTGGAAAAATGTTTTGGTCTCTGCACCGTAGTAGAAATATTTTTCTATTTTTTTGATTGATTAATTTTCTTGAGGTCTTGGTTATCTTCTTCATCAGCATTACAGTAGTGTGGCCATAATTTTGGTTGATAGACTCGTAGTAAGTCGGCATTTTTCACCCAAATGCTTGATATGTTTTTGTGAATTTTTTCTTGAACCATGTAAATGTATCATAGGGGTATTTTCTTGGGGATTGGTTCTGTATAAATATAAATAAAACCCAGTATAGAATCTGTGTTTTTTAATTTTTTGCGACGACGTTTCTCCTGGAAGCCTCCAGGCTTTTTCAAGTCTATAATAGAATTTTAACAATATAAGTACATTTTTAAAGATATAAAGTGGTGGGGTTATGTTACCTTTTTATAACACAGATTGCGAATATCTATGATGAAAAGATCAATGCCCTACTACAAGACAATAGTACGTACAAACAACTCAAAAACAACCCAACTAATATTTTCCAAACAAAAAACAATAACTTGATAAAACGATGGGAAGAACAAAATATCATAACAAAAAAACTTGCGAACTCCCTAAAAATACAAAATGCCTTGCCACCTAAAATCTATGGCTTACCAAAATTACATAAAGATAACACACCCCTTAGACCAATTATTTCATGTATTCAATCACCGTTCGAAAAATTATCAAAATTTCTTACCAATATATTAAGTAATTGCATAAATAAAAACCCATACTATGTAAAAAACTCAACACAATTCAAAGAACAATTAAAAAACATCACAATTCCAGAAGATCATATTCTAATATCCTTAGACGTAGTATCATTATATACAAATATCCCACTTCAACTAGCACAAGATATAATCAAAAAAAATTGGAATCAAATAAAAGAACATACAACTTTACCATTGAATGAATTTCTAATAGCCATTGAATACACTCTAACTTCAACATATTTTCAGTATAAGGAAAACTTTTACAAACAAATCGAAGGTTGTGCCATGGGGGCCTCCATATCTAGTGTCATTGCCCAATTAGTCCTTGAAGACCTTGAATCTACAGTCATCCAAAAGCTAAATTTCAACCTTCCCTTATACCGAAGGTACGTTGACGATTGCATACTTGTCATCCCAAAAAACCAAGCCGAGTATACCCAGACCATGTTTAATAATTACCACAAAAACTAAAATTTACAATTGAAAGAGAACAACACAAAAAAATAAACTTCCTAGATTTAACACTACATAGAACAAATAATAAAATAAGAACAGAATGGCATACAAAAAATACGTGGTCGGGAAGATACCTAAACTTTAATTCGACACACCCACTATCCCAAAAAAAATCTGTCATAATTGGACTTGCTGATAAAGCTATCACCTTATCAGACCCTGAGTATCGCCCAAATGCCATTAAAAAAGCCAAAACAGCATTATTAAATAACAATTATTCTAAACCCATGATAAATGGTATTTTCCAACAAAGAATAAACCTTTTTTACAATAAAACATCCAAAATGGAAAAAAAACAAATCAAAACAAACACATTGGCCTCCCTTATATTCCAATCCTATCAGAACAAGTAGCAAAAACCATAAAACCATACAACCTAAATATAGGCCACAAAAGTTACAACACACTAAACAAAAATCCCTAAAGGAAAAAAAACCCATGTTATTTACGAAATTCCATGCATCGACCCAAACTGCAATAAAGTCTATATAGGACAAACTTCGCAACACTTAGAAAATAGAATAAAAGGGCACAAATACACCAAAAATTGTTCAACTGCACTAAATAAACATAAAAGAGAAACAAACCATGAATTCAATTATGAGCAAAGTAAAATTTTGGCAACAGAAACCATCACAAAAAAAAGAGAATTCCTAGAAATGATTCATATAAAAAAGAACCCAAACTCCCTAAATGATAAAACCGATATTAGACAACTAAGTAAAGTATACCACAACATTATATAAAACGTCACCCTTTCATTCAAAAAAACAAGAGCATCTCAGCCTCCTCTCTCAATTTCAAACAGCTTGAGAAAATAACAGTCCAACAAAACACCTCGAACACAAAAGTGTACAACCAAAAGACGAAACGAACAAACCTCGCAGAAATTCGACAACGAAACAAACTAACCACCGTCCATTTTCCTAAATCCAAGCGGCGCATGGTAATTGTTAAAAAGAAAATTACCAAACTACAAGTGAATACTCAAAGATTATCACAAAAATGTGCAAAATGAAACGTTCCAATCATGATGGCCTATTTGGTCAATTTATTTTCTACCTGTTGGAATCTGTGTTATAAAAAGGTAACATAACCCCACCACTTTATATCTTTAAAAATGTACTTATATTGTTAAAATTCTATTATAGACTTGAAAAAGCCTGGAGGCTTCCAGGAGAAACGTCGTCGCAAAAAATTAAAAAACACAGATTCTATACTGGGTTTTATTTATATTTATACAGAACCAATCCCCAAGAAAATACCCCTATGATATATATATATATATATATATATATATATATATATATATATTATATATATATACATTACAGTACATCCCTCCCTGACTACTATACGGCATGTAGGTGCATCTTATTTTAATTATTCATCTATTATTACGATACCAAGATTTGGTACTACACGATTTGCAGCAATTGAAGAATCTTTAACCTTGAAAGTGTGCAAAGGGGTGTTAATGAAGGGTTGGGTGAGGGTGTGGGGGTGAGGACGAGGTGTGGTGAGGGTAGAATGTAGGATTCGGTTGGAGAAAGGGGTGGGCAGTGAAAGGAAACACTTTGAAGATGAATTGAAACTGTTATTCATTAACACACCGGAAAGTGTACTTTGGGGGGCTGTAGGGGGTCTGGGATTGAAAATGGAGGGTTGTGCCCATTAAGACTTTTGATCAGCATACCGAATACTATCTTTTTGCAGAGTTTCAGCAAATTTAGCCGAGAGCCATTTTCCATAAGGATTTTGCGGGGTCTTTTAACTTGTGAGATTTGATTACACACATCGGGATAGGTGAAGCTGAATGAAAGCTTGTAAAAACGCTTATTTCCATCTAAAACCTCATATACCGGGTGATTCTCCAAGGTGGCTCACCCCTATATCTTTTTTATTAATGAAGATAGATAAACGAAATTTGGGGGTTGCGTATTATAGTTAAATTAAAATTTTTTGTCATATTTACTTGCTTTGCCTTACTTCCGGTTTGACCGTAAATGACCCCAACTTTTGATTTTTAAATGGGACATCCTATATATTTTTACTTATTTCGATCGAGAATGCCATTCTGAATCCAACAACAACTCACTTGTCAATATTTGACAAATGAAGTCATTTTTATTGTAAATCGCTTCATTCGTGATCAAGTAAGATGGGAAAAATACGTCTTTGAGGCTTATGACTTCACAGTCGTTTTAAGAATTATTTAAATTAGTCCATTAGATGAAACTTGAGAATGTACCTCGCAGGCCACTGAATAGGTCCATAAGTGCTAATCCACTTTTCTGGGAAGGTGTCATTCAGACGTTCTCTTACGACTTGAGAATTGTGAGGTGACGCTCCATCTTGTTGAAAATAGATATAAACTTGGTTAGCCAGTGGCAAATCTTCAATGAAATCATTGATTTGATTTCTAAGGAACTGTAGATATCTTTCCGCAGTAAGTTGTCCGTCGAAAATTATTGGGACCAAAAGTTTTCCTCCGATAATATCCATCCAGCAATTGAAACCAAATCGCTCTTGAAAATTTCCTTCTTGCATCAGATGTAAATTTGTTTGAGACCAGTACCTTTTATTATTCCGATTGAACAGACCCAAGTTGGTGAATCGAGTTTCATCTGAATAAATAATTTTAAATGGAAAACGTACATCTTCTCTGTATTTAAGTCAAAAACCAGTTGCAATAAGTTAATCTTCGGTTGTGGTCTTATCGTAAAGATGTTGGTGTAGTGAATGATCGATAATTATACTTTTGAAGAATTCTCCAAACGGACGAATAACTTATATCACACTCAGAAACAATTTGGCGAATTAACGCCATACAATTCACTTCAAGATAGGCCAACACGTCTACTTCTTTTTCTTCACTGACGATGAAGTTATTGGCATTTTCTTCTGGTTCATTTCGAATTTTCCTTTCCAGTTTTGGAAAATAATGCCGAGTGGGACGGCGACGATTAGGGAATCTCTGAGCATAAATTCGAGCTGCATCAGTTGCATTCTTTTTTGCTTCTCCGTAAATTAGCAACATGTCAATTTTCTCGTTTCTAGTATAATTTTCCATATCAAATTATGAACTAGGCAACAAATAAATTTTTAAAAGTGACAGCATAATCATTAGCCTATTTGTTTAGGTAGTAATAGCAACAGCTTCAATAGGCCTTTTCATTTAGATGATTATTTAAGGCGCATGCGCTCGTTTTGAGACCCAAAGTCTGAATTGGGAAAGTGACTAGCCATTGGTTAGTTTTGAAATAACAATTTGAGATTGGCTTAGTTCAAAATTAGCGGTATTTTCACATTATGTCAACAGTCAACTTCATGACAAATGCACCTGCATACATTGGCGTTCGTAACTTTCTTTGTAGGTTAAGTACTTATTACCTATTTTATACCACCAAAAACCTTTCATTCGTAGATAAAATAATGTACACGAATATTTTCTAATGGTGAGTTTTCTTCTCCATGTAAATTCAAGTCAACTATCCATAGGAAAAATCAGAAATATTATATTTCCTTTAAAAAAAAAAATCGCCGTCAATGCCGTTGGGTCTGACAGGTAAACAAAGTTAGTCATTTGTCATCTAAATGAAAAAGCCTATTGTTTGTCACGGATAACTAGAATAACAGGACTAAGTGCATAAGTATACCGAATACGTATTATTTGTTATTAGGTATGATCGCTTCTTGCAATTATTCAGAAAAATAGAAAATGATCTTTCACAAAAAGCCATTTGAAAAAATCAAGTTAACTGGAAAAATTCATATTTGCGACATTTAAATAATTCTTAAAACGACTGTGAACTCATAAGCCTCAAAGTCGTATTTTTCCCATGTTACTTGATCAAGAATGAAGCGATTTACACGATCCATGACATTCTAGATCGAAAAATAAAATTTGGAATAAAAATGACTTTATTTGTCAAATATTGACGAGTGAGGTGTTGTTGAATTTAGAATGTCATTTTCGATCGAAATAAGTAAAAATATATAGGATGTCCCAAATAAAAATCGAAAGTTGGGGTCATTTCCGGCCAAACCGGAAGTACGGCAAAGCAAGTGTAAATATGTCAAAAAATTTAAATTGAACTATAATACACAACCCCCAAATTTCATGTTGAAAAGGGAAACATTCTCAATTGAATCTGATTTTATGAACATCCTGTTTATATTTTCAACAAATCAACCCCAAATTTCGTTTTTCTATCTTCAATAATAAAACAGTTAAGGGGTGAGCCACCTTAGAGAATCACCCAGTATGTTAGATACAAGAAACAAATCGCATCCTTGAAATAATGTTTTCTTCAATCAGTTATTCATCCAGTCTCCCCTTGATGGTTATTCGAAAATCTTTGCTAGGGGTCTATGATTCACAATATCAGTTCTCTTCGTTTGAACAAATGGAATAAAACACCAGTCATTCACAGACGTTGAAATCACTGTATATATCAATTCATAAGAAATCAAAATTTTCTCACCTGGTCGTATTACTATCTTCGAGAAACTTTTTTCTCAGCACTGGATCCTCATATTCTTCAACTAACTTGTGTTCAAAAACGCCGGAAAATGGAATAATCAGTGCTCCTGGATCATTTTTGTCTACCCACTCCTTGATCTTGATCAACCTGTCAACGACAAAAAATATAATATTAAGGAAAATATTCTGTGTTCATATTTGAAGTTGTTAGAATATTATTCATCTCCCAGTTAATCCTGACTTTTGTTTGATCGTGAGATATACACTCATACGTATCAATTTGAACAAATGTAATTTCAAAACCATGCTTTTCAGGACGTTTTTGCTAAAATCTTTATATTTAAGATCCAATACATACCAAAAACAGACAATTTTATTATTTCAAAATGAAGTGTTTTCTATTGGGCAAGATGGCGAGTAGTTTGCGTCAACACATGTTCACCTCCTACGAGAGATGAAGATGTGTTGCGGAAACTTAGGTGGCTACCTCCAAGTGGTATCGCTGGATAACGGGGTTGACAAGGAAAATCCAGTGGGAATGACCAGAAATGGTCAAAACCTGCGGATCTCTAAGTCAATCTCAAACCAAATGCCACCACAACATGGCTTAATCCAAGGCGTTAAGCGACCCGTGCCGAGGGATGGATGATACCTGAGCCAGTCAGGTATCACAACGGAGCCTCTGGGATACATGGCGACCTCCCAGAGTAATCTGCCTTACACCTGCGCAGGGGGCACCGCAGGTGTGGACGACCCTTTCCCCCACACTCGTGGGAACGAAATGGAAACCACATAGAAAAACAACCCTGGGGAACTTCCAGTTGAAGACCCAACACCGATAGCGGGTATGGAAGTCGAGGAGATTCCAGTTGAATCACACTTGGCACCAGAAACCGTAAACCCAACCGAGGAGGGATCAGCAGATGGTCGAACACCTACTGAGAAACTCTCGGAAACAGAGTGGATTCCAAAGCCATATGGTAAAATGGAAACCAAAAAGATTCTTCAGCTCATCAAAACCCAGGACATGGGGATAGATACTGAAGAATGGCTTGTCATCAAGAGACCAGAGGAGGCCTCGGGTCTAACTCTTGTCTTTCAATCTTCGACTGTGACGCCCTAAGTAGTAGGCGACACAGAACCTTTGGAGAGATCAGCCCGGAAACAGGCATGAATCCGAAGAACCTTATCAACAGGCTTCTAAACCTAATTAAAGGCACAAACCTGTTTGAATGAGGAACCACTGACGACAGAGTGATACAATAGACCCCAGCTGGTCGCAGTGTCAAGGGAAGCTAAGTGCCAACCCTGTCTCTGGCTCGTCAGCTCCCAACCAACCCATTGGGCAAGATATAGTCCATCCAATATCAATTGCAGAAGCTGTTTCTATAGGGAGCAAATAAAAACTCACTTCGCTAACACGAGCGTATATGCGAAGAAACTGAACGAAAAATAATCTGTACTACTCGTAAACATTTTCCGTCGGCAAACAGTAGATCAAAAGAGCCGATAGTCAACGTGGACCTGAGTGACGGCTGTCGCTGTTCTACAACCGATTCGTCTGGGCCAATCGTCGGACATCGATGCTTGTAGGCGTGTCTATACGATGGAAGGTCATAAATCACGCGTTATATTTGTGTTTTAATAGCTCTGAAAGATTGAAAACCAGTAGCGTCTGTGGTCTTGGTGTGTGCCGATCGAAATACGTTTTAGGATATTCTAGTATCCTACATCAAACAATGAAAGACATTATTTTTCTTTCTTAATGTATCTGTATAAATAAAAGCTTGTCTTTAATTTTTTTTCATTTTTCATTATTTATGAAGTATTTTTGAAATCTTAAAATATCTAAATAAAATTAGTTATCTCCGCCACTACTGCTCACAGGATTTCGCCGCAAGACTTTTTTATGCTTCTGCAATTGATATTGGAAAAACTATACCTTCAAATATTTTTAACCTTAATATATTGGTAAAAAGACATTTTTTAAATATTGAGATGTGTTTGGCCTTGTGAACAAATGATATAATAAGCAGAACGTATTGACGAGAAATATACAGAAAACCTATTGAAGAACATGATTCCAAAATATTAGGGACTGAATATTACAGTCTTTTCTGTAAATATATACTTCACGATCACGAAAGAAAAAACAGACATAACGGATACAATTTTTTTATTCCTCCCCATATTTTGTCTCAACAGGGATGAAATTGTGATGTGGCTAACATAAATATGAATGTAACAGTTATATAAAAGAGGAAGAGAACAAAAAAACCGCATCATCAGAAACAACCCTTTGTATTCTGACAAGCCATCATTATATCTCTCAGATTGGCCTGATTTCGGTCGAGAGTTTCATTAGTTTTCATTAGATGTTTGATGTAGGTCAGCTCTATATGTGTGGATAATTAGAAGGTTTGCCTGGTTGTGGTTTTTATTTGAAGGGATAATTCATGATAATCATGAAAACACATTATGTTGTTCACCGTTGAAAGCCTCAAACAGTAACAGAAGGTACCGAAATCCCTACGAAAAACAATAGTTTTATTCACTAGGAGAGATATTTTTGCTAGCAATTGTTGGGAGGATGACACAATCTGTAAGACTGGTGGACTACCTCTAAAGGATGATATCAATTTATAGAACGGATCATATAGTCTGGTTAACAAGTGCTTTTTAGGTCAAATTTTTTTCGCATTCTCCGAAAATTATGATTGAGGTGTCATTCGATTCGGAATGGTATGTAGATATTTTTTGGGAAAATGCTAAGGCCGCTCGCAAAAATTGCAATAGTTATAAACAATTAAGTGAAAAAAAAAGGTGGTTTGGTTTTTCACCATTATTTCAGAAACTATTCGAGATAATTCAAATTTGAAAAAGAAAAAGTTCTGGAACTGTAGGACCAATATTTATAATTTTCCCAGAGGGTTGAAAATACGCCCGAAAACGGGTACTCCGGCTTGCGCAAGCCACGTCTCCTTCGGACCTTTAATGAATAAATATTATTTAAACTTATTAAATATAAAAATTAAAAATTGATAAAATTCAGGCGCCTGCAGGATAGCTCAATGAACAATATCCGTAGTCCAAAAATGTTTATGGCAATTTTTCAATAAGTTATCTATTAGTTAATTAACAATTTTTTGTAGCACGAACATTAACATTGCAAGTGCGATAATTGTTAAACTATTAATCTGAGAATGTTTTTCTTTCGTGGAGCTATTTTTCAAAAGTCTAAGAATAGATTCCCGTTGGAAAAATTGAAAAATTGTTAATTTTCGTTTTGTTATTAACAATTTACTAAGGTGAAGAATTATAAAGCTTCATTAAACATTGGAAAAAACTTTTTTTTAATAATTTTTTTCTAAATTAAAAATTTTTTAATTTTTATTTCTATTGTTTAAAAAATTGTTATAAACAAATGCGTTGTTTATGAGATAATTAAAAAAGAATGTTTATAACATAATCTTTGATGATAATTATGATTTAAAAAAAAAAAACAAAAAAAAAATTAAAATTAAGGAATTTTTTTTTAAATTTTTTTGGTTTTAAAAAAAAATTTTTTTTTTTAATAAAAAATTTTTTAAACAAATGAATTATCTTTTGTATTTTTTTTTTTTTAAATCAAAAAAACAAAAACAACCATGTATTATTTAAAAAAAATATATTCATATTTTTTATTGAACTTTAAATTTTCTGTTCTCTTTCATTTCACCACTCTGACCTGGTTTTTTATGTTTAATTTTATTATAACTTTTTAACTAACGGAGATACAAGGAAAAAATTTGTGACTTATTTATCTTTTATTAATTAAACAACAAATTAAGCCAAAATGAAAGAGAACAGAAAATTTAACGTTCAATAAAAAATAAAATTTTTTTTTTCTAAAAATAATACATGGTTGTTTTTGTTTTTTTGAGTAGAAAAAGAAAAAAATACAAAGAGATAATTCATTTGTTTATAACAAATTGTTTATTAAATAAACAATGAAAATTTAAATAATCATCGTTTTTTTTAATATCGAAGACCAAGATAAATAATGATTTAAAAAAAATGGTTCCTTAATTTCTCATAACAAGTGGTAAAAAAATTGTTATTTAACAAATGCGTTTTTAAGCAATACATTTATTTTAAGAAACGTTTTTTTTTAAAAAAAATCATAATTATAATCAAAGATTATGTTATAAAAAAACAACGCATTTGTTTATAACAATTTTTTAAACAATGGGAGATAAAAATTATTAAAAACCATTTTGAAGTAGCTTCTGATCATAAGAAAACGGATCAATAATAATATTATAAAAAAAAATTTTTTTTCAATGCTTGATGAAGCTTTATAATTTATCACCTTAGTAAATTGTTAATAATAAAACGAAAATTAACAAATTTTGAATTTTCCCAACGGGAATCTATTCTTAGACCTTTGAAAAATAGCTCCACGGAAGAAAAACATTCTCAGATCAATAGTTTAACAATTATCGCACTTGCAATGTTAATGTTCGTGTTATAAAAAATTGTTAATTAACTAATGGATAACTTATTGAAAAATCGCGATAAAAATTTTTAGATCACGGATTATTGTTCATTGATCTATCTTGCAGACGCATGAATTTTTTCAATTTAAAATTGTTATATTTAATAAGTTTAAATAATATTTATTCATTAAAGGTCCGAAGGGGACGTGGCTTGCGCAAGCCGGAGTGGAGTACCCGTTTTCGGGCGTATTTTCAACCCTCTGAGAAAATTATAAATATTGGTCCTACAGTTCCGGGAGTTGCAACTTTTTCTTGGGATATTTCCTTCTCTTTTTGCATCTTTTTTCAAATTTGAATTATCTCGAATAGTTTCTGAGATATTGGCGAAAAACCAAACCACCTTTTTTTTCACTTAATTGTTTATAACTATTGCAATTTTTGCGAGCGGCCTTAGCATTTAGTCAAAAAATATTTACATACCATTCCGAATCGAATGACACCTCAATCATAATTTTCGGAGAATGCGAAAAAAAATTTGACCTAAAAAGCACTTGTTAACCAGACTAATATGTTTCCTATATTTCTATATCCACAAGATATTTCAGCATTAGCTTAATCCTGTTCGGATCTACCAATGTTGATTTTGTGTAGTTTGACTGGTCTAGTTCTTCAGTATCGTTTTCCTAAAGATTAGAAGTTCCGCACAGAACTGAATCCTTGAATTTCACTACAATGTTTACATGTCTGTCGAATAACACAGACTGTATGATTTTTCTTGAAATTACAAAGCAATTTTTCTGTAAAAACGTCTTTCTTTTCAAGCGATTTGGCAAAAATTGACCTGTCCACGAATTTCATACATTTTCTTGTGTTTGAAATGCATTTGTTTCGAACTTTTTTGGAAAATTTATTTGTTATTTTTTGCGTTTATCATTTTGTAATTGAATTTTTTAATTGATAATTCTAGACAGTAAAGCAGAACAGTATTAATTCTTTATTCATAACATGAATATGTGCATGTTAAAATGGGTGGTGTAGAATGAAAGGCCACTAATTGCCCTAATAGCTTTCATTTCAGATTGAGTAGTTCTGAGAAGGTAAGATTCTTCAGATGATTTTCCAATCCGAAAGATATTGAACGATTTCTTCGATGGAAACTGGGCCGTTACGTAGAAGATATAACATTATAAAGGGTGTTATATAAGTACGTGGCCAAACTTGAAGGGGTGATTCTTTGAGTAACTCTAAGACGAAAAGTTCATATAAACATAGGTCCGGTAATGCTTCGTTTTCAACAGGATGTTAACATTTTTAAAAGAAATCGTTTTTTCCTAAATATCTTAATAATCCTTTAGCCGATTTTGTTAAAATTTGGCAGTGTTATTTGGGGTGGCAAGGGGCTAATTTAGCCCTAACTAGATTGAAAATATCATGTCCAGTGGCGTCCCGGAAGGCACCTTAACCAATATTTTTGACAAAAAAAATTTGCGCCACTGATACCAACCCAAACATTCACGGAAAACTGTTGTTGATAATGATGTTCTATATCCGCATGGGGGTTTTCTTCAGCCTAGATATGATTGTTATGAAAGTTCATAATTGAACTTCGGGAAAACACGCTTCATCGGTAAACAATATACGGGATAGAAATGTCGGAGATGCTGCCTGTAGATGCAAAAGCCAAGTAGAATAAACAACTCGCTTGGGAAAATCCGCAGGTAATAACACTTGCACACGCTGTATGTGGTAAGGATACAGTTGACAGTCCCTTGAAATCTTCCATACAGTAAAGTGAGAAATGTTTAATTGTTTTGCAATTTTGCGTGTACTTGTATCGGGGCTACTCTCAACTTCACGTAAAACTGCTTCTTCCAGCTCCACTGTTTACCGTTGCAGGACTCCCAATAAGAGCAGACGACCTTTGGAAGGTGCCTGATTCGCACAGCCTTTCGTGTATTCTTACAAATGTTTGTCTATTTGGTACAATGCGATGAGGATACCTTTCTTGATAAATGCGTCTAACCGCTCTGGAATTGCCTTGGGCAATTCCATAGACAAAATGCATATCGGCCATTTCTTAGTTTGGAAACCGAACTATTTTCTAATATCAGTAACGAATTTTAGAGCCTAAAACTCTTAAAAACAATTCAAATAATTACCTATGCACTGTTTCAAGTTATGTTAAAGTCAAATTTGTTTGAACAATTGTTTTTCCTTCCATGGCACTCTAGCTTTACTTTCAAAACACTGCAGCAATAATTAACGTTCATTGTTTCATCGAAAACAGTTAATCTAAAAATTCAAAAGATGACTTTCGTGTAATTTTAATTGTTCAATCATAAATAAAAATCTCGTTATTGCATATCCATGGACAACAATAAAAACATTTTTTAATAATTAATAAAAAAAATGTATTGCTTGCATTACTTTTGATAACAATTTCTAAGACTAGAATAGACTATTGATATGGAAAAAAATAACAAGTACACCACAGTTTTTGATGGTTTGGTAGTTCAAATTTTTTATTATATTGTCCCAGGGACATGCAATAAAGTGATTTTTATGTTTTTTCACAAAAACACAGCAAGATACGAAAAAAATGCTAAAAATAAAAAAGTTGTAATTTTTCGAATACGGACCTGTATTTTTTCAATGAATTGACGTAGTTCTTATCTTATCGAGTTCAGATATGTATCTAACCTGGTTTTTGTTTCTACATTTCTGCCCATAAATTTCATCATCAAGGTCCGAACAATGAAAATTCCAAAATTTATTTTCTACTGATTTTGCTTAATGCGAAAAAAATATAAAAATTGTAAAAAATCAGTGGCGCACATTTTTTTGGTCAAAAATATTGGTTAAGGTGCCTTCCGGCACGCCACTGGACATGATTATTCCAATCTAGTTAGTGCTAAATTAGCCACTTACTACCCCAAATAACACTGCCAAATTTCAACGAAATCGTCTGAAGGATTATTAAGATATTTAGGAAAAAACGATTTCTTTTAAAAATGTTGACACCCTGTATCTTGAAAACAAAGCATTACCGGACCTTTGGTTATATAAACTTTTTGTCTTAGAATTACTCAAAGTCACCCCTTCTAGTTTGGTCACGTACTTACATAACCCCCTGTATTCAAATAACAATATTTGTCGTATACATTTCGAAAATAATTTTATAAATAATCATTATTTGAATCGGACGCAGTCCCTACAATAAATTTGTTTCAAAAGCCAAGGGTTGACAATGACACACAGACAGAGGTTACGAATAAGGTAAATCAAGAAACACAAACCGATTTCCCAAAAGTATCAGATTGCCAGACTCGAACATCGAAGGAGCTAATTCTTTACTTATTTTTCATAATGATATTGAGATAACTGATATCAAGCATCCCACGCTTTTTTTACATTAGAGGACATTTTTTGGTCAACATTCTTATTATTTTTAACTATAATTCAATTTTTTCATGTATGTTGACAATAATACAAGATATTTTGCACAAACAATGAAGTTAACCCAAAAACAAAGGCCTGGATACTTTTTAGTTTTTATAATTCTCAGTTCAGATCAATTAGAATGAAAAAAAAAGGCTGAAAAAGATAAATTAGAACAGTCACTGAAGGAAATGACAGGCGAAGATATTTCCAAACAATGTTTTAAAAAGCGTGTGGTGTACATGTTTCGCAGTTTTTGGGTTAAATCGCCAATATTATCATTTACCTGAAGGATTGGAAACCAAAGAACAGAAGATCCAAAAGCATGAAACATCTATACAGTCCGTATTTTTTATGTCGAACCACTATTGGCATCTCGAAAACGGTATATTATAAGAATAGACTAGGAGGAATCGGCGCATGAGTACCGAAAAGTATTCCACCTCAATTTTTTTATGCGATCCTCTTCAAATTGCCCTACTGATGATATAAATGCATGTTGCCATGGGGCAACCCCGTGCCATTTTGTTTAAACCGAAATTGTTTAAACAATTGCAAGGAATTGTTATTTTTATATTCTTTATTGAAATACAAATTCAAAAGGTCCTATGACTTTTCACGATAAAGTTAATATTTTTAGAGATATGAATTTTTAAAGGTTCGAAAAATCTCAAATTTGGGTACTTTTGACCCATGAAAAATATATAAAAAAAAAAAAAAACATTTATTTTTTAATTCTTTATACAATAGTTAATAATATTCTCAATAGATATTTGAAAAAATTTCATTGTTTATACCTGTTTTTTTATTGTTAATTTCGCGCGCTTACAAGTATGCGTCGTACCCGGTTTGTGAAATTTTACCTGCTTTAAAAGCATTTACGGGTTGTGATACGACTAGTAAAATTGGCACAAAAAAAAAGCTTTAGAAATGATAAAAGTAAAAGAAAATCGTGATGCTTTAGTCCTTCTTGGCAATGTCTTGGATTCAAGTACTAGGGAGTTGAAAGGCTTAGAAACATTGTATTTAAATATTTTGGCTAAAAAAGGTAACACCGCGGATGAAGCTAGACAAAGTATTTTTTCTCGTTGCTTTGGCACTAAAATTAATTTATAGAAAATTCCGTGCACATCAGATGCCTTGCATTTGCATGCACTTAGAGCTTCTGCTCGAACATACATTTGGAAAAATGCATTGAATCCCCAATATGAAACATTAGATTTTACGAATTTCGGATACAAACTAGAGAATGGTACTTTGCTACCTGTATTTATAAACAAAAGCCGATTTCCAACTAATCTTAAAAAACCGTGTAATTGTAAGAAATCCTGTGCAACCAAAGCTTGTTACTGTAAAAAAAATAATATTAGTTGCATACTTCTATGTGGTTGTGATTCAGAAGACTGTAAGAATATAATATATAAAAATGATATTGATAATAAATAAATACTTATTTTTGAATTTTGTTTCATTATTTCATACTTCTACATCTATAACCTTCGTTTGAAGAAGCTATTCAATGTAATTACTTTCTGTTTTAATAACAAAAAAGTAATATAAACTGATAAAAAAGTCATTTTAATTACATGTTCCGATTCATGCTTAAATAATTATTGTAAAATTGATTCCAGAAAAAAATTTGTTGGAAACAAATTGTAGACAATTTCATTATTAATAACATTACTCTCTTTAACAATCTTGATAAAGTTAATAGTTTTTAAGATAAATGATAAACAATAATTCAGGACACAGAGAGGCCGATGCAGCGCATGAGTCAGAGAGAGACGGCGATACTTAAAGGTAAGCGACGCATACTTGTGAGCGCGCGAAATTAACAATAAAAAAACAGGTATAAACAATGAATTTTTTTTAAATATCTATTAAGAATATTATTAACTATTGTATAAAGAATAAAAAAAAAATATTATTTATATATTTTTTTTTTATATATTTTTCATGGGTCAAAAGTACCCAAATTTGAGATTTTTGAACCTTTAAAAATTCATATCTCTAAAAATATAAAAAAATTGTCCGGTTGAAAAATAACAATTTTTCGCAATTGTTTAAACAATTTCGGTTTAAACAATATGGCACGGGGTTGCCCCATGGCAACATGCATTTATATCATCAGTAGGGCAATTTGAAGAGGATCGCATAAAACAATTGAGGTGGAATAGTTTTCGGTACTCATGCGCCGATTCCTCCTAGTCTAGAAGTTGGTTAAATTAGACAAAAGTTGCATATTTTAGTGAAAAATGAAACGATGTTTCCAAATCGGAAATATCAAGAACAGTTTTTAAAATATACGGTTAAAACCGAAATGGCCCCTTTTCTTTGCTCTGGTGCCTCTATTTTTAGGAATATGGAAATATGTTCAAGAAACTTTCTTCTCTGTTTTGAATTTGCTTCGATATGCTGTGCTTTGATTTTCAATACGACGTTTCGTTATTATTTACTGGTCTTGCTCTTGCCTCCGCAGGCAAAAGGTGATATTCCACTTTGAATTACACATTAAACTTGAAACTATTTCCAATTAAGACAAAAAACTATAAACATAACAAAGAACAACAATTGATATCTCAAGTACACATTTTTTTAGTCATCACTAGCGACGTCTGATAAGGTGTTTGAATTGACGCCCACCTTTCCTCAAAAACATTTTCGCTCTAAAAATGGTATGTTTGTGGCAATTTTGAAGCATTCGGGGAGTTATATCCATGTATGCTCATCCCAAGAAGCATTATAGTGACAGAAACTGATACGGCAACTTTGACTCGGTGGTTATCACGTAATCACCACTAAATCTACCACTATACAGTAAGAATAACTAAAATTTTATATGTGCATGGTTGTAGTCACGTAATTCCCATCTATGGTAGCCACTCCACAGTTCTTTAACTTAGTATCATTTGAGGTGTCTGAAATATTATGGCCACTGAGCAAATCACTTTGAAGGTTTTCAACCTTAAAAGTGGAAAATAACCGTTGCGGTAACCATCCTGTATCACTTAGAAGTCACGTTCACTTTCAAGAGAGTATGATAGTTTCGGTGACGTTTTGGTAACTTCCATAAAACCTTCAATGTGGCAGGCACTTGATTGTGATATGTGGTGATGGTTGCCACGTTCGTATTCAATAAAAGTCACTACAAATTACAATAACCTTCAAAATTCACCATTCCGCGCGATAACGAAAGCTAACCTAAGTTTTCTCAAATTATTTTATTGTGGCTCACAAAAAGTTTGTTTAACCTGTTGAAACATGAATGATTTTATTCAATATGAAATGGGTTATGCGTTTTCTATAGACAATTTTCCTTGATTTTGAAGTGACCGAGGATTGGTCCGTGTGATGACAAAAACTAACCTTCCTTTTCTCAAATTATTTTATTGTGGCTTACAAAAAGTTCGTTTTACCTATTACGTGTAACGTGAAATATATCCATTCAAAATAAAATGGGTTATGCGTTTTCAAAAGACAATTTTTCTTGATTTTGTATGAAAAGGTTGATTTAAATACATCGGATCTCTGACTTGTGCTTCTGCTGAATATTTATACTTTAATTGTTAATTCTGTTTGCATAAATGCCATCATTTTCATTACTTGTTAATTGATAATTGTTACTTGATACTTGATAATTGTTGATTGGAGCTGCAGGTTATAATAGCCCGACGTGTTCGCCCTTTTCAAGGGTATAACACCTATTGTAATTTTTAGGTTATAACTTTGAATTGGTGAGTCATGGGCCTGCGACGTGGGTGCCACTTTCCAGTGGTGGAAAAGTTAATAACTCAGTTCCCCTGGGCACTTTATGATGGGAGGAGCTTCAGAGTGGTATATTTTCACTTTCCGCCACTTTGAAGTTATATTCTCCAAAAGCCGCCATATTTACAGGAATATGCTGGGTCGCCATTATTAGAGGAATGATCGAAATATTCAATAAAGATTTATTTGTCATCAACACTCATCAAACGTAGTAATTTGTTACGTAAGTATGTGTTTCAACTAACCAAGATTGATAAAACAATGTTTGAGGGATTTAAGTACATAATTTCAGAGGCGAGTTATTTCCAAAATTATAATGTTTTCCTTAAATAAAGTGTATTTAGATGGCGCGTGCTCACAATCGAGCTACAAGACCCATATTTCACATAAAACCTTCAATCGTTTTAATTTTATCCCGATCAGAAGTATCCAAATTCAATATACTTACTTCGCGTTTGTATGTTTATATGTTATATTTTTATAGTTGATCGAGTGATAGAAATGAATCAGGCAAAACGGAAGAATGAACATTTATCACAAAAATATGTTGCTGAACAGAGATCGAGCTACATATTGTTTACACAAATGCAGTCAGTTGTTTAACGTGTCTAGTGTCGGCCACTACATATCCACGTTTTTGCCAGGTGACCACAACGTGGTTGGAATATGGCTATCTGAGATCCTGGAACGTAGCAGCCACCAAAAAGTGTTCCCCATTTTGGTAGCCGCCGCGTGATAGAACCGTGTATATTACGTGGCAGTGGTTGTGGCCAAATACTTCAAAGTTTTCCAGAATCGTGGCCGCTACGTTCCGTCCACTTAGAATGCTACTTGGGATCTTATTTGTCCTTGATGAAACCCCATATCGAATAATCAAGAAGAGTGAGGTCGGGTGAACGCGGTGGCCATTTAATAGGACCTTTATTTCCTATCCATCTTCCACATAGGGTCCTATCGAGAAATGTCTTACAAATTCGTGTGCGATGCGGTGGTGCTCCGTCATGTTGGAAATATTCATATTTACTTAGGACATCCAGAGGCAAATCTTCCAAAAAATCGCCTAGAATTTCCGTTAAGAACTCAAGATACAACTCCCCCGTCAATGGAGTATCGAAAAAGTACGGACCAATGATTTTGGTATACAAAACCCAGGCATTAACGCCGAACCTCTCTTGAAAATTAGTGGCTCTATGTGAATTAGCATTCTCCTGGCCATCCATTATTTGTAAACCGACTAACGTCGCACCATAACATTTTTCTACAAAATTTCATCATCTTGCCGAAAATGTCTCAGTAGCCATGTGTAAAATTCTGCCTTATTGTAGTCTGTTAAACGCAAATGATGTACTTTTCTTACTCTGTTGGGGCTGTTATAATCCTGGACATCAAGAAAATCGCCACCTGCGGGGGACATTGGCTGTTCTATAAAAGTTTTTTTCATGTATAAACAGAATATTGCAGTGGATGTTCAAAGGGCCGTATTTTCTTAAAAAAAAGGTTATGCTTATACTTGCAGAATATGAAGGAAATCCTTCAGCTCGCATTATAATATTCCGAGTAAAACCTTATACTTATAGAGTATGGCATATCCTTCACAAAGAGTATTGGTTATTCATAAACGTTATCTTTTACTCTAAATAAAAAGGATATCCTTCAATAATTTCGAGTGTGGTCAGTAGCAGACTCAGTCGTGTAGTGATCAGTTGTAGCGAGGTTGTGGAACTGAGAGATTAAACACTACAAGCAGCGTTTATCAAACCTGATCGTGATTACAGAGAATTATACCGGTTTGAAGAGGAAAATGTGCAATGGCTTGCTAACAGATTTTTGGGCATAAATAATGCTGAAACTCGAGGAGGTGCGTTATCATCCGTCCTAAAAATGCAGATATGTTCGCTATCTCAGTGACCCTGGGCATCAGAAAGGCAATGGTCAAGAACTGGGTGTAAGTCAAGCTACAGTATCTCGCACAGTGACTGCCGTAATTGACAGCATAGTGGCGCAATCAAATTACTGGATAAAGTTTCCGTCTACCAACAATGAACTTATGTATGCGAAACAGTTATGGCAAAGCAAGTATAGGTTTCCGACAGCAATTGACGTAGTTGACTGTACCCACTTAGGAATACTGAAACCAAATCGCCATGGTGATGAGTATGTCAACCGAAAAGGTCATCCTACACTTAATGTGCAAGCCACTTGTGATGCAAGATAATTTTTTTTTTTTATGTTCTGGTTCCCACGAAAAGGGATATCCTGTAATGTTCAGAGAACATCGTGGGAACCACGGGAAAGAAGGTAGGAGTTGGTGTTCTTCTTAAATTTCTGGAGGTTGTATGCCTCGGGGAACACCTCCCTAGGCAATGAGTTCCAAAGCCTCGCTGTTCGTTGGATGAACGAGTCTTTGGAAAGTGATGTTCTGCAGGTCTCCAAAGTGACCACTAGTATGGACGTTAGTTGGCCTGGATCGGTCCACGATTAAAGTATATGGAGAAATTCACAAATACGGGTTCATTTACAAAATAAAAACAACGTCGTGCTACTTGCTGATGATGGATATGGTATAGAGCCGTGGCTCATGACTCCATTCAGAAATCCCGCTCCAGGTGCTGAACTAAATTATAATAAACTTTTGAAAAAAGAGAGAGAGTAATAATTGAACGTTGTTTTGGTCAACTGAAACGTCGATTTCCTATTTTGCAACATGTTTGCGAGTGAAATTGGAGAATGCACCAAAAATAATTGTTGCCTGTATTGTCCTCCATAACGTGGCAAAAACTTTGAAAGACATCGATTTTGAAGCACCTGAAGAAGTGCCAGAAGAAGATGACAATGATAATAATGACGAAGTTGATCTACCTCTTCGCCAGCAAGGACAAGAAGTGAGAAGAAAGTTGAGCATTGTGATAAACAACTTTGATAATTAAATGCAGGTATAAAACTGTATAAAATTAAAGTTCAAATTCAATTGAGTTTTATTATTTACACCATCAGAAAATTTTGCTTTGTAAAAAACAAAATTCGAATAATTATTAAGTTTATTCTCAATGAATCTTTGAACCAAGGCGTTTTTCCTGACGTTTGTAAAATGGCAAATGTAATACCTATACCAAAAAATTATCATATAATGATCTGCGTCCAATAAGCATTTTGCCCTCGTTATCTAAAGTGTTCGAAAAAAAATGTCTCTCGTCAAATTAAAATATTTTTGGATGAAAATAAAATACTTCCTGATGTGCAGTCGGGGTTTCGCCAAAAACATGGAACACATACTGCCTTACTTAAAATGATCGATGACATCGAAAAAGCTAGTGACAAATCAGCTGTCTCTCTTCTAGTTATGCTCGATCAAAGTAAAGCATTTGATCTGGTTAATTTTGAATTACTTATTAGTAAACTTATGTACAGTGGATTTGATGAGATATCACTGAGATGGATGTCGAGTTATCTCACAGGACGGGCCCAAAGAGTCATACTCGATCAAAATCTCTCGTGCTCCTAATTGAAAGAAACTAAATTAGGAGTTCCACAAGGAAGTATTCTGGGGCCCTTGATGTTTTCGATTTTTATATTCGATTATCCGTCCTCATTGTCATTTCGTCATGCCCATCTCTATGCAGATGACTTTCAAATTCATTTATCTAGCAAGGCCGATGAAACAGAAAATTGTATTACACATATCAACCAAGACTTACATAATACGTTAATTTACTCTGAAAACCACGGTTTGAGAATAAATCCTACTAAAACCGTTGCACTATGCTTTGGACCACTAAGACTGAAAACAGAAATAATAAATCATCATAGGCTCTCACTAAATGATGCTGACATCGAATGGGCCGATTCTACAAAAAATTTGGGCGTTATTATTGATTCCTCTCTTTCATTCGATAAACATGTGGGAACAATATTCAGAACAACTTTTTTCAAACTGAAGAATTTATATAAATTCAAGTATCAGCTTTCTATAGAAATGAAACTAAGATTAGTTAAAACTCTGATTTATCCTCATATCGATTACTGCTGTTCAGTGTACTATAATTTCTTACCACAGTATAACAAGAATAAATTGCAACGTATTCAGAACGCTTGCATGCGATTTGTATGTTGTATACCTTTCGGAGAGCACATAACTCCTTGCCTAATAAGTATGGAAGAATTAAATGTCAAAGCCAGAGTTCAATATCTCACTAGTATATTTGTGTATAGGTTGCTACAAACTCAAACTCCTAGGTACCTATATAGTTTGATAATTAGAAGATCCGATCTTCATTTAGTAAATATCAGGATTGATTCTTTCAGTATTCCCGTTCATAATACTTCGAAATTCGAAGGATGCTTTTCATTTTTGGCCCCTTCATACTTGAATCATATGCTACCCTTACTGGATCTTTCGATTACTCAATTCAAAAAAGCATTGAAATCACAACTGATTATTTCTTAATGAAGATATTATTCAAAGTCTATAAATCATCATCTATTCATAATGTTATCAATTTATTGTCCTGTAGTTATTAGTCTTATTATTCCTTGAAAACATATTAAGTTTTTTTTTATCATTTAATGCATTTAATTTAATTATATTACGTAAATACATGTCAATTTTGGGAAGGGTGGAAGATAGCTTATGGCTAACCCTTTTTTCCCTTTGTGTGTAAGATTTAATTTTTTTATGCACAATAAACGTTATTATTATTATTATTCACTAAGGCAAACTGTTCTATCTTTATTTTATTACAAACTTTTTGATAATATGAATAATAAATCAAACATATACCTACTGGATTTTTTAAACAAATTAGATATATACTCAAAATCCCCTAGTCTAACAAAAAAAGAATAAGTACCTAACATAATATAATATTATCAATAAAATACGTTGTACGAGAAAATTTGGAGAATTGTTACATGTTATAGTATGCTAACTCCCCCTCGTTAACAATACTTGCTGCTGATTCCTCCTACTTCATCCTCTACAACTTTTTTCATAATATTTTCGATATTGCTCTAAAAGAACTAGCCGTTGAAGCTTTTTGGTTGTGAGTCCTTTTGTTTCATTTGTTTCGTACTTTTCTGTTGCTGTTTTTTTCTTGTTGGTAGAAGAGATTCGACAGTCTCGACACTACTAGATTGTGGTTTGATGGCTGATTCAGTCTCTTCTCGCGTAGTAGAAGCTTCACTCACTCTATGCTGAATAGATCCATCTTCAATACCAATTTGCAGTGCGCCTCCGATTCCTCCAATTGTAGGATTACTGTCGCCTTCCATAGCCTTCAATAACTTTTTCTCCCATTCCAACAGTTTGATTGCTTTGTTTCCAGTTTTTTTCTGCAAACTTCCTTTCATATTGTTTATTTTCTTTAAAAAGCCTTTCGCAACCAGTGCTTTACAAAATGTCACTTCGTACTTCCTGATAACATTTCTAATAGCCTCATCCTTTCTAGCTTTTATTTTTGGTGTTTGGGATTTTTCCAAAATCACGGGGGCATTGGCAATTTCATCTGCTATGAACTGCAGTTCGGTTGTAGCATTATCTTTTTCTGTACTTTCACTATCGCTGCTTGACGAATACATCTTCTCCGATCGAAGTACTGTACTCAACCGATAAGAAAGAAATACCGTAAATAGACAAACCATCGAAAACAGGTTGGAACCTGCCGCGGCAGTCACAAGCCAACATGCCAACAACTTATTCTTGGAGGATATTCTTGCAAGTATAAGGTAATCATTATGAATACGAAAAAAAGGGAATGCTTACCTATACTCCTACCTTGTTCTTCAACTCAAAACCTTATACTTCTACCTTATACTTACAAGGATATCCTTCAGTTTTATGAATACGGCCCAAAAATATCTCAAAATCTGTACTTTTAACATCTCTGAGATGTTTTTGTGCTCGCTGGGCCATGTTATACTAGTATGACCCGTTTTCCTGACTGGTAGTTTGCGACTCCAGAATCCAACCAGATTATGAATTTTATGAATGAAATCGGAATCCGAGCGTTTTCAAACATTTCAGTTCGATTTGACTACTTCATTCGTGAATGCGACAAGTGCTTTCTCTTGCCATCTGCTCGTTGGTTTTTCTTTCGCTGTTATAAATATTCAGAGCATTTTTCGGCCACAGCCGTAAGAATCGATTCAGATAATTGAGTCCTCCACACCCGTGTTATGTTATCGCGCGACAAAGAGAAAGGCGAAGCTTACGTGAGTTACTGGCGTTGAATGGTAAATTAGGGGCAATTGATAGTGTTCGGCGGTCAGATCAAAGCTAATCAACGACCATTATGGTTCCGTTCGGTACACGGCACTGGTGAAGGGCTCGATGGGTAATTATCTCTGCTTCCAGTCATTAAACGGGGGTGATGTGTACACAATATGAAACTGTTGAAATATTCCAAGTTGGAATTTTACCGAATTTTTTAAACAACAGTTTGCTTTGTCGACATAAATGTGTGGTCACGTTCAATAGCACAAGTTGCCAACATTAAAAACCTTCAAAACTTGTCCCTCTCCAATGGCAATTGTTTGACTTTGGTTGTATGGAAAATCGCAAATTTGATATTATAATTCAATTACTTTTAGTCATGAGGTGCTTGTATATTTCTTATATCAAATGTGTCACTCATAGAGAAATTGTGTATAAAAATGTAAACAGTTGGTAGCGCAAAACAATGACAACAGAGTTTTTGTAAAATCCTCATTCTGTGTACTTTCGAAATCCCCACACTCTTCAACTGAAAGACAGAGAGATCTTCCAAATACATTCCATCCTGAAGAACTGCTCCAGGAATATCTTCGTCGTCATATTTTGTGAAAAAAAAGATCGAATAAGAGAATACGCAACACAATTACAACTGATAACAACGGAAGTTAAGCAACACAGATAAAGTGGCGTTTTTCGACGATAAGGTTCAAATGACATCATGACAGATGACAGTCGATAATGCACGAATCAGATTGGGACAGGCACCAACACTCGAGGTAAACACAAAATTCCTCATTAATAACTTTTTTATATACAACAATATAAACACTTTGGGACTAAAAGTAAATAATCCAGCATATTCAATTTGTGATTCTCTACACATAGTCTAATCAACAAGTTCAAAAACGTGTTAAATAGATATAAAGCTCCTGAAAATATGAGCGATAGCTCATTCGATTCGGAATGACGTCTAGAAAAATGTTTTTAAGGGTTTATTAGCACGTAAAAATTAGAAACTACTGTATTGTTTATGAAAATATATTTTGAAATGTTCTTCAATTAATAATTTCCTTTTATCGTACGTTATAGTTGTTAAGTTTCTAACAATAAAAATAATAAAAATCAAATAATTTAGAAAATATACTTGAAAAAAATATAAAAATTAGAAAATAAATTAAATTATTATTTCAGTAGATATTATTTTAGTAAATAAATAATTGAACTTTAGCAGAATATTAATAATTCTAGTGATAAATGAATGAAAATGATCAATAGCAGAATGTAAATTAGGTAAGTATAAATTTAAACTAGTATATTATTTAAACAAAAATCTATATTGCTATAATTTATACGTAATTAGAAAGATATTTTATATAGAACAAAAAAGTTTTGAGTCCGTATCTATTTATTTAACAAGTTATAAGCTATGAAATTTCAAAAAATATAAAAAAAATCTAAATTTTTTATAAACAAAAGCTTATAACAACTGATAAACAATGGTTTATCTCAAAGATAAATGAATCTTTTATAAAAATGACTTGAATGTCCTTTACCGTATCTCTTATAGTTCAAAAGTTATAACAATTTATAACTTGACAAATTATGGAACGGCTGTAATTTCATTATCATATAATATGTAACAATGCTGTAAAAAATACAAAAAAATTTGTTTCTATACTTTGTTATACATAGTTGTTTTTGATATTTCTTGAAGTTTTCGAAAATAAATATAACGGTTGATATTATTTGTTCATAACAAATTGTCAAGTTAATAAACAATGAAATTATTTATAAAAAAAATTATTTCTCTGTTAATTCATTGAAAAAGGTCAATGATGATTTTTAAGAATAAAATAATTTCTTAACTAATTATTTAAACATTGGAATATAAAAAAAACGATTATAAACAATAAAAAAAATTATTTAGGAAAAATTTTTTTTTAATCATAATTTTACCTATGCAATAAGATGGTAAATTTTTTTCAAAATTTTAAATTTAAAAATGACGTAAAAATTTTTTTTCCAATGTTAATTAATACCTATATTAGATGCAAAAACAGCAATAATAGAATATTACTGAAAAAAAAATTTTTTGATAACATTTTTCAGAAATTTCATTTTTTGTTAATTTAAAAAAATTATAATTAACAAAATAAAAACTTTAATAAATTTTGCATTGCTTTATTAAGTACCTGATTGAAAAGAGCTCCACGAAGCGAAAATTTTATATACCAATTATTTAAACTTTTATGTCGTAATTTATAAAAACAGAGATTGGAAAAAAATTAGTTAACTAACAATGGTGTAACTTTTTGAAAAATCGACATGAATTTTTTTTTACCGAGGTTTTTTTCGTTCAAGTGTCTAGATCACACCATAATTTATTCAAATTTTTGTTTGTTTGTAATTTAATACTATAAAAAAATTATTTTAGGCTATATAACGGCTTTTTAGACGGTGCGATTATGCCGTAACGACCTCGCGGAGCCCTATTTTCAGCGTTAAAAAATAAATAATAGAGATAGAGTCAGTTTATTGGAAATTTCCTCCTCTTTCAGGATCTTTTTTCATAATTCCTTAAATACCTTCTTTTTTCAATCTTATTTTGTTAATAACAATCGCAATTTTTTACGTGCTAATAAACCCTTAGAAAACATTTTTCTAGACGTCATTCCGAATCGAATGAGCTATCGCTCATATTTTTAGGAGCTTTATATCTATTTAACACGTTTTTGAAATTGTTGATTAGACTAACCATCCTGATGCATTTATTACAATTGGGGAGGCAGAAGTTTTTGAAGGTTTTTTTTAAAGTTGGTTACTTGTGTGGAACTACCCTATTGTGGAAAGTTAAACTAGAAAATCATGAGATAACCTCTTCAACCAATCTCACATTAATAAGTATGTAGAGAATATAAAAAAAAAGTTTCGCATTATCAATTACATCTCAAGATCTGTCCTCAAAATGTGGAGAACGTCAAGTGAAAACGTATTAAATCAAAATCGTTCTGACAAATTGAGTATAAGCAGCGTTGAAGAAAAAACATTGGACAAACATAACCACATTTTTCATGTGAGACAAGCATTCGGGGGTTTGGAGCAAGCTGAAAAACATTCTTTCCAAACTACTACAACTTGGGAGACATACTTCGGAATAAGGTGATGCTTAACTCAAATCCAAGGAAATCAATGCAGGGGTGCAATAAGGACCAGTTAAAGACTTATATATTATACATGTGGATTTTTTCAAAAGCTCGAAAGTAATACAACTGCAACATTTACAGATAACATCGCTGTGATGGCAATAAGTGAAGGTAACTAGGTATCAACGATAAAATAGGGAAAATTAACATTTTAACAATTAAAATGAATAAAAAATATGTACAAATAAGAAAATATATGGAAACAAAACCAAATATTTTGGAATGACATTGGATGTTGAGAAGAGCGAAAAAGGGAAGAAGTACTATAGAAAGAGGAGTTTATTGGACGTGGAATTACCGAAGTGACAAAACCAAATGCTTTAGTGTGGGATTGCGAAACAAAATCAGAGTACATCGATGGACTCTTTATTAATCTATTTAGTAGATCGATTCAAACAGATGTGAACAATAATCTACGTACGACTGGATATCGAAATTATACTTCAAGAGTTTTTTCAAGATAAAATCTCCAGTAGTAATCCATACTTTCTTCACATTATCCACATATCTCGTATTCAAGATAATCAGAATAAATCAATCAATCAGTGAAAATGGAACATTGTGTGCTGCCGTAAATCTTGACATATCTAAATATATTTTTTTTATCTATAGTTGAAAATTCAGGAAGTTAGTCATTTATGATCAGATTTAACGCATAATTGATAAGGTCACATTTTACTAATTTTTTATTTGTTTTTTTTGCCCTACAGGAAAAACAACCAAAACTATATGGAGAATAGACCATCAGACACTATACAAGGAACTGAAGGCGGATCTCATGCTGGAGTTACCAACGGATTCTATGGTTCCCAAATATAGCTTTAAAAAAATACCCGACAGAAGGTAATTGGAAGAGAGGCCACTAGTGAAAATGGAACAGCTCTGGTTTACAGACAGCTCAAAGACCAACGAAGGAATGTTTCAGGCTAAGACTGTGGTCACCCTTTTGTGGGATCCTTAAAGCTAATATCAAGACATCCACAATAATGGTGGGATCGAAATAGGGAAAAGAGTTTATTGGGGGACACTCGCCCACATTTACAGCAGTTCCTAGGCACTATCGCAAGGCCGTGAGAATAATACTGGGTCTGGTAACGGAACGTTGTTGGTTCAAAAGACATGAGCTTACTAGGTCTGGCAGAAAAAATGCCGGGAAACAGCATTGCAAGTGCGAGTGCTATGCCAGTAAGAACAAGGTATATGCAATATGAAGATAAAACCAAAGCCTAAATGTGTGAATTATTTCACTGATAGGAAAGAATATGAATAATTATGAGTCTGTCTCCAAGGATTCTAAAAGTCAGATATTTTTAGAAGTCAAAGTGATGTATGACAATATATTAGAATAACCAACACATGCAAGATATCAAAGAGTCAGGGTTACTGAGGTCGAGCGTCCCGCCACACTTAAGGCGATAAAGGAAGTCAAAGGACGACGTTGATATATAGGTAACTGAATAAACCAACAGATAAATTATCATGAGTCGTACTATTTGTCGAGATTGAATAATGTGATAAAAAATATTATAATGGACCATAAGACATTCCAGAAACTTGAAATAATAGCTATCTTAACCTATACTACTATTCATTGTTAAGCGATTTATAGTGGACAAGATAAAATTAAATTAGTAACGATAAGAAGATGTTCTCTTGGAATTGACCTTAGATGATATCCATACTGTATTCCCGAGTATAAAAAGGGTTGAAAGAAAAACAGTGTTTCTCAATCGGGATTAAGAAACCAGACCAGTATGTACGAATCAATATAACTCAGTGTTGCAATATGTACAAATTGATGTTGAAGTTCTGTCGAAGACTAGTGAGTTGAATAAGAATAGTAAAAAGTAATCAAAGTTAATATAATCAGAGTAAATATAAACACGCCGTGAAGAGATTAAATACCTAGTGAGAATTAATCGAGACTTAACCAGTCACCCCTACCTTCGGCATCGTGGAGTGCTTTCAATTAACTGTTAACGTCTATCAGAGACGCATTGTTGACTATAGAGTACTCTACCCGACCATATTACCATCGATGATGATGCGCTTACCGATAAGAGAACTATTTATAAGAGAACAATCAATTAATTGCGTGTGGATTTAGATTTACTTATTTGAAGTATACAGGTTGTCCCAGAAAAGTGTAACAAACCGAGTTTTTTTTTCAAATGGAAAATTATGTGCCAAGTCCTATTTCAATATAGGCCATTCCAAAAATATAGAGTTTGGTGTCCATGTAAGTTTTACCTGTTCAACTGATACACTCAACCTCCACATCTTAACATAAAACAATTTTTAAATTTTTGCTACTCATACAAACTTGACCTAAAGAAAAAAATTATTGACCCCAAAATTAGAATTTAATTAAATAATTAAAACCAAATATTTACAATTTTCTAAATAAAAGAATCCGTCTGAAATATGTTGGGTGGTAACAATATTTTTTTGGAGAATACAAGAATAATTGAATTATTCTTTTATCTCCGTAGGTTTTATCCTCACCACTTATGGATAACCTATTTTGAACAACCGAAACTGGATGTACACATAAAAACATATGACAATTTTCTATGATGCCTGTCTAGTGCTTCATCTCCATGATGTTTTCAATAATAACGTTACGACCTTGCCTGCACAATTTCTGGTTCAGATGGATGTGATAATCTGGCGGAAGTTCAAGGAAGATGCAACAGAGTCTTTCACAAATTGACTCGAATGACTCGAGAGACAGCCACCGTGAATATTCTAGTAGGATTCATCTTTCGTCTAACTATTATTAGGCCAGTAGAAATAGTCAATTCACATTGATTCCAAAAGTTTTCAAACTTCAATGGCATGTTAGTGCATTAATGAAAACGAACTATAAAATTTTGGAGAAGTCTGCGATGAACGGAACATTGGGCCGTATTAATAAAACTGAAGGTTATCCTTGTAAGTATAAGGTAGAGGTATACGGTTTTGAGTTGAAGAACAAGGTAGGATAATAAGCATTTCCTTTTCTTCGTATTCATAATGATTACCTTATATATCCTCCAAGAATCAGTTGTTGGCATGTTGGCTGGTGACTGTGCCGCGGCAGGTCCCAACCTGTTTTCGATGGTTTGTTTATTTACGGCATTTCTTTCTTATCGGTGTTATTTGAGTACAGTACTTTGATCAGAGATGTATTCGTCAAGCAGCGATAGTGAAAGTACAGAAAAAGATAATGCTACAACCGAACTGCAGTTCATAGCAGATGAAATTGCCAATACCCCCGTGATTTTGGAAAAATTCCAAACACCAAAAATAAAAGCTAGAAAGGATGGGGCTATTAGAAATGTTACCAGGAAGTACGAGGTGACATTTTAAAGAAAATAAACAATATGAAAGGAAGGTTGAAGAAAAAAACTGACTTGAAAAAAACTGGAAATAAAGCAATCAAACTGTTGGAATGGGAGAAAAAGTTATTGAAGGCTATGGAAGGCGACAGTAATCCTACAATTGGAGGAATCGGAGGCGTACTGCAAATTGGTATTGAAGATGGATCTACTCGGCATAGAGTGAGTGAAGCTTCTACTACGCGAGAAGAGACTGAATCAGCCATCAAACCACAATCTAGTCGAATCTCTTCTGCCAACAAGAAAAAAAAAACAGCAACAGAAAAGTACGAAACAAATGAAACAAAAGGACTCACAACCAAAGAGCTTCAACTACTAGTTCTTTTAGAGCAGTATCGAACAAGTAAAGTTCAAAGAGAATATTATGAAAAAAAGTTGGAGAGGATGAAGCGGGAGGAATCAGCAGCAAATATTGTTAACGAGGGGGAGTTAGCATACTACAACATGTAAACAATTCTCCAAATTTTCTCGTACAACGTATTATATTGACAATATTATATTATGTTAGGTACTTATTCTTTTTTTGTAAGACTAGTGGATTTTGTGTATATATCTAGTTTGTTTAAGAAATCCAGTAGGTATATGTTTGATTTATTATTCATATTATTAAAAAGTTTGTAATAAAATAAAAATAGAACAGTTTACGTTAGCGAATAAACTTAATAATTATTCGAATTTTGTTTTTTAAAAACCAAAATGATCTGATGGCGTGAATAATAAAACTAAATTAAATTTGAACTTTTATTTCATACAGTTTTATACCTAAATTTAATTATCAATTTTGGCACATTCTCCAATTTCACTCGGCAAACATGTTGCAAATCGACGTTTCAGTTGACCAAAACAACGCTCAATTATCACTCTCTTTTTATTCGAAAGTTAATTATAACTTAGTTCAGCACCTGGAGCGGGATTTCTGAATGGAGTCATGAGCCACGGCTCTATACCATATCCATCATCAGCAAGTAGCACGACGTTGTTTTTATTTTGTAAATGAACCTTTATTTGTGAATTTCTCCATATTCTTGAATCGTGGACCGATCCAGGCCAACTAACGTCCATACTAATGAACATTTCTTTTGCATCACAAGTGGCTTGCACATTCAGTGTAGGATGACCTTTTCGGTTGACATACTCATCACCATGGCGATTTGGTTTCAGTATTCCTAAGTGGGTACAGTCAACTACGTCAATTGCTGTCGGAAACCTATACTTGCTTTGCCATAACTGTTTCGCATACATAAGTTCATTGTTGGTAGACGGAAACTCTATCCAGTAATTTTATTGCGCCACTATGCTGTCAATACGGCAGTCACTGTACGAGATACTGTAGCTTGACTTACACCCAGTTCTTGACCAATGCCTTTCTGACACCCAGGGTCACTGAGATAGCGTAAACATATCTGCATTTTAAGGACGGATGATAACGCACCTCCTCGAGTTTCAGCATTATTTATTCCCAAAAATCTGTTGGCAAACCATTGCACATTTTCCTCTTCAAACCGGTATAATTCTTTGTAATCACGAACAGGTGTTGATAAACGCTGCTTGTAGAGTTTAATCTCTCTCAGTTCCACAACATCTGCCATCGCTACAACTGATCACTACACGACTGAGTCTGCTATTGACCTCACTCGAAATTATTGAAGGATATCCTTTTTATTTAGAGTAAAAGGTAACGTTTATGAATAACCAAATACTTTCTGTGAAGGATATGCTCATACTCTATAAGTATAAGGTTTAACTCGGAATATTATGAATGCGAGCTGAAGGATTTCCTTCATATTCTGCAAGTATAAGCATAACCTTTTTTTTAAGAATACGGCCCATTGTTTTAATTGCAAAAAACGTTTTCATGCTTTATTTTGGCACTGAAAATTGAGAAGTTCTGCAAACTAGACATACCGATAGTAATGATGTTTTACAACATGCATTAAGTTTGCAACCTTGTCAAAGTTACGAAACCTTGTTTTTTGTAATTTTTTTCAAATTTTCACTGTAATTTCTTTAAAAAATGACAAAAGTTCTGCAAATTGGATAAGTGAAATGAAAAAAAATTAACATATTCACGTACATTTGCAACCATTTCCAAAAAACGCATCATTTATTTATCAAACTTTTTTATCGATGCTGCCATTTTCAATACACAAGCATCGAAGTAATAACAACAGTTTTTTATTGTGGTGCAAATAAAGAAATTATTGGTCTCAGTGGATATGTAACTTTGCAACCTCATACGAAAAACGGAACCTAGTTATAATTACGACTAATATTTTACGTGTCGCAAAAGATTTGCAACCGTCATTGTTCAACGGATTTTTTTTTTGTATAATTGTTTTTTTTTAATAATTTGTCCATAAATTGTAATAGGTTTAAGATATATATTCGACCGACATATGTCTACAGTGGTCCAGTTGAATACTTGAATATCCATAGCGTATATCTGTTCTGTTTTGTACTGGTTGATTGGAATTGCACTCGAAAAATTACACGGTTACGTATTTAACCACTATAAAATTTTAAACTAATTATTAATCTTAGAAACCATCACCGCTTCGACTAATCAGCGAAATAAATTGAATCCAACATTTTCGAATGCAACAATCGAATTTTGCTAAATTCTGCTACAAAAGCATTGGAAGACATTGATTATTTATTGTATTAGAAACGACATACATCATTATTCATTTCAAATTTTCACTTGTCACAACATGACTTTAAAGCAATCGAAGAGATTTTGAAATGAATAATAGGTGCTCTATGGAAGTTAGGATATCTAAACGTTATCGATTGTAAATCTCGCAAGTACATAATTTTCATCATCAAACAGAAACGTTGCTGAAAAATTAGAATTTGTGAGATCGATATTACATCTCAAATTTAATTTTCACAGGTATTTATTTCTTGAATTATAATGTACCTTTCCACTAGACTTTCCTACTCTAATGAAAAATTCCATTGAATTCCAATGGAGGACTGAAATATAATCGACACGTAAGAATCATTTTCTTGATTCATTTAAATTACAAAAGGGACGTAACACAGTTGTAAGTTGAAAGTTTTATGCCTTGAGTTTATTTTAACGATTTTTTTGAGCAAATGATACAACGCATTTGTGTAAATTCGGGAATTTCAGTGATTTTTTATTATGATGATTTTTAAGAAAAAAAGTGATGACCTGATGAATGAAAAATATTTAAAGATTCTCGAATTCTTATGGGACCACCGAGTCCATACAAAAAATATCTTTCATGAAATCATTGGTTTTTTGCAAAAAACCGATTTTGTTCAGATGCACTGAAAAAAATCATATTTTGTTAGATGTGTATGATATTCTCATCTGATAACCGGTAATTACAGACTCGGAAGTTTGTCATGCGACCAATTCATTTGAACACAGAATAACTTGCCTCACACATCTAATAAAACATTCTTCCATTTTAGTATATTTGAATAAATATACTAAATTTAATTTATTTTATTCTTACCCCCTTAATTTTTGTGATTTTAACATGGAATCCATTATTCTAGACCTCAAAAACATAGGATATTAATTTTCAAAAGAATCAATCGAACCATTAGTAAAAAAACCCGTCCGCCACCTTGAATTTTGACAAAAAATCCATAATCATCGACATCGAACACTCCTATACGAATGAAAACATAGATCACAAAACTTCATCCGCCATCTTGAATTCTCGAATTTAGACATGTAATTCATAATTTAGTGCGATCCCAAAAATCTCCAGATAACAATTTTGGATAGAATCGGAACGTAAATTACAAAATATTTTCGCCATCTTTTAATTTTGACAATGAATTAATAATATCATCGGCCCCAGTTACCCTTGAGAATAAATTTCAAAGGGAGAACGAAACATATCATTTGAAATCACTTGGTTTTTCGAAATAAATTTCGACTCTAGCATTGAATAATTGAAAAATAATTTATAGGGCTATTAAAAACTTGATTTCAATCATCCTCAGAAAGTAACATTGAAAAACAAATCATGAAATGAATCGGCTGTTTAGTTTGGGTGAACTTTTGTCGGCGCCACTGCTTCCATCCAGTAATCGACTCCAATGAATACCCAAATCCAAAATAAATCGAGACCTGGGCAGGGTGAGGAAGAAATTCGTCTGTTTTCTGTGACGAGCTATTGTTTGCTCTTTTAATACAACTGTACGAGTATTTTTTAAATCTCAATATTTTTTCCAAATTGTACAGAATCAAGAAAATTGTGAAAACGTGTCGAGATATTCTCGATCCTCCATCAAACGTACTCGGAGGATTTATATAAATTCCTAATTGTTATGAAATCAAATCGAAAACGTTAGCTTTCAACATTGAATGATTTCACGTACCGTTGACGAGCTTCTTTTCTGGTCGATATTTAACTTGGTAAACACACTGAATGTCATTTATTATGTATATAAACATCTTTATTATGCAGATAACACAGGTGTTGTAAAAATAAGATTTTTTTTATTTCCAATGTTTCGTATTGTAACACAGTTTGCAAATTATTATACTGCCACCAATTGGTAAAATGGGTTGTCTTCCCGATTTACAGAACTTTTGCTACTTTGGAAGAGTACGAATACGAAAATATTTCTCTTTTGATTTTACCCTTATTTCCGTGATGCAGACGAGGTTGTAAATTAATGAACACATTGTATGTCAGGACATCTCTACTTGCAAAGATTATTTGAAACTTTTGTAATAATTCAAAAAATCAATTTAATGAAAAAATATATTTTCCGTTTGACGCAAGAGGTTGCAAAGTAAAACTCTTCCGAAGAAAATTACTATAGTTATTTTTTCGAGTTTGCAGAACTTTTGGAATTTTATTTAAAAAAATTGGGATTAATAACAATTTTTTTTCGATAAAACAAACATTTCCGTTTTGTTTGAATGGTTGCAAATTCATCAGATGATGTAAATTACTATTTTTCAAAACATCAAAAGTTTGCAGATCTTTTGCAAATTTTTCGCGCTAATAATGTGAAAATTCATTAAATCCTTATTTTCTACATCTTCCGTTCGGAAAAAAATGTTGCAAAATCAGACTAATTATCATTTGAACGTACTCTTCACTCTACTGAAATTTTAAAACTTTTGTAATTATTATCAAATTTTGGGAAAATTACGTCTATCTCTACTGGCCTATATATTGTGTGCGACATGTTACCGCTAGTCTGTGAATCAGTCAACTCTTTAAATGAACCAGTAGAGTTCAAAACGAACATAAACAAAAATCAAGTTGAATTTCTCAACTTGTATGAAACTTTATCGATAGATTATTTTCTAATATTTCTGTTTTCATAATTTTCCGACGCAATCCCACAAATTGGAATGAGATTCATATAGTTTTACTAACCGCATTATACTGGTTCTTGTCCGGTTTACATTACAATTTTATCTTTTCAAACCTCTTTTTTTTACTAGTTCCATTCATATTTTAACAAAATACAAAATCAGAGACAACAGCGATACTCGAGCAGTGAGGGAAATACATTTCACATGTTGAAACTTGTTCATTGATTCAAGAGATTATCTCCAATATATCAGGAATCTCGAGCCCAATTCCACAACGATATCGGCTTTTCCATGAGATTTTTATTTCATGAAACAAAAATGAAATATTGGCATCGTTGATTCGCACCTTCACACTAACATATCTCTTGAAATACGGTAAACGGATATATCGTAAATATATATACACATAACAAAATAGTCGAATGAGTTCCCTGGAGTCCGAGTGATCTCCATTAAAATATTATATTCCATTTGAAAAAAACTTTCGTTTGGGACATTAGGACAATCTGTATACTAATTGGTATTTTCCAAAGACGCTTCCATATATGGCCAGCATTGAACCAAGTATTTTAGTCTGTTTAGGAACAATGAATATAATTGCAAGACCCTGTAGACAAAGTAATAAAAAAAGTAAATGAAAAAAAATCAAAAACCCGACTGCGTAAAAACTGAACTTTAATTTAAAAAAGATGTAAATATGACCAGAAAATATTGTCAGAAAATTATGTTTTAAGAGGTTAACTATTAAACTTAATACTGTAGACTATCTCACGCAGTCGGTGGCATCTTCTTTGATTTAATAACGTTATATTATTGCCTCCGACTGCGTGAGATTGTTTACAGTATTAAGTTTAATAGTTTACCTCATAAAACATAATATTCTGACAATATTTTCTGGCCATCTATTTTAAAATTGACTTTTTACGCAGTCAGGTATTTTTATTTTTTAAATTTCTTTTTTTTATTCTACACTTTTTAGTCGGGTTTATTCACATTATGGCTTCTGGTTTTCGTCATATTGAATTTTGATTATTACTGTCATGTCTTTATCCACAATATGGCGTCTGGTTGTCGCCATATTGAATTTTGATTACTGTCATGTCTTTATTCACAATATGGCGTCTGGTTGTCGCCATATTGAATTTTGATTACTGTCATGTCTTCAGTGACACTCGCAAGATTAAGACAATTCGATCGTCGTAAGAATCATCAAAGTCTACCCAAAAACGCGTTTGGTCTCTAGAGAGCCACAAAGGAACATACATACATACATACATAGGCTGATAAACATATTACCCTCCTTTGCGTCGCGCAGTCGGGTAAAAAATAAAAAGGCGAAGGGTTTAACCTACTCATACGACTTACCATTTATTTTTCTTTTTGATGTAGTCCTTCTCAGCAAGATTGACTAGATAAAGTGCCGGTTTTGACGTTAGAAACAGATATTTGTTGAGTACTTCAATCTGCAAAGAGAAATGATATCATTCATTAGTTCAATTTATCAATCTTTCCAATTTAAGGGTTGAGTAGAACTTATTGGTGAAGATGAATACCCTTCATTAGTGAAAATAGTAACAAAATACATTTATAAACTATTATGCTGAAATAAAAATATTGGAATAAGGTAAACGAAATTCGATATTTTATACAAATAACTTTTTTAATTTATTTCGAAGAAATAGAAATAGTCGAACTAGTTATTTGTATGCCAAGGCCGCGAAATACCTTCTTAGCGTACCGAAAGCAAAGTTATCGTCGAGGCCGCTTGCGGCCGAGGCAGGATAATCTTGAGGTCGATGAAAAGTCATGTCATACACACTATTTCTCGTGCAATCGTCAACATTTTAAACTAGATAATTGCAAAGAAATATATTATTGCTTTAAAATCAACAGCAGTTCAATTTAGTTATCAAAGTCACAGCGTCGCTATGGAAATGATATGGTTGAATATATACAAACCATTTTGGCAGTTCTTGACAAAACGCAAATATGTCTGATACTGATATTTTAGTATCTTGCACTCCTTCAGAGCTAAAAAGTATTGTAAACTAGGCGCTTTCCCTTTCAATACCTGTACATTCTAAACGGCAGTACGAAAAATGTCACGAGTTTAAAGATTGGTGTGACAAACAGAATGTAAAATAATCCTTGTCATTGTCGTATTTTAGAAATGACAAATGTGAAAGTGACATTTGGTTTGGCGGCCGTTGCTATGGGTAACGGCCGCGAAATTGAATTTCGCGGACTGTGTTGAGAACGCGAAATACATTTTTGTTTCTTCTGTTGAGTGAAGTGAATTACAAAAAATGAATAAATATTAAAAAATAAACGGAAACACTAAATAACAATCAAATCACAATCGTTTTAAATATGTAGAAAATATATAAGATGTGACTGAGGATGATCCAATAGTCAATTAAATAGAACGGAAATTTAGTTTCATTTTCCGTATAATCTCTAATGAATAAATTCAACAAAGGGGATTTATTGAAGTTAATCACGGTCCTGTTCCATAAACATACATATCTAGTTTTGTAGAACCAAGTTAGTAAAAATGGTATAGTGAAGTGTGTTTGTTTACTCTAATATGAATTTTCATCTGGTATCGGCCGCGTCAATTAAAATGTTTATGGCATTCCAATATCGTTGGTGGATACATACATCTTTTTGTACTCTTGACAGCGATATACAGTGTCCGCCAAAAACTTGGAACCATATGGGAATTTTGTTTATTAAAAGTTTCTCAGAAAATTTTATTCCTCATAAAAGTTGGTGCATTTAATTAGACTAAATACGCGTATAACCGTTATTATCAGTGGCGTGCGGTTAAGCGGGAATCGGCCGTTATTCAAAATTCACTATAGAGTAAAGTGACATTAGGTAAAATATCGAAAAAAATTATGAAAAAAAGTTGTTTGCAATTAGAAGATATTTCCAGTTATCCAGTTTAGTCCACCAAATGCTAATTTCAATAACTGCTTAGGGTAGTTGTCGTGCTACAAACAGTGTCAAAAATTAGGCTCGATTGTAGCGCGACGCGATCATGTTAAAACGCTAAATTAGTGGGATCTTTTTTAAGGGAACTGTACACTCAGAAACGCAACCAGCATGCGTGACACAGCAAATAAGCCATGACTAGACTGTTGGCAACATCGCAATCCAACGATCGCTCGCATTTAGTTGTTCAAGATACAGTGCAGTTTGTTCTAAAAACATTGACGAGGTATCGTTATTGGGTATAATAACAAAATTGAATTTGGAACGTAGTCATACATATGCTCAAAGATACGATTCTGATAAGAAAAAAAGAAGACTGTTCCTAACATCAAGAGAAAAAAAGTTGCGCAGAGTTAATTTGACCAAAAAAAGGGAAATGTTAAACCCTTATTACACTATGCCTTTTTCGTGCCTATTTTTGTGCTTATTTTCATGGCTATTTGTTGGATAAATTTCCCCAAATAACTGGCACTATTTTACACCGTGCCTTTTTGATGATTGTTTCAGGCGCTAATTTCAGAGATGCAAACCTAAGGAAAATTGACATTTACCCTAAATGATTGAGTAATTTAGTAAACCTGGACTATTTGTTTCAACTTTTTCCTTACCTGGTACAATATTTTCTCTTCTTTTCTGTCATACTGAACAAAAGGGAAACTATGTGATTAATTTCATTTGTTTGTTGGTTATGTCAAGTCCAATAGATAATTATTGTTTTGGCAAACCTGACATTTCCACAAACATCCTTGAAATCCCCTCGATTCAGGCGGAAAAAATAGAACCAGTCCTATTTATTTTCACGCCTGAAACAATCAACAAAATAGCCACGCGAGCATGCGTATTTGTTTAAAATTTCAGCCACCGGCAGTCAGGCAGACAAATAGGCACGAAAAAGGCATAGTGTAATAAGGGTTTTAAGAAAATCGAAGGAAAAGTCAGAAGGTGTAACATATCAACCAAACGTTGGAATCAACGAATTATGACATCACAAATCGCCGCCAAATGTGAAAATAGAGAATTATATATATATATATATATATATATTTATATATATATATATATATGTTAGCCCTACGAAGCATCAAACCTGTGGCGAAAAAAATTACGGGATGTACTACAATTTCTGGTCAATTATATTTGAATGATGTACAAGTCGATTCAATAAATTTAGTAGATTGTTTGCTAGCATTCAAATAATTTTTAAATTCATCTACAACTCCAAATTTACTCGTTGTGCACAAGACGAGATTCGACTAAGAGCAATTATTAATAATAATTTAATAGAAGATTTTACCATGATAGCAGGATTTGTGGATAGCTTAATTATTTCTAGAAAAACGTTCCCAGATTGAAAAGGGCCAGAATGTCAAAATTAGCCAAAGATTCAATACCAAACGAATCATCAGATAATTTCCACGAAGCGATGTATGATGTACACATTTTGCAAAAATTAGTTCGCTTCATTGGTAAAGACTCAGAATTATCAACATACACGAAATCATATGAATAATGTATTTCAGAGCGACCTGAGAACGAAAGAATATTTTGTAATTTACCTAATTTAAGTGCCTTGAAAAATGTTATATCACGGGAATTATTGAAAAAAATTGCGCAACAAAATATAACATACGATTTTCTGAAAACAAATGTATCACAATGATGGAGAAGAATCTGTGATTAATCACCTAACTGAAAAATTGGAGAATAGAAAACCTGGAGTTACCAAAAACAGGAAAGCATTTACTAAAATCATTAATTATTTAAAAATAAATGTTTAGTCAATCAAGTGATTATTTAATATAATAGTTAGAGTTTTACAAATGTATTAATAAAATAAAGTTTATGCACTGTTGTTTGCCGTTACTCGCTAAAACTAAATTTTATTTTATATCTATCCCTATTGTAATCTGTTTAAAATGCATCAGTTTATATTAACGCAATTATTCACAATTATTATTTATAAATATGCGCATTCCAAAACACAGGTCAATTCAAAACAGCAAGACCCTCGCGCTCTCGTTTATTTGAATCAGGAGCGCTCGCTTGAGGCGTTGCCACGATTCTCAGCCTTCCCTATCTTGCACTTCTCATCCGCAATAATTTAGAAATTTCTTTTGGCAATAACTGAATAACTGTATGGCTACGCGTGTTTAATTTTTTCTATAAAATTTGTTACTTACCTTGCAATAATATACTAGTTTTTGAAAAAGATCTGAATGGAGGGTTTTTAGTTATGCCTTGAAATGTGGTGTCCGCGGTAGCTCACTATAAGGATTAGGTGTTAAACGTTGCAACTTTGAAGCCTTATATCTCGCTTTCGGTGTGATAAATGATTCCAAAAATTTAATATGATACAGGTAATAATGTTAACTAAAAGTGGTATGAATATAAACGAAATCTGATTGGAAGTGGATTTCACGACAACTACCTTAATGAGTTGATTTCTTCATGAGGCCAACTCATTAAGCAATTATTGAAATTAGTAATTGGTAGACCAAACTGGATAACTGGGAATATCTTTTAATTGCAAACAACTTTTTATAATAATTTTTTTCGATATTTTCCCTAGTAATGTCACTTTACTCCGTAGTGAATTTTGAATATCGGCCGATTCCGGTTTAGCCGCACGCCACTGATAATAACAGTTATGCGCGTATTTAGTATAATTGAATGCACCAACGTTTATGAAGAATGAAATTTTCTGATCAATTATTAATAAAAAAAAATCCCGTATGGTTCCAAGTTTTTGTATTATAAAATTTTTTTATTCAACTTCACACTGTATGTTTAGTTCAAATCTTGCAAGGGCAAGTGAATTTGGACCCACTTCTAGTTGTCCGAATAACGTGAAATTTGGCAGGTGTTCATAATTCCGGTGACAATGCATTATGGATGGAATTTTTGCTAGAGAAAAACAAAAAGGGGGCTTCAATATGTCGAAGGAGTTTTGTGATAATGGTTCGATTCTATTCAAAATTGGTGTGAGGGGGTTTTTGGGGTCGGACACCATGATTTTTTGTCAAAATCTACGAATTCAAGATGGTGGCTCCAAGATGGCGACGAGTTTGGTGATTATAGCCCTATTCCATTCAAAATTGGTGTGTGGTGGTTTTTGGGGTCGGACATCATGACGTTTTTGTTAAAATTAATGAATTCAAGATGGCGGCTCCAAGATGGCGACGTGTTTTGTTATAATGGCACGATTACATTCAAAATTGTATGTGGGTTTTTTAGGGGTCGAAGAATATCAATTTTTGTTAGAATTCAATAGGATGACGGATTTCTTGAATTACTAAAAATAATTGAATGAAAATGGATATTCTTGCGCGGCAAGATTTTGATTCTGTTACTCACCTGGGTCAAACAATTAAAGACATTATTTTTTACACGATTTATATTAGCTTCACTTGTATGTTTGTTTGTTTGTTTGTAACCGACTCCTTTGGGCACGATTTTGATCCACTTCCAGACATCCGAATGATTTGAAATTTGGCAGGTGTACATAATTCCGATGACAATGCATTAAGAAATTTTTGTGTGAAGAAAAAACAAAATGGGGCTCCAATTGGCGTACGAGTTTTGTGATTATGGTCCGATTCGCTTCAAAATTGGTATCCTAGCGTTTTTGTGGTCGGAGATTATGATTCTTTTATTAAAATTGGAAAATTCAAGATGGCGGCTTCAAAATGGTGGCCGAGTTTTGTGATTATGGTCTGATTCTATTCAAAATTGGTAATCCTAGCGTTTTTGTGGTCGAATATTATGATTCTTTTTTAAAATTGAAAAATTCAAGATGGCGGCTTCAAAATGGCGGCCGAGTTTTGTGATTATGGTACGATTCGCTTCAAATTTGGTATCTGAGGGTTTTTGTGGTCGGAGATTTTGATTCTTTTGTAAAAATTGAAAAATTCAAGATGGCGGCTTTAAAATGGCGGCCGAGTTTTGTGATTATGGTCTGATTCTATTCAAAATTGGTATGTGGGGGTTTTTGGGGTCGGAGATTATGATTACCTAATTTGATAAGATTATTCCATTTATTAATTTGCAAAAAATATAAAAATAATAGTTTAAAAAAAACTAAAAAACACGCTTTTATAAATAAACCACACTAAAAAGTAGGAAATAAATAATAGTTTAAAAAAACTAAAAAACACGCTTTTATAGAAAACCAGACTAAAAAAATAGAAAATAAGAAAAAAAATTATTTTATTTAAAAAAAAAAGCGTGGGGTGCATGGTATCAATAATTATATAGTACATTACACACCGAGGCGATACCATGCACCCCACGCATTTTTTTAAATAAAATACATTTTTTTCTTATTTTAATTTTTTTTTCCTTTTCAGTGCATTAGTATAAAAGTTTGTCTTAATTTTGTTTAATCATTGATTATTTTTTTCAATATCATATTTGCAGTTGGAATTCTGAAGAAGAAGGCCAGAATATACTTTGAGTGACGCCAAGTAGTTAATGCATCACGCAAGTTGCGTGCCAGACGTTAGAGGGGGCAGCCAGTAGAAACAAATTTAGATTGCCTGCAACTATGGTCGCTATTCATCCCTATGCCAAACGAGAAAACCACCAGGTGTAGAAGTGATTGGTAAAAGTACAAATTTATTACGTGGAGCTGCCAAAATAGCGAAGCAGTGGTTGTAAAAACGCAGACCTCAACTGGCGCCCCACATACTTTTTGGAATGATGTTCCTTTACGCGGCTTGCGGTAGGTGTTGACTGGTATAAACCGTCACGTAAGAAAAAAGCGTTATGTCCCCTCCAGGCGACTTTTTCTCTCTCTCTCTCTCTCTGTCTCTTTCTATTATATACGAGTATGTGTGACAACTACACTTGGTCCTGAGAATCAAATGTCAACGCATGCAATTTCTATATAGGGAAATGGGTCGTTCAAAATTGATGGAATAAGGGATTTTGAACTCACCACATACAGTTTTTCGAATAAGGCAATGATTAATTTAATTTTCATTTTGTAGTTGGTAGAGCTTTAATGTGCTCCGCGAATTTCGTGAAATTCAGTAGTTTAAAGTGAGGTATGAACCCCAAAGTGTTGAAAAAGTTAATTATACGCTCCTTCGGTAACTTAAAAACAATAAAACAGTGTCCTGAAAGTGATCTGAATGCCTAAAATGGGTAAAAATAGTGTTTCTAACTCCATATCTGGCAATAGGAAAATTACAGGCCATTGTGACCCTAAATGACCGACGAGTACGGGAATTTCGACCGTATTGGTTCGCAAGAGTGAAAAAATGACATTAGGATTTCAAAACCCACGACCGTGAAAACAATTTCGCTTATAAAAAGTAAAAAGACACAAACAACCACAGCTGAATTGCTGGAAAAGTTCAATAAATGACCCCCAATGGAAAAATCCAGCGATGGACGTGCAGATCGCAACAAAAGCGTGGATAAATTGCCACAATGGATCACCCATTGACAAAAACTGTGAAAAAGACATTATTACACCAAACCAAAGAAACTGATAAGAAAAGTGTGTTGGCAAAACTCACATCGGAAAACAGCGAAATCGCCAGATGTTACTACCAACAGTGTGACTGTTGGATGTAATTTTCGAGCAAATTATAAGTTTTCGCAACGTTTTTCTTATATTCTTTATTTTCACCATTAGATGTGTAAAAAACATTAAACCAAAATAACTATAACCTGATTCACAACAAAACAGCGTAACATTCATTGATTTATCTCAATAATCTTATGAAGAACCCGAATTCATCATTCAGTATGCCGTCCTTCCAGTTCTATACAAATAATAGTCCTTTCATTCACAGACTTTGTGGCATTTTTAATAAATAGGGAATTTATGTTAGCACAACACTCCCGAATGGTATTCTCTAAATGTTCTTTGTTTGCAAATGGTCCGTGCTTATACACTTTTTGTTTCAGATAACCCGATAGAAAAAAGTCCATTGAAGATAAGCCCGGTGATCTTGGTGGCCAATAATCTTCCCAATCTCGTCCTATCACTTTGCCCCTAAATATCTGACTGAGACACTGTTTCACTTCTACCGTTTGGTGGATCGGTGCCCGTCAAGCTGATACCACAAATTTCGACTAACACTTAGAGGCGGATTATCCAAAACTTCAGACAACTGATTCATAATGAAATTTGTACATGTCTGCGTTCAAATTTACTCTAAAAAAATATGGTGCAATTATTTGGTTATGTAATAAACCACACCACACATTTGTCTTGAATGAATATTGGTCACGGCATTCTATTACAAAATTTGGATTATTGTTGGACCAATAGCGACAATTTTGGGGACTAACTGTTCCGTTCGACGTGAAAGTTGCCTCGTCTGTCCATAAAATCCTGTAGGGAAATGTGATAACATTTTCTCTCTCACTTTGGAACCAAAATGAAAATCCTACTCGAATATCGAAATCTCTTTCTTTAAGAGTGTGTATGAACTTTGGCTTATATGGATGGAAATTATTTTTGTGCAAAATTCTTCTCACAGTTTTTCTGCCAACCCCTGTATTTTCACTAATACCTCTTTCCGTTTTCAATAACGCTCAAACAAACATTGAGTTGTTCTTCTTCATTGTTACCTTATTGGATTATGTGGTTTCTTGAAACGATTGTCCACAGAGCCAGTTTCTTTGCATGTTTTCAATATCCTTCCCACGGTACTAAAGTGAATATTTTTTCCTGGATGCCGTTGATTGAAAATACAAGCAACATCTCGATATGGCACATTCTCACCACATAAAAGAACGATTGTGTGGATAACATTGTACATAAAACTCATTTGTGAATAAATGTACGAAAATCTGTACAAAAAACAACTCGATTTATTAAACGCAATAATTTGACACTAACCAAAACTAAAAATTAGTTTCAAAAGCCTACTAAGGCAAAATTTTATTTCGATGTTGCATTAGCCTTGTATTGTTTAAAATCACGACATTGTATATCATGTTTAGTACAATTCGCTAGAACGAAAGTCTTTTGAATAGTTATGAAACTGTAGTTATTGTTTAGTTTACAAAAAAGTGATATTTCGGGTTTGTTTGTAACTGAATTATTGATCAGAAAAATAATCTATAACTGGATAAAAATCTATTAAAAGAAGAAATACCAGTGTAATAAGAATGAAGAGAAATTCGTTTATTCGATTATTGACATATTAACGTCCATACATTGAAAATCCGAATCAGTTTCACAATTAAATGAAAAAACTAGATGAACTTTGCAACAACAAACAGGCCAAGGGTATTTTTTGTGCAAGATATGGCATTGAAGTCTCGTATTAATCAAAATTAGGAATCATGTTTCGTTCGAATCGGTAGAGCGAAATAATCGAAAAATAAAAAAAAATTGAAAAAAGTCGAAGTGACAGTAGAGAGTCCAAATTTGGAGCAGAGGTATAAAATTGGAACTGAGCAACTTTTTTCTCTGGCATTTTTCGAAATTTCCAAAAAAAACAAATTTTTTGAGGATTTTCGAAAAAAATGTCAAATTTGACAAGTTTAGAGTAGCACATGACAAAAGGAAAGAGTCTATTTTTACTAATTTTTCAAGCACAAACTAACTGCAAAGTCAAATTTTCATTATATCTATTAATAAAAAAAACTTCCATATGTTGCGAACTTTATGTGCGACACTGTATGTATATATTTTTCAGCGGGCAGCGACACCGAACAGTAAGACACTCTATAGAGTATTCAAAAACATCCAGTGCATATGTGATAAGATATTTCCAAGATGGTTGAATTTCAACAAACTCTTGACATTTATTTGCCAGAAGAAAATGCTGCCAATTCAAGAACAAAGAAGTGTGGAATATTTTAAAAATCAAAAATATTTTCTATAAAACATCCCCGTTTTTTAACAAAAAACTATTCGGAGCAGTTCCCGTAGTTATATAAAAAGCTATTATCTTCACACAATTTCACCTCCACAATGGATAAACGATGGACGATCGATTTGTCACCACAGAAAAAAATAACCCACACCACGATACAACGGTCTTTAATAGCTTCCCGAAATCGAACATACGAATTTCTTACAAACTCAAAGTTATATCTGTCACACGAACATAAAAAAGCTCATGATAAATCGTCGAAGCGGAAAGTGCGAGTCATTTCGGATCTGTTGGGATGTCATAAATTGATTCCTGCTGCGAAAAAATGTCCATAGATGGTGTCAGTGTTATTCGGAATAATAAGAAACGCCAGGTGGTGATACTATTATACCACATTAACATTGTACAGAGTCATGGTGATGGCGGATACAGTCGATGGAAAAAATTGTCCAAAACAACTTATTAGAACTCGAGTAAGAGCGCTACTATTCGAAGATAGCTAACACAATACATGAGGTCCCAATTTATTGAGGATTTTTTTCACTTTTTAATGAGGTCTCAACTTTACGAGGATTTTAACAATTTCAAGTTTATGATTCTAGAAGGCACGAAAGCAAAATTGAGAATGACTTCATTTGTACAAGACGATTATGTGATCGGAAAAACAGAATCAGACTTGCTTAAATACATCGAAATTTTACATTTTCTCTTGAACGACTTATACCGAGTGTCAACCTATTGTTTAGACAAGCTGTGGTTTCCAGAGTTCCCAGGGTATGAGATCCAAAATTGGCAGGGGTGTTGGATTGAAAAATTGGAAACATTTTCAGTATTTCATACTCTCCCATCACTTCAAACGACCCCAACTGAGAATTTCAAATGGAACACCCTGTATATTTTAACTTTTTTGGATTCTAGGTACGATTTTGAGTACGATCATAAAGTTTTGAGATGAGAAATTGTTACATTTGATTTTTCAGAACCTTTTTCATTTTTGCATCTAGAGTGCGTCGGACTCACTTCAACCAATCTGATGGACATAAATGATGAGTAAAAAATATTATATGACATTTCTTTCCGCGGTTTCATATTTCCAAAACAACTAATTGTGAAAAAAGTCAATTTTCTCAAACGACATCTTTTAGACAAACATTTTCTAGATTCTACTTTTCACGAAGAATTCATTGATGGTTTCTAACCGAAAATCGCGAATAAATCAATTTTTAAATACGGCACCTTCCCTCGGAACTGGATCAAACTTTGAAATTTTCGATGAAACGCTCTGTATAATTATACATGTTTCGATTCCGCAAACATATCAAAGTAGGTCTACTCAGTTTTGGAAACGAATAGTGATCACTAGAGCGAGGTACCTAACGTTTCTTCGGGATGCTATCAAGCCTTCCATTGGTTCTGCAAAATTTCTATTTTCAACAGGACGGTGCACCCCCTCATAATCATGGAATGGTAATCAATTACCTGAATAATGCTTACAGAAATAAACTAATTTCTACACATGGTCCCATCAGATGGCCACCTAGGCCACCAGACTTAACTTAGACTATTATTTATGGGGAACAATAAAAAATGATGTGTATGCAACTTCTAGCGAGACACGCGAGGAACTGCAACAAAAAGTCATCACAGCTTTCAATAATATCAGCCCAGCAGAGTTAACTAGAGCAGTTCGAGCAGCATTCAGAAGGGTGCAATTATGCATGGAACATAATAGCCAACATTTTGAGCAATTTTTATAGTAAGAGTATTAGCATTGTGCTTCGTATTTGTTGTTTTCGAAAATTTGTAATAAATGTTGATAATCCTCAAAATCGCGTATTCAAATTCAAAATAATAAATTCAACGTATGATAATTTTCAATGTTGGAAATCGTTATGAGACAATTGAGTAGAAGTGCTATTTAAAAATTTCCATCATTTTGGTGTTGTTTAGTCCAGCGGCTGCACTATTTTGTGGTACTTTTTTTTATAATAGTGATAACTCTGAAAATAATCGACAGATATTCAAAATTTTGGTGTCATTCGATTCCTTTCCTTCGAAACAATCTGTTGCAGAGAGATGCCATGCCATAGAGATGCCATTTAAAAAACAATTAAAATGCTAATTTCATTTTCTCGGACAACATGGCATCGGAGAGAAACGTACAAAATGTAAAAAATCATCATCCTTAAAAAAAAAATTTTTAAAGAAAAAAAAATAATTAGCTTATCATGTTCAGAATTTGACCTAGATTTCAAAAAAAGTGAAAATGTACAAGGTGTTCCATTTGAAAAACTAATACTCAGATCATTTCTGGCGAAACCGGAAGTGCTACAGAATTAATTTGTATCTCAAAAAATCACATTTTAGTTGTTCAATAGCCCCCTGAATTTTCGTGCTTTGAATCGGATTATTTCTCTCAAAAATAGGGGTGCCCCATCTCTCAGACTCACCCGGTATATGTTATGGCTAAGATATCGAATAATTACGCATTAAAGAATTAAGAGTGATAGATTGGCGAACCTGTTGAAATGCTTTATACCTGAGTGTACCAGACTTAAAAATATCACAATGAATTGATTAAATCTGATGTACCTATACCGTATCGAATACATGTATTTACACCTTCTACAATATTGTTGTCGTGTTCAATGATGACGAATCATATCAACAGGGCCTTTCACAGCGAGTATGATCAATCGAAAGCTTTCGAAGTGAAATTGTTATGTTATGGGCTTCAAAAAAATGATTTCAATAACACATACATAAAGATTCAAGAAAATTGTTAGATGAAACTGGTGATTTACGAAAATGAGTAAACGGTAATGTTTTTTTCGAACTAACTAGCTCGATTAGTGAGTTGATAGTAAACTCACACACGCTAATCAATGCATTTTGCAATTTAACACTATACATAGTGGATACTATCAACTTTATTTCCACTGACGAGGAAAGTACCTACACTAGGTTTCACTCTGAATAATGGTGAAAAATTGTAAACTAAAAAACAATGGACCTGCTGAATATTCACTTTGAATTATTTATTGTGTGTAAACCGTGATTTCACACTATATTCCTGGGATAAATTAATATATACTCACATCTTTTGCATCCCAATCTGCAAATCTAATGTGTTTCTTCTCATCAACAAGGACTTGTTTTATTTTGAGGAGACTGTCCTGAAACAAAGAAATATTCCATTATATTATTCTCCAGCAAATTGAATGAAGAATAAAAAAAATCAAGTATCGTAATTAAAAGTTGCAATATTAATATGTTTCTAATTTGTGCAGGGAATGTGGAGTTTTAGAAGTCTGAACAAGATTATCGTATTAGTTCCTTGGGATTCTTTTTTTCAGAATCCTACAGCATCCATGAATATTTATTTATATATGCCGCGCGTTGATCTTTTGGAGCAGCCTAAAGAATATGTGAATAATAATAAATTGATACAATATTGGGGAAAAAAAATGGGTCCGTTTTTTCTTAAAAATACTCGAATAATTATTGTTCGTTTGTTACACTTCGAAAACATAACACATTAATGTACTCTGTCAATAAAATACTCAGTCACAGTTTACTACTAAAATGTAACGCGTACCGCACTGCACTAAATAACAATTAACCTTGAACTCGCTATAACTGAATCATTACTTCTCCCCGAGGTGCGCGCGCTACCTTATTCAGTGCTTTCGTAAAGCACTGAATAAATTCATTTTAAGCCAAACTATCCATTTCTGAGGAATCTCCTGAAACAGGTCGATTTTTAATGTCAATTTGCCACATTTATAAGGGAAATTGAAATATACAGGGTGATTCACGTTTGATTAATGTCGTCCGCGACAATTTTTTCAAATGGAACACCCTATATATTATTCCATTTTTGGAATCTCCATGGAAAGCTGATAGCAAAAATATATCACACATAGAGTTTGTGTACAGTGCGTCCGTTAAATTCAGTCCTCTCGTATAGTAGTGGATAAATTCGTAAAAAATTGAAGGAATAATTTTTGGAAAGAACGCCATCGAATTTTATTCTCATTTGTGCATTCTTTCGAAATTAATACATACAGAATGATTCGTGTAGGAGAAATGACGTCAATTTTTTAATGGCAACTCCATTTTTCATTACGGAATGTGAAAAGGTGATTATGAGTATGGGTGGAATGAAAATAAAATAAGAAAAACTATTTTGAAATATGAAAATACTAAATTTAATGGCAATGATAGCTTCAACCAACGATCAAATTATATGTTCAAATTGTGCACCGTTTGCTATCTGACTATTTCCATTACTTGACCGTAGCCATAGCGACCAGAATTTTGTTTTTATTGCTGAATAGTTTTTGTGAAGTTTTTTCTTTAAAGAATAACATATCGTTTTTCGATACATTATTGAGTAGTAACTTTGTCATTTCATGGAAAATGATTAAATTAAATGAACGAGAAAGGATTGAAATTATTTGCATGATTGGATTTGGAGACAGAATGCGCACCCAAAGAGAAGTAGTTGAATTGTTTAATGCAACTCATCCTGATCGGCAACCTATCAACCAAAGCATGGCGAGCAAAGTTGAGTCAAAATACCGCGAATTTGGGCATGTCCGTGATCTTCCTAAATCTGGTCGACCCCCACCACCAGAAGACGATCAGCTTAATGTTGTGTTGGCCGTGCATGAAAATCATCACACCAATTGGCTTCTGATTTCAATATGGCAGCGTCTACAGTCCACAAAATTCTAAGAAAAGCAAAGCACCATCCTTATAAGGTACGCCTCATCCATGAGCTGGATGAAGACGACTTTGATCCTCGAAATCAATTTTGCGAACAACTGCAACAGTTATGCAATAACGTTAATAATTTTGTAAAAAAGATAATTTTTTCTGACGAGGCTACGTTTGTTTTGAACGGCCACGTCAATAGGCAAAATGATGGAGTATCACACTCAAAATCCACAGAAAGTGAATGTGGCATAGTCGACGGAAGAATTCTGGATCCCTATTTCTTTGACGTGAACCTGACTGGTGCAATATATTTGGATTTTCTTCGATTCGACCTTATTCCCGCACCAATAGCTTTGTATCCAGATCTAGAGGAACCTCATCTTCCGAGAACTGATTTATTCTTCCAAGATGGTGCATCTCCCCATTATGCAGCAGCTATCCGCGACTATTTAGATGTGGTGTTTCCGAATCGTTGGACAGGGAGAAGGGGACCGATTGAGTGGTCAGCTTCCAGATTTGACACCACTTGATTACTTCTTGTGAGGATACTTAAAGAGTAAAGTGTATGTTAATAGGCCGGAGAAATTAGAAGATTTAAAAGCAAGAATTCGCCACGAGATACAATATATACCTCCTGACGTTATTGACAATGTTCAAAAAGAATTTATTCATCGTCTTGGCTTCTGTCAGATAGCAAACGGTGCACAATTTGAACATTTAATTTGATCGTTGTTTGAAGCTATCATTGCCATTATATTTAGTATTTTCATATTTAAAAAAAAAACTTATTTTATTTTCATTTTACCCATACTTTTTCACATTCCGTTATGAAAGATGGAGTTGCCATTAAAAAAATTTAATTTTTCCTACACGAATCAATCTGTATGTATTCATTAAATTTGAAAGTGGAGCTACTCCTATATTGGCACTAAAATGTATAACACCATTCCTGAAAGCATAAAACCTATTACCAACAAAAATCTCCCAGAACATTTTTTATTACCCTTATAGAATCCAATAATTATTCAAAAAAAAAAAATAGATAGCTGTACCCTATTCATTACACATTCAATTGTATTTGTATTTTATTTTATTCTATTGTATCTCATAGTATTTAACTATGGGTCTTTGAGTTTTATTGTATTTTTATTACTGTATTTTATTATATATAATGTATTTTATATATTAGTATTTAACTGGATCTCATCATTCATTCTTTTTTATTGGAACTTATGTATCTTATCTGTTTTGTTTATATTTATCTGTATTATATTTATCTGTATTTTTTATATATTTGTCTGTATTTTTTCATTTATCTTTTTTATGGGGAACAAGTGCTTGCAGTACTCCTAACATCCCAAGATATGGTGTATCAGTAAGTTTTTTCGAAGACAAACGTCAGCAACCCCAATAATCTAACAATTTTCAATCCTGACATATATGTTCTGAATGTGCAAAGCCTTAATCAAAAATCAATCGACCTCTTGGAACTTGAAATTAGCGATCTAGACGTGAATTTTATTTGTTTGACTGAGACACATTGTGATAAGCCCTCGCTGGAGAGCAGACACATAGAAGGTTTCCAACTTAGTAGTTACTATTGTAGAACTTTATATCAAAAAGGCGGTGTTGCCATTTTCTCGAAAAAGGACTTGAACTGTGAAAAACTTTTTTTAGAGAAATACTGCATTGACAAGCACATAGAAATTTGCGGTCTATCAGTTTGCAACAAGAATATCAGAACTGTTCTATTGACATGCTATAGGTCGCCAGATGGCGAATTAGATGTATTTTTTAAAAACATCGTCTCTGTTTTAGAGTCAGTTTACAAACCAGCTATCAATATTATTTTAACTGGAGATCTCAATCTTGACTCATCCAGCAATTCACTTAACAAAAATAATTTCAGTAAATTAAGTGATATTATGAAAGAGTTCAATTTACATTCCAAAATTTATTGGCCAACTAGAGTAACGTCACATTCATCCACCGTGATCGACCATTGCTTCACAAACATACCTCATCCTCTAATATGTATGCTTGACAATGAGATTTCCGACCGTAGGTCAATCTTCATTGAATCTGGAGAAAAAAATTAGTCTAGGAACAACAGGACTTCTCAGACAAGAAGGAGCTTTAATGAGCACTCTCTCTCACTATTCTTTAATGCATTGAAACGAGCAGAATGGAGTGAATTATATAAAGAAAATGACATAAACGAAGCATTTGACAGCTTCCACAAAACATTTATCTTTCATTTTAACGAATATTTTCCACTAAAAAAATATTATAATCAGAATAAAAATAGCAAAAATTGGGTTTCGGACGAAATCAAAATATCAAGCAGGGAACTAAAGGATCTTTTTATCTTAAAATCGCGTTTTCCGATCTTAACAGAGCAATACAAAGCTCAAAAAAAGCAACACGAACTCCTCATAAAAAATACAACGAAATCGTATTACCAAAACAAAATAATTAGCTCTCAAGATACTTGCAAAGCCACGTGGGACGTAGTAAATGAGTTATCTAATCGAAAAAAACAACAACAAAATATAAGGATTTCACACGATGGTCATATCATTGACAATCCCATTCAGGTGGCAAATGTTTTGAGCAGTTTTTTCGTGAACGCACCAAATGACCTAACAAAAAAAATACCAGCTTCTCACAATCAAGTTTATGTGGCAAAAAAAACTCATGAAAACATAATTTTTTTGAGGCCTTTTTCCGAACCTGAGCTTGTCTCTCTTCTGAAGCTCAAATTAAAAAATTAAAAATCATCAGGCTTTGACGAAATTCCAGCATTTCTTCTGAAAAAATCTATACAATATGTGATTGAACCCATTACCTTTTTAGTAAATCTTTCATTTCTGGTAGGAGAGTTTCCACAATCACTGAAGATGGGAAAAATCGTGCCACTGCACAAAAAAATGGATAGACTAGAGATAGAGAATTATAGACCTGTGACAGTACCCTCAAGTATGTCGAGAATCTTTGAGATTAGTTTTTTGAACCGCCTCATGGACTTCCTGGAGAGCGAAAAAATTTTGACGAACAGCCAACATGGTTTTCGATCAAAAAGGTCTACGAACACCGCTGTTTTAGCATACATTGAAAAATTAGTTGAAATGATCGACGCAGGCGAGTGTCCTGCTGGGATTTTTTGCGATCTCAGCAGGGCATTCGACTGTGTCAGTCATAGTAAACTCTTGTCAAAAATGTATCAGTATGGAATTCGTGGAAATGCCTGTGATTGGGTGGCTTCTTTCTTAGAAAATAGGCAACAATATGTCAGCCTGACATCCGTGGAGACTGGACACATAAAAAAGTAAAATCTGAACCTACGTACTATGTCACAGGGGTACCTCAAGGATCCGTACTAGGTCCAATTTTGTTCCTGTTGTACATTAACGAAATGGATACGATAACCGATGAAGCATTTTTCACCATTTATGCAGATGCCACCTCTCTATTAATTTCCAATAAAAATGACGATACCCTTATTTCCAAATGTAACAGTGTACTGAATAATATCTCTGAGTGGTGCATGACAAATGAACTCTTTTTTAATATAAAAAAAACCCAATTAGTCCGTTTCCACATCCGACAAAAAACATGTTCTCACATGGAAATTCAACTGAGTGGTTCAGCTATACAGAATACGAAAACAACAAAATTTCTCGGGATAATGATAGATGAAAACCTTGATTGGAGGAGTCATTGTCAAGCCGTCATTAGTAAACTGAATTCATTGGGTTATATGCTTAGGGCCCTAAGACCAATTTTGCGGCAAGATCAGTTACTTCTTGTATATCACAGCCTGGCAGCATCAACTTTGAGATACGGTATATGTTTGTGGGGTAACTCTACGCTATCCAATGATGTATTCATCGCACAAAAAAAACTTATACAAATAATCGCTGGAATGAAACAAAATGAAACATGTAAAACAATATTCAGAGAGCTACGTATTTTGACTGTAGCTTGTCTTCTGATAATGGAACTTTGCTTATATATTTTCAACAACAAGAAATCTTTTAAAGAAATAAGAAACATTCATTCAAAAGAAACTAGACAAAAAAATAACTATTATGTGCCTTACTGTAAATATAAAATAACCTCAAACGCTCCTTCACAGCTTGGCCTGCAAATTTTTAACAGGGTTCCATGTGAAATAAAACATAAAAAATGTAACTCTCATGAGTTCAAATAGAACCTACAAGAATTTTTACTAGAAAAAATTTTTTATTCACTCTTCGAGTTTTATACCGAATGTTCAGGTATGTTGTGTTGTTGTATTTAATTTTTTAAGCTTTAGGATTGAGTTAGGTTAAGTTACTGTCCGAGGTTTATATCGAATGTTCAGGTACATTTTATTTTTTGTGTTAAATCTTTTAAGCTCTAGGATTAAGTTAGGTTAAGTTTCACAATTGACTATTCTTATACAAATTTATATTTGTCTACAAAGAAAATATATGCTACTTACTTACTTACTTACTTATGTAGCCTTTTAGCTGTATTTATTTATCCTGAATAAAGTTATATTATTATTATTATTACATTTGAAAGAATGCCCAAATGGAAATAAAATTCGACGGCTTCGAGCGTTCTTTCCAAAAATCATTCCTTTAGTTTTTTACGAATTTATCCACTCCTTTACGAAAGCATTGAATTTAACGGACGCACTGTATACAAGCCCTATTTGTCATATATTTTTGGAATCAGTTTTCCATGGAGATTCCAAAAATTGAATGACATATAGGGTGATCCATTTGAAAAAATTGTCGCGGACGTCAATAGTCAAACGTGGATCACCCTGTATATTTAATTTTCCCTTATTAAAGTGGCAAATTGAGATTAAAAATCGACCTGCTTCAGGAGATGAATTTATTCAGTACTTTACGAAAGCACTGTATATCATCTTCCCTAGTATCCAGAAGTTTCCCGTACCTTCTTGTCGATTCGTAGAAACATCGATATCATTCTATGGGAAAGCTAGGGTGACCTCAACCAGTCGCCACATTCCTGGAATTCCGTGTGAATAAACGACCGTTACATCGTCTGACGTGTACGAGATATGTTTTATTCGTGCCATTCATCGTATTCTCAAAAACTATCTCGACGATAATTAAGGAAATGAAAAGTTCTCGAGAAATACATCTAAAAACAGATGTAATTGTGCTCCTGGCACGGTTCTTCTGTAATTACAAGGCTCCACCAGCTGAAATATCATGGAATAGTAATTGGAGCTGTCTAATTTACTATTTAAAACAATATTTCCATATGGATCCCTGTAAAAAACTGCGGCTTAGAATGAATCACTCGAATATATAAAAGGGAGGAATTCTATTGCTTCTATGAATACAGAAAAAATTAAATGGTAAAATACAATTTAAATCCTAAAAAAACATAAAAGTTAGACTGCATCAGGAAGGTATTGTTGATATTCAATTCGATAACTTTCATATCCTTTTTTTTTCTTGGCCCTGAATGCATCCTGATTGACACAATGTGAATATTTTCAAGTATAAGTTTATTATTTCGAACATAAATGTGTAATTTTCAACACTTGTTTTAAATATCTCACGTAATCATTGTTAGTGGAAGAACAAATACTACGAGGTTCACATACTATTTTTTCTGAAATCGCAATCAACATTATCATAAATTAAGGAATTTTTATAAATGCATAACAATTTTTTATTACCATCTTATTGCCCATGAAATCGTTTCCTTGACAATCACTGTTTGTTTATTGTTGTGACAAAAGTCAGAGATTCACTACTCAATTCGGTTTAATACCTACTTATCGCTTAAATATTTTTTTTTAATGGACATTGATAATGATGTCCAGGAGTGCGGGACACCACCAGAGTTAGTAAATGCTGCAGAAAATGTCATCTTAAATTTATTGCCAAACGTTTTATGGATTATTGCCAAGAAAAAAAGACGACTTCCCGATCTGAAAATGTCGGTGATAGTGTAACGAACCTAGGCCGGACCTGTCGCCTCACACGTTGCCATCGACAGCGATGAGATCATCCCCGGAGATATTCGAGAACCATCCAGTCGCTCTTCCGCGGAAAACAACGGTCAATATTGGAAACAATTGGAACATGCCGTCGCCAACTGCCGGAATTCGAAAGATCGGGAATCCTGTGACGGAGATAAATAGGTAGCCCTCAAGATGGCACGGACAGTCTGAACGAGCCTATACGATCGAGCTATAGAGTGTAGTAATATAAATTAAGTTGTATATTTAAGTGTTAAATAAATTAGTAGAACCAAGTTAAGTTTATTTACGTTACAATTGGTGTCGGAAGTGAGATTTTGAAAATAAACAAGTGATCGTGGAGTGGATAGTCAGAAAAATAAATTGATAGACCTTTTTGTACGCCCAAAATAGACAGTGGCCCGGTTTTCGCGAAGTGGACAATTGTGCGTGGGAATATAAACTGATACACTGTTCGCGTGAAACAGAAAATAGACAGTGGCTCGGTTTTCGCGAAGTGGACAATTGTGCGTGGGAATATAAACTGATACACTCTTCGCGTGAAACAGACAATAGACTGGTGGCCCGTGGAAAAGAATTCGCGAAGTGAATTTTTAACAAACTGATAAACTTTTCGTGTGAAACAGACTGATACCTCGTCAAAGACAAAATGTGTTCAAGAAAAGTGCGCCTTGCGGATTTGAAGGTAGCGGAATTGAAACAGGAATTGGAGGAAAGGGAACTGGAAACAACGGGTAAAAAGCAAGTACTCCAGGAAAGACTTGCAGAAGGACTTATACAAGAAGGTGAGGACCCCGAAACATTTTTATTCGAAGTTCCCGGAGGTGATTTGAGTCCGATAATAGAATCCTTGAAAGAAGAGCTGCAACAAAATTCTAGAAATCTGGAAGAGAAGCTTCAAGAAAATTCAAGAAGCCTGGAAGATAAGCTTCAAGAAAATTCAAGAAGCCTGGAAGATAAGCTCCTAGAAAACACAGAAGGCTTAAAAAAAGAACTCTGTGGTGTGGCGAATCGTCTGGAAAAAAGAATGGGAACCGTCGAGGCAGAGATGGACAAGATGAAGGAAATAATCAGCGATGAAATCAAAGACGGAATCGAGGCAGAAATGGACAAAATAAAGGAAACGATCAGTAAGCTGGAAAAACAAATTAATAGTGCGTCCTCCACAGAGATGGTTAACGAAAAGCAAGCTGGACTTGAGTTGAAGGGATAAAGTTCAAGAGGGTATAAAAGATGTCAAGGTCATTTCAGAAATAGGAAGCTTTCCATGAAGCCGCCCCAGTTCGACGGAAAACTCCATGGGCAAATTACCGCCGGCAGTTTGAAGCAGCGGCCAAAGCAAACGGATGGAATGCAGGGGAAAGAGCTGTAGCACTGACACTTGCATTACGTGGAGAAGCGACAAATATTCTACAAACTCTCACCGCCCAAGAACAGGAGGACTATGATCAGCTGATTAAACATCTAGAATTACGATATGGCCACGCCCATTTGGAACACGTATACCACTCCCAACTGAAAAATCGCTGCCAGAAATCGGGCGAATCCTTACAAGAATTCGAAGCTGACATTGCACGCTTGGTTCGTCTCGCATATCCAGCCACACCGGAGAATGTAATGGAGCGATTAGCGGTTCAGGCATTCTTGGATGGACTCCGTGACCAAGAAACCAGACAAGCGTTGACACTAGCTCGTCCAACACATCTCGTAGACGCACTGGCACGCGCTTTGGAATTTAAATAGATTTTAGGAGCTCGATGGCATGCTGACTTGGAAGCTGCCATAAGAAAAGTGATGAAGGAAGTTTTGCCTGAGAAAAGACAGATAAGATGCTGGAATTGTGGCAAAATTGGACATGTGCGTAGCGACTGCCTTGTGACCTGAAGTTTGGGATACCGCCAGGACAAGACACTGCGGGAGAGGAGTACGTCGGCAAACTTCGGCAGAGAATGGACGACATCCATGAACGAGTCCGGTTGAACATCCAGAGTGCCAGCGATAAAATGAAGAAGACCTATGACATCAAGGCCGACGCTGGAGGATTTAAGGTTGATGACCTGGTTTGGCTGTACAACCCCAAACGTCGTCGTGGACTATCACCAAAGTTGCGGAACTCGTGGGAAGGCCCGTATAAAATCGTGAAAAGGATAAACGACCTTGTGTACCGAATCCATAAGCCACCCGAGGGAAACCAAGGGTCGTCCATTTCAACAGGTTGGCCCCTTACGCTGGAAACCATGACCAAGTTCGCACCCTCAAGCCACCGGAGGATGATATGACGTTCGAGAAGTTTATGTCCTTGTATTCAAACGGGCAGAAAGTTCTACATGGGGTTACTAGAGAGGAGTCACGAGACCTTTTCGAGGTGCCTGCTGACTACGCACTAGCGCACTGTGTGGCAGAAGATCTTCGAATGTCCAGGGGCATCGCCGTAGTGTTCTCCAAGAAATTTGGTCAACTCCAAACACTGCGGGAGCAGAATCCAGAAGTTGGTGGGGTGCTACAGTTGAAGAAAGGCCAGAGAAACATCTACTACCTAGTTACCAAGAGGCATTCCCAAGATAAACCGTCCTATGAAGATGTCTGGAAGAGTCTCACCAAACTAAGAGATACTATGGTGGACCAGAATCTGGCGGATCTAGCAATTCCAAAACTATCCTGTGGTATTGATGGGTTGGACTGGAGAGTCATAAGAAGTATGCTGGAGGCGATATTCAGATCCAGCGGCGTCAGGATTTTGGTTTGCTGTAACCCTCTTCCACGACCGATCATGAAGACCGTGGAGTGTTACTTCCATCGAACTTCACGGTGCAGATATGGGGAGTCATGCAGATATCGTCACACTCCAAGGATGAAATTTCGGGACGAAATGTCTTTAAGAAGGGGGCAATGTAACGAACCTAGGCCGGACCTGTCGCCTCACACGTTGCCATCGACAGCGATGAGATCATCCCCGGAGATATTCGAGAACCATCCAGTCGCTCTTCCGCGGAAAACAACGGTCAATATTGGAAACAATTGGAACATGCCGTCGCCAACTGCCGGAATTCGAAAGATCGGGAATCCTGTGACGGAGATAAATAGGTAGCCCTCAAGATGGCACGGACAGTCTGAACGAGCCTATACGATCGAGCTATAGAGTGTAGTAATATAAATTAAGTTGTATATTTAAGTGTTAAATAAATTAGTAGAACCAAGTTAAGTTTATTTACGTTACAATAGCATACTTTTCCGAATTATCTACAAAGTTGAAGGCATCTACGTTATGGTCAAATTGCTCCATACTGAGAGCTACACTTAGTACAAAAAAAAATATTGATATTACAGAACATTCGAAATTACGTGCTTTCCTGAAACGTCAAAGTGACAAGCATAAACCAAAGAAGTCAAAAGTTTTGTCAGATGAACAAATTGAAACGTTTATCACTCAAGCACCAGATTATATATACTTAATGAATAAGGTACGTTTAAAATGTAAGATATTTATGTAGTGTTTACTTTTTAGGTTGCCTTATTTGGTGTTGCCGGTGCATGTCGCCGTGATGAACTATATCAATTAAATTTGAATGACATAGAAGATTTTGGATCAAAGCTTTTAAATCGAATACCCGATAATAAAACGAACAAACTAAGATAATTTGTGATAAACAAAACGAAAATTTCAAAGTTTCCGCTTTTTCTTTGAATATTCAAATGGGAAAGGAGGTTGAAGGCAAGTAGTGAGAATACATCAGTTTGGAAAAATGCCCCAAATTGTCGCAACATTTTTAAGTTTGCCATATGCACATGAATACACAGGACATTGTTTCCGTCGGTCCTCTGCGACAATTTTGGTTAATGCTGGGGCAGATTTAATTGCTTTAAAGAGGCATGAGGGATGGAAAACCTCAACCGTTGCCGAAGGATATATAGAGGAATCTTTTACAAATAAAGTAGACATAGCAGATAAAATATTTAGAGGGGGAAGTGACAAAGAGAAATCTGCTACTATAATGCGTGTATTTATTTATTGTCTAAAATGTATATAAAAAACTGGTAGGGACCGATTTTGATGGCCTAGGCCGGCAAAAATTTTCCAGGACGGTTTTCGGTCCGGGAAAGGTCATTGCTTATCAACGGACTAAAATACTAGATTAGCGTATTTTGGGGTCTGAAGTTGCTTCGAGAAAGTAGGCATTCTTGAGCGATTTCAGAAAAACCACATATTTCTTATTTTACATGCATAAAGAACACGTGAAAACACGAAGCACCCACAAAATTGGTCAACAACCAACAGCACACCACATAATAAAATATTTTATAGTTTAAAAACACTAAAAAACACGATTATTTAGCAATAAGTACTTAAAAGCAAAAAATAATAAAAATAGTCTTTGACCAAAAAATGTTCTCATCATTATAAAAAGTATGTTAAGAAAACATTTTTATTATTTATAACTTTTTAGTACTTATTGCTAATAAGCGTGTTTTTTTGTTTTTTTAAACTATAATTTTATTTTCAACTTTTTAGTCCATATTGCCACAGAAGACTAAAAAAGACTACGGGAGAAAAACTCTTCGATTTATTCATCCACATAGGATTGAAGTTTTTACGAAATTATGGTGAAGGAGATGCATGCTGAATTATGGTGAATGAGATGCATGCTGCATTTTGATGAATCTGAGCATTCGCCATATCTATGAAATGTAAATAATTTTTCCTACAACTGCTATGAAAAGTAGCGTATTTCTCATAGATTACTTAATTTCAAAACCATGTATTGCTCATACTGTGAGAAATATTTTTTCTCACGGCACTTTGCCCACACCACATACATTTATATTGAGAATCCACAAAAATCGACAAAATGTTAGTTAGCTGTGTTCAGCTTTAAATAGTTATCACAACTGTCAGACTGTAGAAGTTTTTTAAATCCTCAAGGTAGTTTTCATTCGTGCTTTGATAAAAATCGCAATTTCTATTGAATATTATTTCAATAAGACATTTACCTATTTATAATAAATAATATGGATACTGACAGTAGTGACGATTTTGATAATACTCCGCCAGAGATATTGGAAAAAGCTGCAAAAGTAACGTTAGATTTGTTGCCGGAAATTTCAAGAAAAATGTATGAATTGGCATACAAAAAATTTACGGAATGGAGAAGAAAGACAAAAAAAAAATCTTTTTCGGAAAGTGTACTTTTGGTATACTTAGAAGAGATGTCGAAAACTTCAAAGGCGTCTACACTTTGGTCACAATATTCAATGCTGCGAAGTACTATCAGTATAAAAAATAACATTGATATATCCACGTATAAAAAATAACGTTCATTTTTGAATAGAAAGTCCGACAATTATGTCCCCAAAAAATCAAACATATTGACAGCAGACCAATTGCACAGATTTTTAAACGAAGCTCCAACCAAGGAATATCTACTGATAAAGGTGAGTTTATTTAGAAAGAACTATTAATATAGCTTTTTGTAATTAGTGAGTTTTTTAGTTGATAAAAAGAATTAGATAATTATTAAAATTTCTGTTTCAAATTCTTTAGTTATAGTCTAAGAGAATTTCAGGTAGGCCAGTTTTCAGATATGTTATCTCTCTCACTCTCCCGGACGTCATACGGGCTACCTGGCTGGCGGTAGTGGTTGCGTTCATCAGTGCGCATCGTACCTGTACAGGTGAAATATCAATTTTTCAAATAATTTTAAGGAGGTTCCTTTTTTTTTATTATTTTAATTGAACTTTTTGACACATGAATCTATTATTGCCAGATATTTTTATTGTTGTTTAAACTGTCCCAAACGCTAATTTTGAATTGAAAAAAAAATGTTTTTCAAAATATTTTAGTATGGCTGAAATTTTTATATGATGTTATTTAAGTATCTAAAAAGCCAAAATTAATTTGTCAAACAATAATTCAATTGTTAGTGCGAATTTACACGATCCAATAAATTGGTCAATTTTGTGACCTTGAATTTTATTGATAGGTGTACAGAAAATTGTCATCAATTTGAACTTGACCAATAAATTGATGAGTTTAGAATCGGTTCTAATTTTTCATCAATTTTTAGTGACAATTTGCAGTAACTATCGGCCATGAATTGGATGCCTGCTAGTACAGAGATTTTCAGGTTATATGTTTTTATTTAATCGACCAAATTTTTTTTTCGAAACGAATTCCTACAGGCTCTTTTTTGTTTCAAATAATTCGTTTAAAGTACACATTCACGAAAATCACTACGCCATACTGTGTTGACGGGTACAAATAGTTGCCATACTGCCGAAAGTAGTCAATTTTTTTAACGTTTTTACTTTCACCATAAGTATGGCACAGTTTTTCTGAGGTATATTTTTTTATCAACTTTCAAAAAATAAATACGCTATACTGTAGCAAATAATTTTTTTTCCACATCTTTACGCGAGTGTGATAGTCTTCAGCATCATAGTCACAGTATCGAATATTTTTTTAGGTACAATCGTATTGAAGTGAACTGAATACAATGATGCAATACTGTAGTAAATAATTTTACGTCTTGCCCAATCGTAATCTATTTTTTTTTTTCGAGTATGGCGCTACTTTTGCAGTTGACCTAAGTATGGCTAATATATTAACGGTCACGTTGTTTGTATCATGAACTTTCAAAATATAAAAAAGCCATACTGTAGAAAATCGATTATCAACATAAAAAAATCGATTACTTTAGTGCAGTATGGCTACTATTTATATCCCAAGCAGAATCATCGTGTCGGAAATTGATACTGCAACTTCGACTCTGGTTATTACGTAATCACCACTTAACCTACCACTATACAGTAAGAATAACTGAAATTCTATATTTGCATGGTTGTAGTCATGTAATTCCCATAGCCACTCTACTTGTTAGTGTCAAGTGAGATGTCTGAAATATTATGGCCACTAAGCAGAATCACTTTGAAGGTTTTCGAACTTGAAAATGAAAAATAACCGTTGCGGTAACCATCCTGTACAACTCAAATATCACTCAGAAGTCACAATCACTTTCAATAGTTTCGGTGACATTTTAGTAACTTTCAATGTGGCAGGCACCTGATTGTGATATGTAGTAATGGTTGCCACGTTCTTGCTATCTCTATAAGTGATTGCCACAGTTCGCATTTGATGAAAGTCACCACAAAGTTACAATTACCTTTAAAATTCACCATCAAGTGACCGTGGATTGGTCCGCGCGATGACGAAGGTTGACCTAACTTTTTTCAAATTATTTTATTGTGCCTTACAAAAAGTTTGTTACGTAAAACGTGAATGATATTTTTCCAAAATGAAATGGGTTATGCGTTTTCAATAGACTTTTTTTTTGTAGACATGATCAAGGATTTGTGCGCCTGCTTAATATTCATACCTCAATTGTCAATTTAGTTTGCATAAATGCCATCATTTTCATTACTTTTTAATTGATAATTGTTACTTGATACTTGATAATTGTTAATTGGAGCTGCATAAATCTACCATACTTGCTACATGTCCTTTTTCAACAATTAATGGACTTATACACACAACTTCGAGATTATAACTTTGAAGTGGCAGGTTATGATAGCCCGACGTGTTCGCCACTTTCAAGGGTATAAGACCTATTGCAATTTTTAGGCTATAACTTTGAAGGGGTGAGTCATGGGCCTGCGACGTGAGCGCCACTTTCTAGTGGTGAAAAAGATAATGATGATTCAGTTTCACTGGCCAATCTGTGGAGAGAGGAATTCTAGAGTGGTATATTTTCAGTTTCTACCACTCTGAAGTTATATTCTCCAAATGCCGCCATATTTACAGGACAATGCTGGGTCGCCATTATTAGAGAAATGAACGAAACATTTAATAAAGATTTATTTGTCGTCAATACTGCAACAAACGTAATAATTTATTCCTTAAGTATTGGTTTCAAGTAATCAAGATTGCCAAAAAAAATGTTTGAGGGATTTAAGTACATAATTTCAGAGGCGAGTTATTTCCAAAATTATAATATTTTTCTTAAATAAAGAGAATTCAGATGGCATGTGCCCATAATCGATCTACAACACTCATATTTTACAGTAAACTTTCAATCGTTTCAATTTTATCCCGATCAGAAGTATTCAAATCCAATATACTTACTTACTTTTTGTATGTTATATATTCTAATACTTATAGTCGATCGAGTGTTCATATCAGCTACATATCAATTACACAACCGCAGTCAGTTGTTTAACGTTTCTAGTGTCGGCCACTACATATCCACGTTCTTGCCAGGTGACCACAACGTGGTTGGAATGTGGCTATCTGAGATCCAGGAACGTAGATCATAGAACGTAGCGGTCACCAAAAAAGTGTTTCCCATTTGGTAGCCGCCGCGTGATAGAACCGTGTATATTACGGGCCAGTGGTTGTGGTCAAACAAGTTTTCCACTAAAAATGCTACTTGGGACATGTCAAAACGGTATGGCGTGGCGATTTTCGTGAATGTCTACTCAAAACGAATTATTTGAAACAAAAATGAGCCTGTAGGAAATCGTTTCGATTAGTAGTGTGGCATTTTGCTTCCGACGTATTATTTTTCATAAACTACCGAAAAATGCAAGATTTTTCGTGTACGAAATCTTTTTGTCCAGAAATATATTTTGTGTGAATGGGATTTTTTTCTCACCCCCCAATCTATGAGTGTTGTGATTGTACCTATAATCTATAGTCGGCGCGCCGAACAGATAGAGTGATCTCTCTCTATCGCCCTGAACATGCAATGATCATGCCGTTTTATTGCTCTATCGGTTCGGCTCGCCGAGTATAGCTTGCCTCATTGTCTTTTTTTTTTTTTTTTTATTGAGAAAAAAAATCGCATCAACCATTTCGGTTATTAGCGAATATTATTATATAAATTTTTACATTTTGTTTCTAATGTCTATGATGTTAAGGAAAGTTGTAAGATTGTGGAGTATACAATTTGGACCTAGAATTGTTTCCAAAGTTCCTTGTATCTTGTTATCATTTCTCTGTGGAGTGAAGAGTGGACATTCTACCAGGATATGTTTGATTGATAACTTTTCGTTACACGTTTCGCACATGGGTTCGTTTTTGTTATTAAGGAGGTGGTCGTGGGTGAGCCGAGTGTGTCCGAGACGTAAACGGGTAAGAAGCACTTGGTCGCTACGATATTTTGGTAGATATCGCCACGGTTTCACTTCACGAAGTTTGGATGTTGATTGTCGCCATCGATTTTGCCACGCACTTTCTAAACTATTTTTTATCGTGTAACGAAAGTCGCTTGCCACCACTTGAGTTATAGTTTCAGAATTTGTATGGGTTATGGCTTCTTTTGCTCTTCTATCCGCTTCTTCGTTTCCTAATATCCCAATGTGTGATGGGATCCAGATGAATTTTATGAGTTTTTGCTTCTGTTCTGCTAGGTGGAGCTGGTTTTTTGTTTCAACTGCGAATGGGTGGGAAGGGTAGATTTGTTGCAGAGTCTCCAGTGAACTCAGCGAGTCGGTCACGATAAAAAATTTCTGCTTATCAGATGAGTTGATTAAGATGGTCGCACGATAAATGGCATATAGTTCACCACTAAAAACAGAACTGGATGGGGATAATCTGAATTGATGGCACGTTCTAGGACCCACTACTGCTGCACCAGTTCCTTCAGATGTTTTAGAGGCATCGGTGTACAGCAAAGTATAATCCTCACCTCATTGTCTTGATGTTTCTTATTCTAGACTTCTTATTTTTACACGCTTTATACACTGTGTCCGTAAAGTATGGAACAAATTCATTTTTTGCTAAACAGATCATTTTAAGAAATAAACCTGAAACACGTCGATTTTGATGTTAATTTACCGTATTTTAAAATAATAATCTAATATACAGGGTGAATTACGTTCGAGTAATGACGTCACCGTCATTTTTTTTAAATGGAACACCCCCATTTTGTCTCAATTTTCGGATTACTCTAGCTGAGCTGATTCCAAAAATGTATCACATGTTGATTCCAATTGGTACAGGGTGGACAAAAATACAATAGTTTTGTGAGTGCTCATAAAGTAACGCGTAACATTCTTTATTAGGTAAATTAAAAATCTTATCAGAAATACTTATTGTCTAGCGGCAATTGGTTTAAATGTAACACCCCGTAGTTTGCTACATGTTTAGAGTAATAAAAATGAGCTGTTTCCAAACATGTTTGGTACTTGTGGTCTAGCAGACAGAATATGACAAAAAATATTTCTTATCTATTTATAAAAAACATAGTCGTCTACTTTTTTGGGAAATGTCATTATTTGTTTAGTAATTTATTGATGTTCAGTGACAGTTTAGTACTACAATATTTTTGGTATTCGTGAATATTCGAATGATTGTTAGATTTAATTGGAAGTAGAAATGGAGTTAAGTGTAAAACAAAGAATTGAAATACTTATGATGATTGGGTATGGAGACAGATCGCGAACTCAGATGGAAGTGTGCAATTTGTTTAATGATAAATATCCAGGAAGACCTATAACGCGTTCAACAGTCAGTAAGATTGAAACGAAATTTCGAGAAATTGGTAATGTTGAAAATGTACGCAAATCAGGTCGTCCCCCTGCAAATGCTGATACAGCATTAGATGTTTCACTGAGTTTTGAAGAAGATGCGCACACTTCTGTTCGTAAAGTTAGTCGCTATATCGGTGTTAGCAAAACAACGGTACACAAACTATTGAAGCTTGAAAAATGGCATCCTTATAAAATCAAACTTGTGCGAGAATTAAACGAAGATGATCCCGATAGAAGACTCCAATTTTGCAAAGAAATGATGGATAAATGTCACCGAGACCCTCTCTTGATACAAAACATTATTTTTTCTGATGAGTCCACTATCATGTTAAATGGTGAGGTTAACCGTCAGAATTGTAGATACTGGGCAAAAGAAAACCCCCACTGGATGCGTGAGCATCATACACAATACCCTCAAAAGGTAAATGTATGGGCTGGAATTGTACGAAATCGAATCATCGGACCCTACTTTTTCGAAGGTAATTTAAACGGGGCAACGTACCTTGAGTTTTTAAGGGGGTATCTCGTACCTACTTTACGTAATTTGTTTCCCAGCAGACGTAATCCTGGAGGTTTTGATGGAAGTTTATGGTTTCAACAGGATGGTGCACCTCCACATTATGCTGTAGATGTTAGAAGGTACCTAGATGAAATTTTTCCGAACAGGTGGATTGGTAGACGTGGACCCACTGAATGGCCAGCGAGGTCACCAGATTTAAATCCTTCGGATTATTATCTGTGGGGCCATCTGAAGAATGTTATTTATGAAACGAAACCAGCAAATATTGCAGATGTACAAGAGAAAATTCGAACAGAAATAAACAATATTACGCAAGAAACCATACACAAGGTTCAACAAGAATTTGTACACCGTTTGGGTTACTGTCAAATACAGCAAAGGCTGCAGTTCGAACATTTATAAAGTCATGTATTCCGCTAGACAATAAGTATTTTTGATAATATTGTTAATTTACCTAATAAAGAATGTTACGCGTTACTTTATGAGCACACACGAAACTATTGTATTTTTGTCCACCCTGTACCAATTGGAATCAACATGTGATACATTTTTGGAATCAGCTCAGCTAGAGTAATCCGAAAATTGAGACAAAATGGGGGTGTTCCATTTGAAAAAAATGACGGTGACGTCATTACTCGAACGTAATTCACCCTGTATATTAGATTATTATTTTAAAATACGGTAAATTAACATAAAAAATCGACGTGTTTCAGGATTATTTCTTAAAATGACCTGTTTAGCTAAAAATGAATTTGTTCCATACTTTACGGACACAGTGTATATTAGCTTCACTTGTATGTTTGTTTGTTTGTAACCGACTCCTTTGGGCGCGATTTTGACCTACTTCCAGATGTCCGAATGATTTGAAATTCGGCAGGTGTACATAATTCCGGTGACAATGCATTAAGAAATATTTGTGTGAAAAAAAAAATGGCGGCTCCAATATATCGTACGAGTTTTGTGATTATGGTCCGATTCGCTTCAAAATTGGTATTTGAGGGTTTTCGTGGTCGGAGATTATGATTCTATTGAATTGAAAAATTCAAGATGGCGGCTCCAAAATGGTGGACGAGTTTTGTGATTATGGTGTTCTTCAAAATTGGTATTGGGGGTTTTTGGGGTCGAATTATGATTCTTTGAAAAATTGAAAAATTCAAGATGCGGCTTTAAAATGGGGCCGAGTTTTGTGATTATGGTCTGATTCTATTCAAAATTGGTATGTGGGGGTTTTTGGGGTCGGAGATTATGATTGAAGGATTCAAGATGACGGCTCCAAAATGGCCGCGAGTTTTGTGATTATGGTCCGATTCTATTCAATATTGGAGAATAATAGTTGAAAAATAATAATAATAATAATGATAGTTTGGAAAACTGAAAACACGCGTAAATAGAAAACTAAACTAAAAAGTTGAAAATAAATAATAGTTTAAAAAAACTAAAAAACACGCTTTTATAAAAATAATAGTTTAAAAAAAACAAAAAAATACGCTTCTATAAATAAACCACACTTAAAAGTAGGAAATGAATAATAGTTTAAAAAAACTAAAAAACACGCTTTTATAGAAAAACAGACTAAAAAAATTGAAAATAAGAAAACAATTTATTTTATTTAAAAAAAAGCGTGGGGTGCATGGTATCAATAATTATTTAGTACATTACACACCTAGGGCAGTAAAGTAAGAAATGTCTCAGATTACAGGTAATTGTTGGCCGAGGCGATACCATGCACCCCACACTTTTTTTAAAATAAAATAATTTTTTTTCTTATTTTAATATACCAAATTCTACATGTATTTCATTCAATGTTACTCAAATTGACTTGCACCACCATTTTATCGAAGCAACGTTGCTAAATGAATCTATATAACCATTAAGAGACACACCAATCAATCAATTGAATGAATTATGCATACCTAGCCTTTCGGGTCCGACAATTCTTTCCGGGCAACATTCAATCAATGGAATCACAATGATACTTCATATTCGAGAATGATCTGTGAATGACTACGCGCGTTTATGTTGTGATCGAACCACAAAACATGAAGGAAAACGAAAGTTGATATCATATTATGCAAATCGATGATATAAGCATCTTGTGTGGTCATGTTAGACATTTTCTAACAATATTGCTTCAATGGTAGATCGATTTTTGGGTATGTCCACTTGATGTAGCATAGCAAAACACGTGTTTTAGTTGAAAAAGGAAACATTCTCAATTGAATATCAAATAGAAATATTGTTCTGTGAATTGAAAAAATCCACGATAAAAATGAAGTTATTTTTTGTGAATGTCTAACAGAAAACAACTACTTCCCTGGCTAAAGCCACGCTGGACATTGAACTACATCTGATAGATATTCTGAAAGGACCCTAACTCGAAAGAAAAAATCTGAAATTGAAAATTTGCATTTTCATTCAGATAGTTATTCGATTTTCTATTCCAGTCTTAATTAAGAACTCATATAGATGAATGAGGGAGGCAAAGAAGAATGTTTTCCAAAAGAGAGTACTCACCAGAAATCATTTGTAACAATGACGCAAGAGAGGCATCGCATTCACTACGTCTTCAATACATTTTTGTCGACGAAAATCTATTTCACGTTTCCAAGATTATCAGGAAGACCGGAGGAAATGGGAAACACATTTTCTAGAAGCAATCTCATTTTGCAAAGATGGAAAAAAGTTAGAAACATTTCTTTTGGAGAGACACTTTGAAGTTAGTGCTTTTCTGACATTAAAACTTGATTCCATCCTGTTCATATTTTCTAACAAATCAACGCGTTTTAGGTTTCTGACCATTATTCAGTGAATATCATATTACGACGAGTTGTGTTAACTTTTGCTATAGATTTTCAGCAGAACCAGGCTGCAAATCACAGAAATCCTTCCCCATCGTAATTTTTATTTTATTAATTCTGATTGAATATTATTGGTCCACGTCCCAAAAAATTCTCAGATACCGATGTCTTCCTTATATTTTATTTTCATTACATAAAACTATTCAAATGATAATCACGCGAATCATGTACATTCTCGACGGAAAACTGAAGTTTTCGCCATATTGGAGCTACTTTTATTATTATGACCCACTTCTAGTTGTCCGATTAACTTGAAATTTGGCAGTTGTTCACAATTCCGGTGAAAATGCATTATGGAATTTTTGCTAGAGAAAAAACAAAATGGCGGCTACAATATGGCGGATGAGTTCTGTGATTATGGTTCGATTATATTAAAATTGGTATGTGGGGGTTCTCGAGGACAGAGATCACGAATTTTTTGTCATAATTCATAAATTCAAGATGGCGGCTCCAATATGACGACGAATTTTGTGGTTATAGCCTGATTCCAATAAAAATTGGTGTGTGGGGGTTTTTGAGGTCGAACATCAGGTTGTTTTGTCAAAATTTATGAATCCAAGATGGCGCCTCCAGGATGGCGACGTGTTTTATAATTATGGCCTGATTTCATTCAAAATTGGTATGTGGATTTTTTTGGGGTCGGAGATTATCAATGTTTGTCAGAATTCAATAAGATGACGGATTTCATAAATCTGAGAGGAGACATCAAGGAGTAAGCGAGCCAGTTCGTAACAAGACTTCAAAAGAGGCACAGCTGTTGATATACTGAGAACTGTCGAGAAAATCTTGAATCATTTGTCATCGAAGGAATATGAAGCCTCCATGAGATTCATTATCGTATTTGAGTCCGCAGGATCACCAACAGGACGACCCAACCTGGTCCAGCACAGGATAGACATCGGTCAAACCCATCCAGTTCGACAACCAACAAAAACATTACCCTTTGCCAAGCAACAGAAAGTGGAAAATCTTGTCGAAAAAATGACCAAAGATGGCATAATCGGAGAATAATCGAGTCCATGGTCCGCCCGGTGGTCTACAAGATTCTGTGTGGATTACAGGAAACTCAAGGACGTCACGAATGGCAGCTATCTATTTCCACGAAGACTTGGAGAACTGCCAAGTCGGTATACACGAAGACGATGAGGAAAAGACTGCGTTCACTACTGGTAGCAGAGTGTATCAGTTTACCGTTATGCCTTTTGGTCTTCATAATGCTCCAGCAACCTTGGAGAGATTGATGGAGCTGATATTGCGTGGACTGGTTCGGAAAATCTGTCGGGTCTATCTTGATGATGTCATGGTTATGGGAAGAAATTTCGAGGAATATTTGGTCAACCTGCGTGAAGTTTTTGGACGTTTAAGGAGTGCCAACCTCAGGCTGAATCTTGAAAAGTACTCCCTGTTTCAGAAACTTGTGTATTTCTTCGGTCACACAGTCTCGTCAGAAGAAATCCAAACAACAAGTTAGGCTATTCTTAGACTCTTTCAGTATATTTCTCAAACAATCAGTTTAAAATTCTACATTTTTAAATGTTTATTGCATTAGGTACTCGCCGGTATTTTCTCACGGCCTAGGAAAGGTAAATTTTACAAAAAATTTATTTAAAAAAACTCTAATATTTAACAACTATAATTTGTTATAAACTGGCATTATACACCCGTCGTTCGCGGGAGTGCAACAAGTTAGTTTACACCCTGTACATAATATATTTGTATGTTTCTATTTTCAGTCTCAGTAAACTGTCATTTCTTATTACAGATGATCCCACTGAATTTAACACACACTCCGAATAACCCAGTGAATAGAGACAAAGAGAGAGGGGTTACCTTACAAACGGTCCGTAGTTCTAAATTTCTGATATGTTGTCTAGGATGGTTATTAAGTGTTTAAAATACAAAATGCACAATTTTCCCCCATCCGCGCCCGCCGCCATATAGAAAAACCCGAAAAAATCGGAACTTTCTTCAGATTTTCGCTTATATCTTTGTTTCGGTGCATTATAGCTACAAAAGAGTTCCACCCAATGTTGTGAAGAATAACATTTCCTATAATTTACGTTTTAAATTTTGTTTCTAGGACTGATATTCACGAAAAGATGCACTTTAAAAAAAAAAAAAATTTCCCGGAAATTTTTGAACTTTAACTTTAGAACGCTGTAATTCAGTTATGGCCTATTCTAGGGAAACAAGTATCGAAATAAAATTTGTAGGGAATTTAATTACCTACAAAAAATTACTGTTTTTCTAACCAACCCTACGTAGTGGGGGATAAACATAAAAGTTAAAACAACGGCATATTGCTTTTTTTTTGGCTATTGTGACTCCACATCTTCAAAAATCCCCTGATTATTTTCCAGTTTTGGCTTGAATTTGGAGTTTATACCAATCCTACTTGAATTACTTACATGTTACAGCGCAATGCTCATGAGGCAGGTACTATTTCACTTGAGTATCTACTGGTGAGAGGGGATGTTCAATTTCAAATAACCCACCAACCCAGCAAAAACATATTTTAAAGATTCATTTATTTAAAAAAAGTAAGAACAAAAGGCAGTAATAATCTTACAAAAATTGGTAGTAACTGAACTAAGAACTGAAAAGAAAACAAATTTACATGCGCTTCGCTCGTTTCATAGGGGGTGAGTTAATGTCGGGGTCTTCATTTTCGTCAAATAGTGAAGTTACTAGATCGGCGTCATCTTCGACGTCGACGATGACTTCATTCCTGATATTACATTCTTGGCCAACACATAATTTGCAAAAGGCGGAATACTTTAGGCCCACTTTTCTACAGCCACACGCCCCCATACAGACAGTTGTACATCTGCATGAGATGGCCTTGAGCAGCGTGTCTTCCAGCTTCTCTACACCAGCCCCACTCGATAGGGTCTTTGACAATCCCCATCCGCTCCATGACTTGGTGGTATGTCCTCAGGAAGTGGAAATGTGCTGCGTCAGTGGTCGGAAGTATTTAAGCCAGATTAAGCTCGGTGGTACTTGTCTTCAATTTGCTATAGCGAAGGTAGCTCAACGACTGTTCTCTACTGCCACCATACAGGGATACCAAGATTTTCTCCCCTGCTGCTCAAATTTATAGGGGTCTGGCAGCAGGGTCCTCGAACATCTCCGCCTGCTCCAGTAATGATGGGTATTCCCTGAAAAGTTGGCAGAATTGATTTTTTCCAAACCCAAAAATGTTTGTAGTGGTGTCACAGCCCGATATAGCGTGCAGGAGCAAGATACAGCCTGTGGAGTTGTACTTGTAGAAGGAGGCGCAGTAGATGGCGTCGGGATGTTTCCCTCTCGCTGGTTTTTTGAGGTGAACATTATTCACCGCAGGTGTTGTGCCAGTCAGCAGGACGAGTGGGTCAATGTCTTCCCCGACAATGATGACGGCATCGTATGTGGGGGAGAGGCATTTAGCTGTGGCAACTATCAACCTGTCAGCATCTTCGGAAGCTTGGCCTGTAGCTATGTTTGACGCTTGCATTTCACTGGAGGGCAGCTTCGCGAATCGGTCCTTGTTCCCCTCATTGGCCAGGAACTTATCCTGAGGTGTGGTGTCGACAGTTTTTCTGTCAAACACCACGTCTGGTGATGAGTTTGCCTTGTACCTTCTTGCTCGTTCAGCAGTCTTGGTCTCTTGCTGAGTGTAGCCATCAACAATCACCATCACATCAGTGCCATAGTGACGTTGAACGTACTTGACGTAATCCTGGCAAATCCCTCCGAAGGTCGAGCTTCTGTTCTATACAACCTCGTGAAGAAGGTACCCACCATCAATAACGATCATGGAACGTTGTTTCAACTTTTATGTTTATCCCCCACTCCGTAGGGTTGGTTGTGAAAATGTACATGCATTTTGTAGGTAATTGAATTCCATACAAAATTTATTCCAATACTTGTTTTCCTAGAATAGGCCATAACTGAATTACAGCGTTCTAAAGTTTGACAAATATCCGGTAAATGCGATTTTTTTATGTTTTTTGAAAAGTGCATATTTCCTAAGTCCTAATTTCATTCTTCACAACATTGAATGGAACTCTTTTGTAGCTAAAATGCACCGAAACGAAGATATAAGCGAAAATCTGAAGAAAGTTCTGATTTTTTTCGGTTTTTTCAATATGGCGGCGTGCGCGGAGAGGGAAGAATTGTGCATTTTGCATTTTAAACACTTTAGGTAGTTCGGCTGCTACCGTGTCAAAAATTAGGCTCGATTGTAGCGCGACGCGATACATGTGCAAACGCTGAATTAGAGGGTTCTTTTTTAAGGGAAATGTACACCCAGAATCGCAACTAGCGTGCGTGATACAGCAAATAAGCCATGACTGGACTGTTGGCAACGTCGCAATCCAACGATCGCTCGCATTTAATACTCTTATGAACAAGCAGTCAGCTATGGATTGATTTCGCGCGAAAAATGGTAGGTTTGCTATAAAGCAAAAGTTGAAAAAAGGAAAAATAAATTGTCTGAACTGTGTAAGGCTCGAAATACGAACAAAAAATAGTCTAATGGAAATTATGTGCGTGAAGGAAATCGCATTGTTAATGTCAAAGAACTTTTTGAAGTGTGGGAACTGCCACCAAGTTTTGAGTTTGGAGAATGTGCTGAAAGAAAAACTTTTAGGAGTTGCATTAATTTTAAGTACGTATCCGCTGTGATAAGTGCGGAATCCACGAAGCGATTGTGTGAATTTTGCAAAAATTAGTTCGTTTCATTGGAAAGAGTCAGAATTATTAACATACATGAAATCATATGAAGAATGTATTTCAGAGCGACTTGAGAACGAAAGAATATCTTGTAATTTACCTAATTTAAGTGCCTTAAAAATGTTATATCACGGGATTTATTGGAAAAAATTGCACAACATAATATAACATACGATTTTCTGAAACAAATGTATCACGATGAAGGAGAAAAATCACCTAACTGCAAAATTGGGGCATGGAAAACCTAGAGTTACTTAAAAATAGGAAAGCACTACTATTCCGAAAGAAAAACTAATCGCGAATAGCAAATCTTTCACGGAATGTTTCGTTTACGAAGCTCGTTTGCAAAGGGCAGCGGTACTGTAGGGATGATTAAGAAAATAGCAAGTGCGGGGATAGATAATACAAAAAGGATAAGCAGAAAGTGGAAGAGACGGTATAGTACGATTATTGTCAACCAACCAATCAGACAAAAAACCTCGTGTCACGAAAGACAAGAAAGTCTTGGAAAAGATTCTTGTATTCTTAGAAACCAACCAAAGCTTAGCAATCGTCTAGTGACAAGAGAAAAATGTTGTTTAAAAAAACATGTTATAATTAATATATATATATATATATATATATATATATATATATAACATTGTTGAGTTATGTTTTATGAAGGAGAAAAATATTTTTGTTTTAAATATACGTTAGTTATTTTTAAGCTAACCTCAAATAAAATGTTTAAAAAAAAACGTGTTATTATTAATATATTACATTATTACGTTGTTATATGAAAAAGAAAAAGATCATTTAAAAAAATATACGTTTGTTATTTCGAAGCTTACCTTGAATTGATGTATGCTCGAATCACAAACATTGTTAATATTAAAAGATATATTAACAATAAGTATGCTTCGAAGTGTTTCGCCAATTTTTGTCCCTACGAGACCGATATGTGAGCTGTTCAAACTGAGCGCCTGGCCGTGCGTACACTGTTGCCGTCTCTCCGTTCCGTTCCCCACCATTCACTCGTTCGCTTGCAAAATATATCGTATGCAGCCTGAACCTTAGTACTTCTCGAGATTATATCTGTCAAACTAGATGGTCAATCACTTTGATTTTTTTTCACAATATCTGTGATATCCTGCTTCTTAATTTTAGTATTAACGGTAGAATCAATAATGTGCGCTTCGCCGTGGACTATTTTGAATAACGAGAGTAGTTTTGATTATATCTGTCAAACTAGATGGTCAATCACTTTGATTTTTTTTCACAATATCTGTGATATCCTGCTCTAGCTCCTCCTCGTTTTTCATAAACTTCTTAATTTTAGTATTAACGGTAGAATCAATAATGTGCGCTTCGCCGTGGACTATTTTGAATAACGAGAGTAGTTTTGATTATATCTGTCAAACTAGATGGTCAATCACTTTGATTTTTTTTCACAATATCTGTGATATCCTGCTCTAGCTCCTCCTCGTTTTTCATAAACTTCTTAATTTTAGTATTAACGGTAGAATTAATAATGTGCGCTTCGCCGTGGACTATTTTGAATAACGAGAGTAGTTTTGATTATATCTGTCAAACTAGATGGTCAATCACTTTGATTTTTTTTCACAATATCTGTGATATCCTGCTCTAGCTCCTCCTCGTTTTTCATAAACTTCTTGATTTTAGTACTAACGGTAGAATCAATAATGTGCTGTTTGCCTATGCATGGTCCATATGTTACGTGTTAATTGAGTCAACTTCAATTATATATATCTCGGGTTCGGGATGGTGAAACTTCTTAAAATTTTATAGAGGTGTTGTCCACATGTTAAACAATACGTATGCCAAATTTTAATAATTTCCTAATTCAACTGTTTCGTGGCGGTACTACCTTAATAACCATCCTAGACAACATATCAAAAATTTTGAACTACCGGACCGTTTGTAAGGTAACCCCCCTCTATTTACTGGATTATAAATAAAGCGTAAATAATTACAGAGGTTTCGGAGTTCGACAAATATGACCAACTGAAATATTTGATGATGGGTCTCGATTCATTTCCACTACACGATTCGCCTCTAGTCGGAAGAGACATTTCGAATATCTTGAAGGGGACTATAAGATCACGGACCAGGCCCGGGTTCGGGCACGAGCCGCGTTATGGGCGGACACGGATCGGCCCCCGCTGACGTCTGCTTTGTCATGACGCCCAGCAGGAAAGCCAGCCCACAGGTGTTGCCTTATTAGTAGGACCAGCAAGGGGTATAGGGTCGCAGGTCACTTGCTAATCATGTAATCCTCATTGCTCCTCATGGAAAGATTCACTCAAAAAATTGAAGGCGATACACACAAAATGATTATGACTCTCAAACGTTCAACGAAGTGAAATGTTGATTGGGTCATACAATGAAACTAAGCTCCCATTCAGAAACTCATTAATTCATCCGGTATCTAGTAACGGGCTTCTACAGACCAATAGACTGGTTCACAAGTGCCATTTTGTTCCAAACCTGGAGGTCACTACCGAAAATTATAATTTAGGGCGCATTCGATTCGAAATGGCATCTAAAAAAAATATTTAGCTGGGAAATTGGGGCCGGCAAAAATTGCAAAAGTTATAAACAATCAAGTAAAAAACAAATAAATGGTTCGGTTTTTTGAAAATATCTCAAAAACTATTTGAGATATCCGAAATTTGAAAAAAGATCCTTAAAGAGCAGGAACTGTGCCGGCTTAGCTCCCGTGCGCACCGACCGAATCTGACAGAGTAAATATTAATATTAAGGAATAAAAAAATTCAGGTACCATCAAGACACATCAAAACAATAATCCGTCGGCAAAAAATGTTTACCTCTATTTTTCAATTAATTATGCCTTTGTTAATTAAATAATTTTACTTGTTGAAACTTATTATAAAAACCCTGATAATAAACCAAAAACCTAGAATGTTTTTTACTTCTTGGAGCTTGTTGAAAAAATCGAAAAATTTGGATTTTTTACTTTTTTATTAACAATCAAAGGTGTAAAAAAATTAAAAACGTATATAAAACAATTAAGGATTCTTTTTCTTTATATTATCTCTATCAATTTGTTTTTTTATTGCTAATAGCAATACAATTTTTTATTTTTTTATTTTTAACTTTTATTATTTAAAACATTGTTATAAACAAATGCATTGATTATTAGATTTAAACAATTTTTTTTTTTGGGAATCTAGTCATTGATAAAATTAATGATTTTTAAGAAAAAAATCATTTCTTAAATAAAAAAAATTATTGCAATGAATATTAAGAAACCACTTGAAAAAAAAGACTCGGTGTTAAAAGATTTGCCAACAAGGAAGAGGTGAAGTCTGCGGTTGATGCCTATTTTGAGGAAGCTATTGAATATCCCTAGGAAAAGTGAATCGAGCTAAAAGAAGTCTATGTCTAGAAATAAATATATTGGAGTACTTCTGGCACCACCCTCGTAATTCAAAGTTAAACATTGTAAAACTTTCATAAAAATAATACTGAGGAAGAAAACAGTTATATTCCACTCACATGTTCGGGTTTCAATTTCTTGTCTCCACCCCTACCCGCCGTCTTCTCGAGCTTATCTAAATGCTTCAGTAGTGAATCTTCGTCTTTCAACCTCAATTCCTCGCCGATGATCTCCAGATCTCTGACAGGATTCACTTCCCCTTCTACGTGGGTCACGTCGTCATCCTCGAAGGCTCCTAAAAACATTGTCGTTTAGCACTGAGCTTCATACAAACACCACGAAGTTATCGAATATAAAAAAAAATACAAACAGAAAACAACTTCTTCCTCGGCTTTGTTTCAACACTGGACATTGAACTATATCTCTTAGAAACCACAAATTGAATAAAATCTGATTTTTTTTCTACATTCAGATAGTCAATATATTTTTTTATCCTTTCTGAATTATGCACCATCTACAGTGCTCGTCCAAAGTCCGTTCATTACATACTAATTTTTAAACCACCTGGTATATCGCAACGAAATTTGGAGGGCTTGAATGGGAGATAAAAACCTACTTTTTCATGAAAAAATCACAGCAAAAAGGTTTAAAATGGCGGCTGAGCGCCATCTTCAATAGTTTTTTTTAAATAGAACACCCCGTTTATTATTCCATTTTCGAAATCTGCTCATAATTCTCAACAGTTTTCTCTAATACACTTTACTCCTGAATTCAATTGTTTTCGAAATATTGACGTTTGAAAAGTGAAATTTTGGTCATTTCAAACCCAACCAAAAAGACTAATGTTGCTTTCAATTGAGTTTGCATTGGAATAGAGCGGGGTTTCCTAAAACGTGTATGTTTCGCAGACGAATGCACGTTTTTTCTTAATGTATAAGTCAAAAAACAGAATGTACGATACTGGAGCGATACTAATCCGCATATTTTTAGAGAGGGACATACCCAGTTTCCTAAAAAGGTGAATGTTTGGGCGGGGATTTTGGGCAATCGCGTTGTTGGACCGATTTTCATCAGAGGCAGTCTCACAAGAGTTCTTTACAGAAATCTTTTAGAAACTGAAATTGAACCTCGAATAATTGTATTAAATAATGAGGAAGAGTTTGAAAATGGTGAAATCATATTTCAGCAGGATGGGGCACCTCCCCATTTCGATCGCATGGCTAGAGAGTTCCTCGACACAAACTTTCCTGGGCGATGGATAGGTCGCAGGGGAAGTACAGAATGGCCACCAAGATCTCCGGATCTTACACCTCTAGATTTTTTTCTTTGGGGGTATCTGAAGTCAAAAATCTACGCCACTGAATGCCAAACAATAGAAGAGTTGGAACGCAGAATAATAGATACATGTGAAGGAATAGATGAACAGACTTTCATCAACGTGAAAGAAGCTATTTATAATAGGGCACTTTATTGTCAAGATTTAGGAGGGGGCCAAATTGAACACTTGATGAAATAATTGTTGGGGTTAAATAAAAGTGTTATTCAAAAATAAATTATAATTTTTTAGCTAACTAATTTGTTTTGATTGTGAATTTACAGAACACATTCGTAGGCTTCGAGATTTTCCGATAAGCGGTATTGTTTATCCTTAATAAACTCTCTTTACGCCTCTTATTAGTCGAATTCATTAAGAGATTTAACTACAAATTCATAACAACGTTTAGTTAGCAAAATGTTTTACCGGAAGTGACCACAATCCATACTTATTTTAAACCGGAATGTCACTTTTCAAACGTTGATATTTCGAAAACAATTGAATTTAGGAGTAAAGTGTATTGGAGAAAATCGAAAATCATATACGCAGTGTTCTATTTTAAAAAAATATTGAAGCTAGCGCTCAGCCGCCATTTTGAAACTTTAAGCTGTGAATTTTTTCATGAAAAAGTAGGTTTTTATTTCCTATGTAAGCTCTTCAAATTTCGTTGCGATATACCAGGTGGTTCAAAAATTAGTAGGGGGGAACGGACTTTAGGCAAGCACTGTATAGATTAATGAGATAAATACCAATTATTCTTAAATGTCTAGCTTTGGTTAAAAACCAATAAATTCAAATTAGGAAGGGGATCATGCTCTAACTCGTTTGGGGAGAATTTTGATTATCTATTTATCAGTATTAGGTTTTTAAATTTGCTACATCAACTGCTGAGAAAAATAATTTTGAAAATGTAAATAATGTCTTATAAACTTTTATGGTATATTTCGCTAAATTATTGTTTTTTTCAATGCAAAGTTGTATTTATCCAACCCATTTAAAACAATGAAGTGCAGAGTCTCACATAATATTATTGTATTTTTAATTTATGTTATAACTGTGATTTATGTTATAAATGGTCAAATAAATGACCGCCATTCACTTGACAATAAGCTAGACGATCTATAAATTCTCGCATGATATTTTGTATAACCTCAGATCGATCTTATTTTAAGAATTTCTTCAGTAATCATATTTGTCTAATCTGCCATATGACCATGGAAAGCCTAATAAAAACTAATCAAAAGTAGTCAAATCGGAAGTCCGAGGTGGTCAATAGTTCCCCGTCTTCCAATTCACCTGTTGGGTGAAATTGAATAATATCCAACCCAAACATTCCATTTTTGAGGAAGTTGTATATTATACAATAACGATTTTCTGTGCTTCATTTTCGACAGTTCTAGGTTATGTTTTTTTTAAATTGAAATCTCACTTAATCGGATACAAAATTTTTATAAACAAATCTGTTTCGCGGAATTGTTGCAGGATCATTCTCAATTATCTGGACCAACTCAACTTTATAAGGATAGTATTTTTTTTTTTTAACTCGCAGAATTGATGTTTTACGTTACTTACATCACTTGTAACGATAAATCTGTTACATTTCTTATAGCTCAACTTATCTTATCAATTCCAATCTAAGAATCACTATTGCAAATCTTAACGCCATCTAACGGCGAACAGTCATTAGAGTCAAGAGAGAAGAAGAACGCAAAGCATTTGACAGCACGTCCGGGAGGGGTTAATTTTTTGGTTTTGAAGAGAGCAACGAACCGCTTGTGTTTTTTGAGCTCGACAGCCATAGCGTGAAGAAATAAAAAAATTTCATGTTTAAATAACTAATGAATTAGAGCATCTTCCTTTCTTCTGCGAAAGTGATTTCAAAGCAGTGAATTATAGTGTGATATCGAGGTATGTATGAATATTTTTGACCATTTGAATAGAGAAGTCATGTAGAAATATTGTCTCACGAGAACGTGGAATATTTCTTCATATAATTTCGTTATCATGATTCATCGCTAATCCTTGGTCAGGACACAGCAAATAAGTTATTTAGGTCAAGCAGACGATTCGATTCCAGTGCAGTACCATATTTATTTTTCAAATGAGTTCAGACGGATTTATAAATTTCACATGTTTTGTTAAGAGTAATATTTTTTTCAACAGGTTAACCAATTAGGGAGAGATCCGATTGGAGTAAATCAGTCATTCAGGGAAAGACACACTCTGTCGAAAAGAAGGAATCACTTGAATGGAAACGTGGTGAAATTGATAAAATGGAGCCTTGTCGTCTCGGTGAAGTCAGTGAAACAGGTGAGTGCTGAAATCACATGGTATGTTATCAAATTGAATCAAGATATATGTGTTCAGTCTCATCTGCGTTCACTGCTTCCTCTGACAAGGGTTCATTTGGGTGAAAAGAGGGTTTCTCAAATATTCTGATATCACTTACACTGCATTTGGATATACTTTTGGTGTTGATCATAAGAAGTATATGATATAGTTGAATACTATACATTTTTCATGGTCTTGGGGATGTATTTTTTGGATAGTTTCTGATTTGGTGATAATAATCACAGAGCTGTGATTTTTGCTTCTGACCTAAGTGAAGCGACCATATATATTTAATCTTTGGAGTTTGGAATATTCTTTCATCATATAGAAAAATTTATGGAGAAGTATTTGACGATTGGTCAAAATAATTCTTATATACTTCCTCTAAATATCATAGCAATTGAAGACATTTTTGGCTATAATACTCTTATAAGTTCATTGTGCTGAATTCTGATTTTTATTTTTAATAGAACATAGACTTGGTTGATCGAGATCAGAACAACATTTTCATTTTTTTTGTAATAGAGCCAAGATCAAATTTTTCTGTCAAAATTTAATCTTGATTCTTCAATTTCAGTATTGAATTTCAATGACAAATCTCAGCACAGGCTGATTTGTATGTTCGAATAATTTTAAGCAACAATCTCTTATTATACTCATCTGTAACAACCGTGCGTTGAAGAGTGTATTGAGAAATTCCAAATTCCAAGAAGTTGAATTATTAGTAAATACACTTCTGACACCATCAATATTGTTTTTCATGTCATATTGCTGAGAACAATCGTTCCACGGATAAGGTGTTGATGATTGTTTGTTCAACCTGATTGGTCGCCCAGCAGCCATTGGTACATCCTGATTGCGAGCTACACTACTCCGCTCAATCAGAGGCACATTGTCGTCGATAAAACCGACAGGTTCAGCAAAATTAAACAATATTTTAGGAATTGTATGACCATGTAAAGGAAACTCAAAACTCAATTGCAATGGAGCACATGCAGAAACTTTTTTACATACTGTTTTGTTATTAGACTAGTATAAATTTCTTATTTGTTTTATTGTTGTACTGATTTACAGAAGGAAACATTATTTGATTTGGCTAAGAAGTTTTAATTTTTATCCTAATTAAACAATTTCTAAAAAACCTTCGCTTGAAACATAAATAAATCTTAAACTAGCAAGGCGGTCCAAAGAACTCCACACCGCTCCTCACTGATGACACTCAGATTTATTTGGACTTTGAAGGAGAAGAAGTAGAAGGGGCCTGCGAAAAAAATAAATGTAGACCTGGATAATCTCTGCACGATTTCCTAAAAATTCTGCCTACAAATCAATAGCTCTAAATCCAAAGCGCAACTTTTTGGTAGGAAGAAAATACGTAAGGAAAAATATGATAGTATCGCAATAAGAATTAATAATGAACACCTACAGTTATCACATTGCGACAAAAACCTAGCCCTGATGATGGATGATGATCTCTGCTTTTCAGCACATCCGAACTAGTCAGAAAAGCTTTCTGTAATCTCAAAATGATATATCGCAATGGCGAAATGCTGACCAGAAAGACGAAAATAATTATGTGTGAATCTCTGGTACTGTCGCAACTCAACTATTCAGACTGTACTATGGGCCTGCCTTGAGACAAATTGATAAAAATCGCCTTCAACGAATACAAAACTCATGTATCCGACTTATATTTGGCGTAACAAGAAGAAGACCTCTACCTACCTGCCACAACTGGGATGGTTAAATATGAAAACTGGTGTCTCCTCCATCTCAGCTCACTTCATCACAAAATTGTGAGGTCTAAGAAACCTACGTACATATCTGATATCCACCATAGAAAACTTCAATTCGGAAACAAAATATCTATCCCCCAGCACAGCAAATCTCAATTCAAATCCTCGTTCTCCTACAATTTACCAAAAATGTACAATCTGATTCCAATCGGATAGAATGTACAATACATGTTATTCAAAAAGAGACTAAAGAATGCCCTCCTTACTAAAATTTTCAATTTACATAGGAATATTTTTCTCGCTCTCTATCGGCGTGTAACCATTTATAACAGAATGTTTCGAAACACCTAATTGGTCGATGTTTACATACTTTAGCTTACCGTCTTTCATCATGAAAATGCTTTTCCTTTATTATTCCACTTTTAATATTTTTTTATTTTATTTTTTCTAATTTTCTTGCTTCTTTGATTTTCACTCAAAGAAGTGTGAACTCAACCTTTTGTTAGAAACTTTGTTATAATACATTTTGGTCATTGCAATAAAAGCAATAATCATTATTATTATTATATATTCTATGAAAGTTAGTTTCAAAGTAAACGATTTTGAACAAATCTTACATTGAAATGTTTTTTTCCAGTATGAATGCTCTCACGTTCTACAAATTGGTTTCTCTATGATCTTTCTTCTCTATAAACTTTGCATGTAATTTTAAAATTTTCTTGTGAGTTAATGATTAAAATGACTTTTCCCATGTATGAATTCGAATATGTCCTAAATTTTATTTCGTAGAAAACTATTTTCTACAAATTTTGCATTTAATGGTTTTTTCCTTGTAGCAACTTTTTCATGATTTATATCAGTATTCTTTTGATAAAAACTATTTTTAAAAGAATTTGACATTGAAACATGTTCTTCCAAGATTCGTTTCCAAGGAGACAATTTTGGATGAATTTCACACTGAAACCATGATTTCTTTCACATGACTTTTAATATTAAAACGTTCCTTTGAGCAAATGATTTTGAACAAATTTTGGATTGAAATGATTTCTCCCCTGTATGAACCCTTTTATGTGTTATAAAATTGTTCTTCTAAGAACATGATTTTGATCAAATTAGGCATTCAAGTGATTCTTCACCTAAATGTACTATCTTATGTAGGATTAATTCGATCACGTACTTAACTTTTTACACACTGCCGATAGCAAGTTGGTTTATGCGGAATTTCCTCAATCTCATGGTTTCTAATAATTTTTTACATGTTTAGTTTCACGATTTTTTTTCTATTCTACTGATTATAAACTGTGACACAAGCTGACCAGGGTACTTATTATTGACCAGTTCACAAACCTCCTTTGGAATTCTTGATTTATCACCACATATAATCATAATTAGAATAAATTTTATCTGAATTTCAGATAAATGAGACATTATGAAGCTGAATAAATTATAATTATATACTCTGATTCGTGTGCGTAACTTAGAGTGATTGGGAACAAAATTATTCTATGGCCCTCTTAAAATTAAGAAGTTAATGTTTAGATTTTTTTAAATATCTCTGTGTTTAGCTTGAAGAAACTTTCACCTGGTGTTGGTTCTTATCTACATGATACAAACATGTATATTCGATAGAAACAAAATGGAGTTACACAGCAATCTACTTGATGACTTTCTTTCAAAACCAATAATATATCAAAATACACCTCAACTGAGAAAATACATTCACAAAATTGTCATAGTCATAATTCAGTGGGGTGAACGCGGGGATGTACTATTTTTATGCTGAAAAGTGCAATTTTAATGCTTTAAAAAAGATTCGAAACTGATGAGCATATAGAAACGTTATATTTCACAAAACTCGTTTTTAAAATGAGAATAAATGAGCAGAAAATGTACCAAACTATTTCCGAGTTCATTGAAAACTATTGAACGTTCTTCATCATGTTTCGGAATTCGGAATTGTACTTACTGCAAAGGTGGAAAAGTGTATCGCACGCGCTGATGTGGGAAAGGAATGCATTTCCAAGTCCTTGTCCCTCCGAAGCTCCCTTTACTAGACCAGCGATGTCAACTACGTTCAAAAAGGCAGGTACTTTGCTGAAATGAATAGCCAATAATAATATTGGAACACTTGAGACTTCAGGGATGCATTCATGTATCAACTTTACAATAAAAACATGAACAGTTTTCTGCATGAAAACTCTACTCCCATGGAAAGTGACCTTTATTCTCACGCGTGCGAAAAGTACTTTCCGCACTAGGGCGGAAAGTGACTTTCCGCACGGCTGTCAATAAGCCGTCAAACCCGTGAATCCTGTAAGATTTACAGATGTAATTATTAATTGCTCTTCTTTATTGATATTATTTACATAAAAACTGGACTAAAAACTAATTATTTGTAGAAAATAAGGAAAAGATAAAAAAAATGTTGACGCCGAGAATCGAACCCACAACCTTGCGGTCATCTACCGTATACTCTTCCATCTGAGCTAATTCAGATTTGAATTAACGTTCAGATATATGTATATCTATAAGTCAGCCATATTAGAAAACATAAATTTAAAACCCTCAACTTCTTCGATGAGCACAATAATTACAAGCAGCATACGAGAAAATATTGAAACGAATCTTCCGCAAACACCGTTACAATTTACAAATTGTAACAATAACCAATTTACTTTTAATTTTTATGGTTCCAAATAATTCAATTTGTTCCCCAGTTGTATCTAATAAGTACTTACTTATTGTAATTTTTTCAAATAAACGTTAATTATCGTTATTTCTTTATTTCACTATAAAAGTAATTCTAAATTCATATGCACTTTTTATAGAAACAATATTCAAACATAGACTGTCACATATAAAACGTAAGATTAGTCAGGCAACTCAATATACACGATCTAATATTTACATATTGTTTAATAAAATAGGTGGTCGTAAGGAAAGTAGCGTACACTAATCGCGCGAAAGTGATTTTTCACACTCGTGTGATTGCCGCACTCGACTTACGCCTCGTGCCACAATATTTCCCACTCGTGTGAAAAATGTCACTTTCCGCACTAGTAATGTAATATACTATTTCCTAACAAGTGCGGAAAGTGATACTTTCCCGCACGTGACTGCCGTTGATCCGAACGACGCGGAGCGGAGTTCGGGCAAGCAGTCAAGTGCGGGAAAGACACTTTACGCATGAGTTGGGAACATTATTTTTGCCACCACGGCTTACAAATTTAAAAAGCGTATTGAAAATATATATATTTTATTTCAACATATAAAACTTTAAATGAAAATCTACTAATCATTATGCATACTAATATTGAAAACACAACTTGTTGCATTCTGCAAATGAGTAATAATAGCCGGTCCTGCGGAGTTAGTTGGTGGTAACTGGCTGTTCAGAGTAACACCAGTAGATTGCAAAGGGCATGAAGATGACGGCGACGGAAACGGCATCGGTTGCAAGTTGTTAGTACACGAAAGAATTTTATTTGAGATGGTTTTCTTCTGTTCTTCGGAGTCCTCCAAGTAATCTTCAGCAGTTGACTTCCAGCCTCCAAGACGTTTTATGTTGGTTATCCCTTCGCCTGAATCTGCCAAAAACGTTGCCGAAGAATGTCTGAAACTGTGACCTGTGTAACGTTCTGGGTTAGGTTGGCGTAAATAGGAAGCGATCTCTGCTGGCATCTTACTATCTATCACTTGCCGACGCTTGGACTCAAAACTTTGACGTCTTGATGATATCCCTTGGTTATCATAGCAAATCTTTGGGTACCATACTAAACCACCACACCAAGTGTTATGTGGATTGATTGGAAAACATAGTTATATAAAAATATCCCAATTTTTATTTTATTCCGATAAATAAAAACTTTTTAACAAAAAATTAAACCACGAAATACGGAACTGAAAAGTAAATAAAAACTTTTTAACAAAAAGTTAAACCGACGAAAAAACTAATGTAAAGTAACTGATTTTGAGTCGGCGCCAAACAAACAATTATCGAAGATCATTATTTATGAAAGAAGTCATTAAAACGCAGCCGTGCATCTCGCTGCCATCATTTTACGCTTCACCTAATTCAATTGCTAGTTTGTTTGGCGCCGACTCAAAATTAGTTACTTACATAAGTTTAGGAGCTCAATTATCATTTAGACTAAGGAGGTTTATTTTATTTTTTGCTTTTAAGTTGATTTTTTCGTAGGTTTAATTTTTTGTTAGAAAGTTTTTATTTTTTACTTTTCAGTTCCGTATTTCGTCGGTTTAATTTTTGTTAAAAGTTTTATTTTCAATTTTTTGTGGCTAAAATCTACCAATTACTACCTACTTGTTATTTGATTACTTCCAAAATACTTACTTACCCACCTTACTTCAACTATTACCAGTTAAATAATATGATTATCTACTTTTACTATTTGTTGTAATATAAATTATTTTCGTTGTTCTGGTTAGTTTATTTCATTACTTTGTATATCATTCCATCCTCTCATAAAATATACTGATTTTGACGGATGTGAAACAAGAATAATATCACTAGCGATCTGTCATTGTCAACTACGTATGTGTGTGCTAATGTTCACTAGTGAAAAATCAATTATCCCCTATTTTTCTACCCGTAAGGGTGGCTAATTCCTTTCGAAATCCAAATATAAGGTATACCCTATCTATTAAAAAAAGAATCATCCAAATCGAAGAACCCAGTACAAAGTTATGCCTGATAGAAACGGTTAACGGACCAGAATTCAGAGGGTGAGTGATCAATATCCTTCATTTCGCTAATTTCATCTTTTAAATTCAAATGGGACCAAAGTCGAAGTACACCCTATCCACTGAAGAAAGAATTATCGGAATCAGACGCCTCAGTGAAAAGTTATGCGTGATCATACATAAAAAAAATATGATGGAAAAACATAAAATATACGGGAATAGAGAACCTCCTCCTTTTTGGTTTCGTTGGTTAAAAATAAAATAAACCTTCTTAGTCTCAATAACTAAGCTCCTTAACTAATGTAGGTAACTAATTTTGAGTCGGCGCCAAACAAACAAGAAAATAAATTAGGTAAGGCGTGAAATGACGGCATCGAGTTGCGCGGTGACATTCTGATAATTTTTATGAAGTAATTTATTGATCTTCGTTGATTGTTCGTTTGGCGCCGACTCAAAATTATTTACTTACATTAGTTTAGGAGCTTGGTTATTGAGACTGAAGTTCATTTTTTTTTTACTTTTCAGTTTTGTATTTCGTCGGTTTGATTTTTTGTTAAAAAAAAAATATTTTTCAATTTTTTGTGGCTGAAATCTACTAATTACTACCTACTTGTTTTTTTATTACTTCCAAAATACTTGCTTACCCACCTTACTTCAACTATTACCAGTTAAATAATATGATTATCTACTTTTACTATTTGTTGTAATATAAATTATATTTGTTGTTCTGGTTAGTTTATTTCATTACTTTGTATATCATTCCATTCTCTCATAGAATATTATGATTGTGACGGATGTAGGAGAACAAAAATAATGACAATAGCGATCTGTCATTGTCAACTACATATGTGTGCCAATGTTCACAAGTGAACAATCAATTATCCCCTATTTTTCTGCCCGTAAGGGTGGATAATTCCATTCGAAATCCAAATATGTTCAACTATGAGGTATACCCTATCTAATAAAAAAAGAACCATCCAAATCGAAGAACCCAGTACAAAGTTATGCCTGATAGAATCGGTTAACGGACGAGAATTCAGAAGGTGAGTGATCAATATCCTTCATTTTGCTACCCTTAGGGGTGGATTTCATCTTTCAAATTCAAATGAGACCAACTTCGAAGTATCTACTGAAAAAAAAATTATCGGAATCGGACATCTCAGTAAAAAGTTATGCGTGGTCATACATAAAAAAAATATATACGCGTCGACTAGAGAACCTCCTCCTTTTTGGTTTCGTCGGTTAAAAAATAGAGAAGCAAGAAAAAAGTCTGGGTAATCTTGAATATTAAATCCTAAATTAGTAAGAATAGTAATAACTACAGGTGGAATCAATGAAATTTATATAATAACGTCAAAATTCACATATCTATATTTCACTAGTGCGGGAAAGTGAGTTTTTCCCGCACTAGTGCGAGAAAGTAACACTTTCAAAACTCAAATGGGTGAGGGAAAGTGGGTAAAAACGCACGGTCGTAGGAAAAGTAAATTTCATTCGAGGTTCCAATTCCAGTTTGGCAACATGAACTAAGGGAAAACACTTCCCCCTGAATATTTGTATAATTTTTATCTTAAAACCATTACGTTTTTTTCATGTCTACTTTTGCACCACTGCTGGTAAAAACTACTACTAAAACATGTTACAATGCAGCAGAGTTGCGTAGTATCCGAATACTTCTGTACTATTATAGATATAAATATCACCAGTCCAGTCCAGTGTAACAATGTGGTAAAAGCTAAAAATCTATTTTTCTACGGCTATAATACAAAACTGCATTTTTAAAACTGTTTTTGATTAAACAATGAAGTACATTGTATGTTTTCAATTTCATTTCCTTATCTGATAACACGATGAAGTCATTGTGTTATTGTTGGTCATTAAATCACGTCTCCCATGGAAAGCAAGGAGAACTTAAGACATCTGTCAATTAAGTTTCATCAAAACTTGTCAAAGTTTAAAGGTATGATAAGCAGTGAAATTGACGAACTACCTCCTCCAGACATAATTGCAGCCGCAAATTAGGCATGTATAAACTTGATTCCGGAAGTATCGAAAGAGAAATATGGAAAAGCTTACAAATCCTTCACATATTGGCAAAAGGGAAAGGTCACCGCGTCAACTTCAGAAAATGTATTACTTGCATACTTTGATCAATTGAAGTTCAAGTTTCTGTTGTAAATTAATTTCGCTATTTTATGTTAAAGCCGTAGAAAAAGTATAGTGTATAACTCATACGGAATGTTCATTTCCCACTCGTATGATTTGCAGCACTCGCCTACGGCTCATGCTGCAAACATCATACTCGTGGGAAATGAGTATCATTCCGTGCTTGTTAAACAATATACTATTTTCTACGACAACCTCGATAAATGTTCATTTTATAACCGTAACTTCAATCATAAACAAGCACATTTTGTACAGAATTTCATTTTTGCATCGGTTGCTAAGCAAGTTGCTAAGCAACAAATGCGAAATGGAATATTTCCTGTTAGGTCTAAGTTCACTCTAAAATCACGACGACTACGCCTTGTCAAATTATGACGTCCAGCGACAAATTGATGAAATGTCAGCAGATCGTTTCTGTCAAAGTTTTAGTAGGTAACGAGTAATTTCATAGTTGTTTTCTATAAAAACTATTAATTAAAATGGAAACTGATAGTGATATTGACTTAGATTTGACACCTCCGAACATTATAGAAGCAGCGAAGGTAACAACACTGAATTTATTACCGGAAACGTCGAAGAGTATGTATCAACGCGCTTATAACCTTTTTTTGGAATGGAAGGTAGATCAAAAGACAAAATCGTTTTCCGAGAACATTTTAATGGCTTATTTTGGCGACTTAGCCAAAAAATTCAAAAGTTCCACTTTGTGGTCACACTTCTCAATGCTGAGAACGATTCTTAGTATCTATAATGATATAGATATTGCCAAATATTTGAAACTGAAAGCATTCCTCAAGCGGCAGTCTAACGGCTACAAACCCAAAAAGTCAAAGATCTTTACAGCAAATGACATCGATAATTTCATTGAACAGGCTCCAGAAGAAATATATTTGGCAACAAAAGTAAGTTTTATATTTCCATTTGATGAAAAATATGTTTAAGTAAACTAATTTACATTGTAGGTTGCATTAGTTATGGGAGTAATGGGTGCATGTAGAAGACATGAATAACATCAAATGAAAATTACTCATTTCAATGATCTTGGTTCAGCTGTTTCAGTAACAATACCAGACAGTAAAACCAAAATAGTACGAAATTTTACTGTAACTGGCAAATTCTACGAAATTTATAAAAAATACGCAAATCTTCGCCCTCAAAATGCTAAAGGTCTATGGTTTTTCATCAATTATCAATAAGGAAAGTGTACCAATCAGAGAATAGGTCTGGATAAGTTTGGAGCTATGGGAAAAGACATTGCCAAGTATTTAAAATTGTCAAATTACGAATTATATACTGGGCACTGCTTTCGCCGATCCTCCGCAACAATTCTTGTTGATGCTGGAGGTGACATAACCACGTTAAAACGCCACGGTGGCTGGAAATATACTACAGTCGCTGAGGGATATATTGATAAATCGAAGAAAAGTAAGCTTGACATAGCAAATAAAATTGCAAATGCAATACAGAACATACCATCAGGCATACCAACGAATTTAGAAATGGAAAATCGCGAGAAGCCGTCTACTTCAACGTCGACAAATTATCAATTTCGAAAAGAATTAAGTATTCAGCAATCAAGTTCTCCAAATATGATATTCAATAATTGCACATTCAACTTCAATCAGATACATACATACATTTATAGGCTTCTGTTTCTGTGTACCTATTAGAAATAGCGATAAAGAAAATATTTACATATTTCTTCAATTTATATTTTAATTCTGATAGAAAGCCCATTAGCGGCGAATTCGGAGTAATGAAATATCATCAGTTTATTTCTTTCAAAGTTTTTGCAATGTATGCATGTATTAAACGTGAACGATATGTTGTCATAGAAAAAGTATAGTATGCAACTCGCAACCAAATGGCCATTTTGCACTCGTATGAATTGCAGCACTTGCCTGCGGCTCGTGCTGCAAATTTCATACTCGTGCAAAATGGGCATCATTTTGTGCTCATTGCATAATATACTATTTCATGTAGATGTTTAACGTTCACAAAATAAACAAATAAACAATTTTTTGAGTATCTTTTGTTTCCTATTTCTTTTTTATCGCTCTTTATTTTCGATATTCATGCCTAGTATTTTCACTTATTCGTATTCTGTTTTATAATTTTATTATTGCATTAAAATATTATTTCAACTAACTTTGGGAGTATCCGTAAAAGTATCCGAAAAAGTAACTAAATACTTGTATCCAAGTACATTTTTAGGTGAAAGTATCCGTAATTTTTTTTAAAAGTATCTGGATACTTTTTTCCTGTATCCGACCCAACTCTGCAACGCAGAGGGTATCCGAGAATTGAATTTTGGATATGGGTTACATTCCAGGGGTAGGATACGTACTATCAAACAGTTCATTGAAAAGAAAAAACGGCATAACACGTAATTTTGACTTTAATATTTGCCTGAATATTTCAGGCAGTAAAAACTATGGCAATTAGGAAAAATTATCGATAACACGAGAAATTTTGCATGAGATACATTTTTTTGCAAAAGTTCAACTTAAAACGAGAAAAAGTTGTGAGTCAGTACATAAAACATCAATTTCCCAACGTACTTTCTGGTATGTAAAATTGACGTCAATTGACGTCAATTGACTTTCGAATAGGTCTGCGCTGAATTTAGCAAAGGTGAATTTTATGTCATATTTACGTCAGATTTACCAGTATTGGTGATGGTATACATGAATTGACAAAAACCTTAATGCTGGTCCTTTCAACCGTTTCATCACCTTAACCATTAGGAATAAAACATTTCAAAGATTAAAAAAGAAATGTGGTATTTTTCTTAAATTTACACTTGCATCAATATGTATTATTTTGACATCATTGATTTTTGTTGTTGACTTCTCACAATAAGTACACGGCTCTTCGAAACGTGTTGGTTTTTCTTTATTATTGCAGTTTTAGTACCATCAAAGCCATCTGTAACCATTATTCAACGGTTGATATGGGAGAACGTAGTATGATATATAATATATATATATATATATATATATATATATATATATATATATATATATATATATATATATAATTTTTAGAGAGGTGCCCCGCTTTTAAATGGGAAACTCTATATATCAAATTTATGTTGTATTGAAAAGGTTCAGATGAGATTTCAAAAGTCACTGCGTCCATTTCTCGTAGTTCAACCATAGATATAAAAAAACTGGCAAGTGGTTGGAAACACAGTTTCGCATATTCATGTAGCAGAAAATAGGTTGAGGAGTTCAATTCAAAGTCCACACAAAATGGAAAAGGAATCCATACCACAAAAAGTCTCTACACCACTTAAAAAAACTACCTATTCCTTAAACACAACTCAAATACTCGTCAAAACAAACAAACGAAACAAATTTGAACTGAAGTGCAGGCGTTTTCGCATGTATATTTATTTCACTTCAACTTTATCTGCTTATGGTAATAAAAATGAGTGACAGCTGACAGCCACGACTAGGTGGGCCTTAGGTATATCTCAAACAAATGGAAAGGGCTTAGACGGATATGTCAAGTCTCACCAATGATTTATTGTCTACTTCACCATGCAGAAAACGTTTTAACTTTAAGAACGGCAATAAAACATTTTCGCATCACAACTTTATGCACAAAAATATGCAATATGGCCGGGAAAGAAAATAATTTCATACGTTTGACATCTAGCGTGGATAAAAACCTTGCTGAACCGCGCCATCTAGTGATAAAGAACTAAGTGACATCCAACTCCCAAAAATTCTAAGCGAAATCGGATCAGTAAATATCTCAAAGTTTTTAGACATATTAGAAGCATCAAAGTCTAGTTACTTTTTTTTATATATTATGAACATGGTAATTATGGTTTCATGTTTTTCTTATCTACGCACAGGGATTCATGCCTTTTTTAATTACCTATATATTTATCATCACCGGCCTTTATACTATTTTAGTGTTTCATTTCAAGATAATGTTTTGGCAAATAAAGCTGTGATTTTCAAATCAACATGCTGTTCCATAAAGCAGAAACAAGCATGTAATGAAATAACTCGTGTCATCCAGAGCACTGTTTCACCTCCAACCACAGAAATTCTAAAAAAACGGAAACGTGTTAGAAATCACCTGAGGGCAGCAGACGTGTCTCACAAACAAATTACTAAATCGCGACAAATTATAGACCGGACCAGTGGTCTTACAGTATTTTGGCCCAAATTGTCTCGTGATCTTCAATTTCTATCATTAGAGATCGTTTACATTGTAACTATGGCCGGGGTTTGCAATTACAAGAAATGGCAGCAGGTACATTTAATTCACCAACATGTTCTTTTGTGTTTAAATGTTATGTTTACAGGTGATACTTATATTTTATAGTCCATTTTGCAGAATGTAGCATACCTGCTTATTTTTCAATAATATTTGATGACGTTCAATTATAATGGATGTGTATCGAAATTATACCTTCTTCCATATCTGACTGATAGATATGGTGAGAAAAAAATATAAAAAAAATTAAATCCCTTGTCTATATAAGTAATCTATAATAATGATAAATAACAATATCACCAAACAAAAAAGTATCACAGGGTGTTTCATAATTGAATGCTGATCCTAAAGGGCGATAATCCTTGGGTGATTTTAAGAAAAAATCTTCATATGAACATAGGTCCGCAACCGCTTTTTTTCTGAGATACAGGATTTTGATATTTAAAAAAAAAATCAGTTCTTCCCCAATATCTCTGAAACCGTTTTGGCTTTTTTTTTCAATTTTCGTACATGCAAAGTACGCATAAGAATACATTTTTGCCATGATAAAGGATTTCTTAATTTTCATCAGTGGCATCCCTGTTAACATGCCCTGTCATATTTTTGATCAAAATAATGATACGCCACTGTCTTTTTTCCAAATAAATATTATTTTTGTAATTGTCCTCTATCTTCTCATAAAAATGGTCTCCTGTCTTTTTTTCGTCCGGCAAACGGCTTTTAAGTTAGAAAATAAAATGCATTAATTTGCTTGTCCCCTATGCGAAATCAGCCGTTGAAGAGTTGTAGGATTTATCTTGTGGGCTAGAAACATCTAGTATGCTAAGAACACATTTCGTTGTTTTCAACATAAACAATTTTGACACTTCTTTACGCGATATTATTAACGTTATAAAAACTTGTTTATTAAAAAAACAACATGGTAAATTTTACAAATACCGAATTGGCTTGCTGACGGGAACGCATATGAAGCCAGGCGACTGTATCAAGAGCGCTTCCCAAATAGAATGGTTCCTGATGCTCGAACGATTTCAAGCACCCACAGAAGGTTATGAGAAACAGGAAGTTTTGAGCCAAATCATCACTTGAAAGGAGCACTACGGACTGCAAGAACTCCAGCAATTGAGGTAGTTGTTTTAAATTCAGTTGACGAAAATCCTGAAATAAGTACAAGGCAAGTTGCCAATAATTTGAATATCGCCCATATTCTAGTATGGAGGATTCCTCATGTTTATTTATTATATCCCTATCACATTCAACGGGTTCAGGCTATACTTCCTCGAGACTTTCCCTTACGAGTGAATTTATGCCAATGGTTTCTCCAAAAAGTTACCGAAAATCCTTGCAATCGTGGAATCCCATCACCAGGAGCAGTTCTCATTAAATGTCTGGGCTGAAATTATTGGATATTACCTAATTGGACCTTTCTTTACCACGCATATTAAATGGACATAATTATCGCCGATTTCTTGAAGATAATTTGCAAATCCTGTTGGGAGATGTTCCTATTTTAATGCGAAATCGCATGTGGTTTATGCACGATGGTGCACCTGCTCATTTTAGTGCTCTGGCACGCGAATATTTAAACCAAAACTTTCATAATCGCTGGGTAGGACGTGGGGGAACAGAGTCATGGCCAGCTAGATCCCCAGACTTAAACAGTCGTGATTATGTTCTTTATGGACATCTTAAGACTTTGGTGTACAGTCAACCAATTCTAGCTGAGGAAGAATTGCGAAACCGCGTAATAGTTTCCTGTGAAGCAATAAGGAATACTCCAGTAATTTTCAAAAGAGTACGCGAGTCAATGACAAGGAGGGCTAAAGCGTGCATACTTGCAGGAGGCGGATATTTAGAACAGTTAATTTGATTTTGGTATTTTTTGTTCATAATAGTTATGTTTGTAAAAATTAAAAACGAATTTTTATGCGTACTCATTACAAAAACTAAATAATAGTTACCATAAAATTATAAAAATCTTGCCTAGATCTTTTGGTTACCATAATTGTGAAATTAAGACTAAGAGAAAAAATCGAATAGGGACAAGCAAATTAATATATTTAATTTTCTAAATCGAAAACCGTCTGCCGGATGAAAAAATGGCAGGAGACCATTTTTATGAGAAGCTAGAGGACAATTACAGAAATGATATTTATTTGGAAAAAAAGACAGTGGCGTATCATTATTTTGATAAAAAATTTGACAGGACATGTTAACAGGGACGCCACTGATGAAAATTAAGAAATCCTTTATCACGGAAAAAATGTATTTCCATGAGTACTTTGCATGAACTAAAATTGAAAAAAAAGCCAAAGCGGTTTCAGAGATATTGGGGAAGAACTGATTTTTTTGTTAAATTTCAACATCCTGCATCTCAGAAATAAAGCGGTTGCGGACCTATGTTCATATGAAGAATTTTTCTTAAAATAATCCAATGATTATCGCCCTTTAGGATCAGCATTCAATTATGAAACACCATGTACAGCGAAATATCAGTCATATCTTGATCATTTTAGATGCAGATATGCGATCTTGATGATATAAGGCAGTGTTTTTCAACCTTTTTCATGATGCCCCCCTGGTATGAAAAAATATTTCGCGACCCCCCGACCCTTCGCTTTTTTAATTGTTCAATTGTTTGACGACCGTAAGACATTGTTTTTACCTTTTAGTAATAATTACGCATTTGACGTGATTTGTAATAATTTAAAATGGATAAATTTCTGAAAAGATCAACAGAATCGTCAACTTCTGGTGAGAGTAGTGGAAGTAAACCAAAGAAAAAACGTCTTTATGACGACAATTATTTGAAATTCGGGTTTACTGTGATTAAAAATAAACCACAATGCGTTATTTGGTTTGAAACTTTATCAAGTGAAAGCATGAAGCCATCGAAGTTAACACGCCACCTCAACACAAAACATCCAAATGAAAAAAATAAGCCCGCGGAATTTTTTGAGAGAAAATTACAAGCTCTTCAACATAAAAAAACTGGTATAGTACAAATGTCCAACCTAAATGAGAAAGCGTTGCTTGCTAGTTATCGAGTAGCTTCTCGTGTGGCTAAAGCAAGAAAACCTCACACTATTGCCGAAAATTTGATTTTACCAGCGGCTTTAGATATAGCAGAGATTATGTTTGGCAAACAAGAGGTCGAAAAACTCAAAAGTAGACCCCTCTCTGACAATACCATTCAACGCAGGATAAGCGATATGGCCACCGACGTTCGTGATCAAGTCATAGAAAAAATAAAGGAAAATACTTTTGTATCTTTGCAATTTGACAAATCCACGGATATTGCGGGTTGTGCGCAGTTTGTAGCTTTTGTGCGTTTTGAATCCAGTAAAAAATTAATGAAAGAAATACTATTTTGCAGAGAGCTTCCCACAAATACTACAGGTCAGTGCTTGCATAACATGTTCCTTGAAGCTACGCAAGATATGAATATCGATTGGGCAAATGAATGCATTGCTATTTGCAGCGACGGAGCAAAAGCGATGACTGGTGCGAAGAGTGGATTTATTGCTAGGCTGAAAGAACAGATGCCAAACGCTTGTTGGGTGCATTGCTTTCTCCATCGCCAAGCTCTTGCGGCCAAAACCTTACCACAGGAATACAGCCAAGTTCTAAATATTATTATAAGGATTGTAAATTCTATTAAAGGAAAAGCGTTGCAGACACGATTGTTTCGGATTATTTGTGAAGATATGGGGCCACTCCACCAAAATTTAGTTTACCATACAGAGGTTAGGTGGTTGTCAAAAGGCAAAGTACTGACCAGAGTTATGGAACTTCGTGCTGAACTTTTAATATATTTACAGCAGGCCAAGTCAGAATATTCTGAATTCATTTGCGACCCGGAATTTCTTTTGAAATTAGCTTTTCTTTCTGACTTATTTGAGCATTTAAATATCTTGAATGAAAGTCTTCGAAGGCGAGATGGAAATGTCATCACTGCAAAAGACAAAATACATGGCTTTACAAAAAAAATTGACTTGTGGTCGTCGTCTATAAATCAGGATAACTTCGATTCATTCTCGTCGACACAATCTGTTACTGAAGAAGTCGGATGTGAGATAAAAATCAAGGCATATATACCTGGTATGAAAATGGTGTTAGATAATTTGAAAGAAGAATTGTGTCATTACTTCTCAGTGCAAGAGACATCGGAGAACACTGGGCAGAGGTGGATCTTAAATCCGTTTTTAAATGCAGCTATAAATGAGGTTAATTTGCCAAGTAAGAAGAGAATCTGCTAGAATTATCTGCCGATGGGATGTTACTCTTGGAATTCAAGTCTGCTAATTTGGATACCTTTTGGTTAAGGAGAAAAACAGAATACCCGGAATTGACAACAGAGGCTTTGAAGTGTTTGATTCCATTTGCCACCTCGTACTTATGCGAGTTGACATTTTCATCAATGGCCCAAATAAAAAGTAAGCAAAGAAATCGCTTAAATTTGGAAAACGATTTAATTCTATGTGTAGCCAATACAGATCCTCGATGGGAGAAATTGATTAATCAAAAACAAGCACAACCTTCGCATTAACATGAGTCTTAGGATTTTATTTTTTGTTAATTTGTTTGTATTAACATACAAATGTTTATGAGTATATCCTTTTGTTAAAATTCTCACACTTAATAAATCAATCTTTTTAATCTTTATTGTTTTTTTACTGAAGTTGTTCGCTCGACCTCTGGCGACCCCCCTACAGAAGCTTCGCGACCCCACAGGGGGTCGCGACCCACATGTTGAAAAACACTGATATAAGGTATTCGACCTAGGCAAGAGGCACCAGTTTCAAAGCAATGTTGGATTTTTGTGCATACTGTATGCTTTATGAAATTTTCTTTCAGCTGTCATTTAACGTGTATATGACAGTCATTGAAAGCGAACAACTTTCGTATTTTTACAAAAATAAATAAGATAGAATAGCATGCAGTGATAATATTCTTATTTTGGAAGGATAAAATTAACGATGAGATCAACACCGAATTGAACGATGTTTATGGGGACCTTTGATATCCACAACAACAAAACTGAATTTGAGCGCGGTCGTACGAGCATTTTTGATGATGACCGTCCAGAAAAAGTCACCACACAAGAAATGATCGATAAAATCGACGCTATGGTCATCAAGTAAAAGTGTGGACAGAGGTCTATTTTGAGGTCTTCCAGAAATCGTATTATTCGGAGGGTTTTTACGAAAAAAAAGGCCTACTTTTTAGCCCGCCTTCGTAAATGTTATCCTTTTTTCTATAATTGGAAGTAATATACAGGGTGAGTCAGAATAAGACCGACAAACTCCGACTACAGATTCCTCACCTCATTTCGGGGTGAAAAGTTGCTATCAAAGTATGTCCTAAAATGCATCCCCTCTGAGATACAGGGTGTCGAAAATACGAAAAAAATTAAGATTGAATTTGATTTCTCCGAAATTCCTGGAGGAAAACATTTGAAACTTGGTACACTAATCAAGATTTATCAACGTACCAATTTCAAGTTTTTTTTTTTCGTAAACCAGTGGCGTAGTTACGATGGTATGTGGTAATATGTTCCTTCATAGCTATTTTCTTGGGACAAGTGAATGGACAAATGAGCGTTTGATATCAATTCGGCTCATCGATACTCAACCTAAAAGTCAAACATTCCATGTGCCTAAAAGTGGAGGTTTCTGAGATAATTGAGAAAAAATTAAGATATGTCCTTAGTAGAGACATCATTTCCTATGTGCAATAATCGCATAATGCGAATTTCTCACAACATATCGGAATATGAACATTTTTTAATGTTGGGAGAATCGGAAACATAGTACGGGTGAGTCAGAATGAGACCGATAACTACATTTTTTCATTCATCATATTATTTGATCGAATCGATGTCGCGGATTCACTGATATGTTACCTAGTCCATTGAAATGTTAAATAAGCTTTGCATTTTTTAGAGGACGCAATTTTATTTTTGGGACATGTGTTAGGGGTCAATAGAAGCTTAACCTCAACTTTGTGGGGTCGCCACCCTTGTGCCCCGGCCGCCATCTTGGAAAAAGGGGTGAAAACACTTTTTTCTCGGAAACTATGCGTCTTACAAAAAATTTGTGAAATCATAATTTGTAGCGAATTGTTTGGCCTACAAATATGTTTATATAACTTTTTGCCCTAAATTAAAAATTAAATAAGTTATGAGCTGAAAAGTGAGAAAATTTCTATAAAAATTTTCTTTTTTGCTCTGTAACTTTTTTTTTATACATTTTACAAAAAAATTTCATCAGACCAATCTTGTAGATGATCTTTTGAGGAACATTTTTCCCTATAATTCATTCATTCATTCATTTAAAACGCTGTTACAGCGCTACAAAGTTGACCGGGTTCGTCAATGCTCATGAGAATCCGGTCGAAACGAAATGTTCAACTTATTTTTGTTTTTTTTTATTGTAAATATATTCTTACAAAATTTTTGTTGAATTCGAACAACTTTACTTATTCATTCCTAACTCTTTTCCCCGCCACCCATGAGATAGAGTCTGTAAGCGCGTTTTTTTATCGTGGTATCCCCAGTAGGCCTACTCCACGGACATCTTGCTTATAAGGTAATCCTCGTCATCTAATATTTTTAATCACTTATTAGCTAGCTACTCTAATCGACTTTTCTTCGATGGTCCAGGCTGTGGCTCAGAATCAAAATCAACGTCAAATGTGAAAGTGTGAGGAATGACAGGAGTTAAAATTGGAGTCATAGTTGGAAGTTCATCTTCAAATTCATTTTCTTCCATTAACTTTGATATTTCCATAATGTTGCTGCATGTTTCGCCAGAACAATGGAGGCATACTGTAGAGCATTTCAGGCCTGCGTTTCTGCAGCCACACATGCTTCCACAGTTTCCTTTGCATCTGCAGAAAATTAATTTCATGAGATCGAGGGGTGCTGGAGGCTTGGAAACTTGTATTGGCATCCAAATGTTTGCATGCTTCTTCCAGCCCCAATCTTCAGGATTTTGATATCTTCCGAGCCACGACTGGACCTGGTGATATACTCGGAGACTGTGAAAACGAGCAGCATCTTGTGTTGGAGGCAACGATGATAAATTAAATGAATTTTTATCACTGTCTTGGCAAATCGTTTGTATCGCAAGCCGTCTAGTGAGTCGTCTTTATTACCGCCGTATAAAGCTATGAAAAAACGTTCGCCAACAAGAGTGAGCAAAGTTGGATCGACTTTCTCACTCAGGAATAGCGCGGTACCACCAGCTAATTCGAGATGTTTCTCCATTATTTTTATAAATTTTTATTTCCCCATATTATAGGCTGTTGATGTTGTATCCCATCCTGAAAAAGCATGAAGAAACAGCAAATTCTGTGTTATGAGATCTCCATACATAAAACTTGAAGGGCTATATAACTGAGCAGATGTGCGCCCTTTTGAAGGTTTTGAAAAATAAATGTTAGGCTGTCTTGTACCTAATGCCGTGAGCAATACAAGAATGTCAATGTCCTCTGCCACAATAATAACAGATTCATGAGATCGGGATGCAGTAAGCGCAGCAGAGACGATGATTGAATCTGCATCTGATTCAGCTTGGTTGACAGAAAAACCAACCTCTGAAAGAGCAGTTTTGAGAAGATCTATCAAGTTTGATTTGTTTTTTCAGACCTTTTCTACCTGCTTAATAATCGATAAGTTAAATTTGGTAAGTTATATGGTAAAGAAAAGAGTTAGGTATGAATAAGTCTGAGGTAATTTTTTTGTAAAATGTATAAAAAAAAGTTATAGAGCAAAAAAAAACATATTTACAAAAAAATTCTCACTTTTTTGCTTATAACTTCTTTAATTGTTAATTTAGGGCAGAAAGTTATATAAACATATTTGTAAGCAAATTGTTTTGCCTATGAGGCATAGTTTCCGAGATATCGCGAAAAAAGTGTTTTTACCCCTTTTTCCAAGATGGCGGCCGGGGGACAAGGGTGGCGACCCCACAAACTTGAGGTTAAGCTTCTATTGACCCCCCACACATGTCCCAAAAATAAAATTGCGTCCTCTAAAAAATGCAATATTCGGTCCTTAAATTGTAACATTTCAATAGACTAACCATACTTTCTTGCATATGATTGTTTTGGCAGATCAACTGACAAACAAAGCCAAACTCAAATTCATAATACTCCACTTAGATAAGAGTTAAAGGTCTGAAATAATTTTTGCGGAAAACTGAAGATAGGTACTCTTAATTTGTTGAAGTTTATGTTGGAGTATCATTATCAAAGCCATTTCTGATTGAATTATCTAGGAAAATATTATCCAATCAACATATTTTTGATGAGGAAAAATTATTGTGAATTAATATCTACTTAAATGATAGAAACGGTTTTGTGGGTATACTACATAGAAACAAACAAGGCATTGAAGCAAATGTTCAAATGGATCACCATTTTTTTCAATACACAATTGGCATCTCCGTATCATCGACTGTCGCACGCATTGGAATATTACTGGTGTATCCTGTATTAACGTACATGCTGCTAAAATTCTTGTCGTTAAATCTTCCACAGATTCTACAGGTGTTTCATGCACTAGGGATTCAAGGTATCCCCACAAAAAAAAGTCTAGTGAAGTGAAATCCGGAGAACGTGCAGGCCAATGTATGGGACCACGTCTACCTATCCACCGATCATGGAATGTTTGATCAAGAAATTTACGAAACATTCGTTGGAAATGGGCCGGTGCTCCGTTATATTGATACCACATTATTTGACGAACTAATAGAGGTAGATTTGTTTGAAAATATAAAAAGGATGTCCATAAAATCAGACGTGGAAAAATCTGCGATTGAAAGATAAACTTTAGTCACTATCTTCTATCGTTCCAGATAACCTCTTGTGGGGTATTCATGTTGAAAAGTGAAACATTCTCAATTGAATATTGAATATTCAATTGAGAATATTTTTCCCTTTTCAATGGAGGAACGTCTTCAAGTAGCCCAGGTAAAACATGTTCAAGACACACTCGGTAGTTCTGCCCATTCAAACGGGGAGGAAGAAGATATGGTCCAACGATACGATTTTTGATAATTCCTACCCAAATATTCACTGTAATAGTTTATTTTAATAGTTGTATGATTTAAAACGAGTAGCTATTGTTGAGAAAACTCATACAGCACTTCATATCATTTCCAGTAGGAATAAAATTGTTAGTGACTTAGGTGAACTATCCATGCTTCAATTATTAATTGCATGCGCCCCACGTTTTTTGTTTTATATCTTACAACTATTATCATAGCTATTAAAAATTCACAATCACAATTTTCAGGACATTCTCTACGGGGTTAGCAATTTGTATAGGAATATAAATCTGTATGGGGCTGGGAAGAATTATTTAATACTTTTTAGTCCATTTTATAAACGTGGTATATAAAAAAAATATTGAAATAATTATTTTATACTTTTTAGTCAGTTTTATCAACGTAATACATTGAAAAAAAATATTTACATAAGTATTTTATACTTTTCAGTCCGTTTTAAGAACATGTTTATTGAAAAAAAAAACATTTGAATTATTATTTTATACTTTTTAGTCCATTTTATGAAGCAGGTAGATTAAAAAAATTATCTAAATAATTAGTCATTTGATTCAACTCTTGTGTCGCTCATTGTCCATATTGACTTTTCCCTTCTGGGTATCCGGAGTTTTTGGAAGTGTTCTTCCGTTTTATTTTCCGATTTTTTATATGCTCGTTCCACTTGTCAATTTTCTGGATCTTTAACCTCACTTTCTCCCTTGCGCGATGCCTGTAAGGTCGAGAATCGCAATAGGGTTCACTATCGCGGAGCACACTCTAGATCGCAAAACAACGTCCGCTCGTCACCGGTATAGAGAGATTGTGTAATTCTAACCTCACGTTTGTGATCCGTAAAAAAACAGATAGGCAAGAAAACGAGTTAATATTGTATTGTCTTCCAGTTCTGAGCCATTACCGAAGTTTCAAGTCTGTAGCTCATCGGGAAGTTAGTTTAAAATGGATTGCAAGATTTGTTCCGGACAGACACATTAACGAGCTTATAAAAAGGTGGTAAAAAAATTATTGCGTAAAATGAATACGTAGCGCATATTTTTTATTGTTATATTTCGATTCAGGAGCATTAAATCTATTATAATCATGCATAAAAATAAAGAGTTTTTTGCCGACCATATAATGACACATCAACAGACATTCGTAAGACAAAAGAAATCCATGTAAGGCCTTTTACTTTTCTATCACGTCTCGTATTCAATTTCATCGCTCGGGATTCCAATCCTAAATGAGATTCCATGCTAATGATATGTGTGCCGTAATATCAATATTTCGACCGCTTTTTATTATTTCGAAAATGACGTCGATATCGATTTGAGCTCACCCTAATAGCTGTTTAGACGAAATTTTTGAGATTGTTCGATGGAGTATTCTAATATTTACGTTCCCACCGTCTTGTAGGCGCCTACAAATTGGCAGCCCTTATTAGAGACAATTACTGTGGGATATTCCAGCCTTGATCCTCGGAACATTTGAATACAGATTTGACTCTTGGAAGACATTAATTATGAATGAAATCTTTGATGTTACACCTCATAAAATTGTTTGTGTCCACATTATAGTCAATTTGGTGAAAACTATACAAAAACAATTAATCCACTATATGATCACAGCCTAATACGAATTGGTTTATCATTGCCTCCAAAGATTTAGAATTTGAAGAAAACTGGGTCAGAAACTCTCTTAGATGAAACTGACGTTTTCACATAAAGTGTCAAAATCACTTTTGACACTAGTGTTAGGAATATTTTCAACACTAGTGTTAAGAGTAAAATTATGGTGGATACGCAACATATGAACCTGTTCAATAGAACCATTTTAATGAGATGTTATAATCACAGATCACGTTACCTCTAGGAGCAGCAATTTTTTTTATTGCGGCCCATACGAGTTCTGTAGGATTAAATTCGCAATGGTATGGAGGCAATCTTGAAACCATTTTGTTTTCATTTTTAGCCATCTCTTCGACCATGTTGTCGAACAATCAGTAACAATGAATAATAATGAAACCTTTGGCTTTAACGTTAGATTTGTTACAAGGCGAAGACAATGTATCTTTTGGATACTTGTTGCCCAGTCTAATTTCTTTAAATAACAAGTATGAAAAACTTATTGCCCAAACCCATAATAAATTAAAATATGGAAGAGAACATTTAGCAAAAATGTGCATAAAAAGTTTAAATACACGTTTTGCTAAAAATTTCTGCTTTCCAAATTTAAACAACGTTGTGAAAAATCCAAAAAAGTATTTGGAAGATATTAAAAAATGTATTATAAATGTTGCGAAATGGAATATGAAACTTATGAAAATGTGAACGATTTTTTTTTATTTTACGGATTCCCAAGATAACGAAGACGTAGGCAGTAGAGGTACTATGAACGAACAGGGTACTGAGGATACCCGTGAAAGTAGCAATAAAACTACAAAAATTCAGCTGGAATTATTAAGATATCTAGAAGAAAAAGAACAAAATTACAAGTATTAAATGAGTACCCAATATTAAAAAAGTGTCACTCAAAATTCCTTCCAATTTTTTTTAACCAAAAAAAAACAAAAAAGCATAACACTTTGAGGTATTGGTGCTGACGAAGGCAAATTCGAAGGTACTATTCTAGATATAAATATCACATCCAGTGTAACAATGTGGTAAAAACTAAAAATCAATTTTTTTACAGATAATGTGTTATGTTCAAAAATAAACTAACATAAACAATTTTTTGAGTAACTTTTGTTTCCTGTTTCTTTTTTATCACTTTTTATTTTCGATATTCATGTCTAGCATTTTTACTTGTATAATTTTATTATTGCATTAAAATATTATTTTAACTAAATTTAAAGTATCCGAAAAAAGACTTGACTTTTTTAGGTGAAAGTATCCGTAATTTTTTTAAAAGTACTGGATAGATTGAAGTATCCGTATCCGGTATTCGGATACTTTCTTCTTGTATCCGACCCAACTCTGCTACTCATGAGGGATTATTCATAACATTACATGTATTTGACAGTTTGCATAATTGGTAATATTAATTCCTTGAGAAGTAACTGAAGAAGTAAGTATCAATTCAACTGCAGAACGTCATCGTTAACTAATGATAGTGATATTGAAGTGGGATAGCCAAATAATGCAGAAGCAGGAACTAGTACTTGTTTCAGGAAACATTTTATCAGCAATTTTATTTTTATTTTCAATGGAATCCTCAATGTAACAACCTTCTACTACGTTTGAGCATTTCCATCCTCAATGTCGTTTCATTGTAGTCACATTTGCTCATGAATTTGCTAACAAAGATGCTGAAGATCTTCGAAAACAAAGGCCCGTAAACTGCTGTGGATCTGGTAATTACAGGAATTAGGCAATGGTGGTAGGCATCCTGCCAAAAGTATTTACTCCAACTTGCTGAACAGTGCAATTGTAATTAGAATAAGTCAGGAAAAATTGACGATAAGTTATGGAAGTTGGGCGTAATGCGGCATATTCTGAATAAGAAGCTACGAAAACAATAAATTCGTCATAATGTAGGAATAAGAATGAATAAGAAGCTACAGAAATGATAAAATAGTCAAAATCAATGAAGTAAACGTTTTGAAATAACTAAAATTGAAAATTATTATTTTATCAAAAGTAAGTTAATCGAATTTAGTGTCCTTTACTAGCCTGTCTCCAATTTTGAGGAATTTTTCAATTTTCTGTTGAATATGATTGGTTGCGAATAATACCATTTGCCTAATTTTGAATGGAAAATCGTCATTCTCAATGTTTCAAAGAAGTCTCATATTTTGTGTTTAAACAGTTTTCAATTTGGGCTAGAGTGTCATGGAAACAAATGAACTATTTATACCGAATGTCAGTTTGAAAGTAAATGCGTCAAAAACAGTAACAAAATGCCCATTGAACGTCTTAATTTACGTCTTAATTTCTCTTAATTGAAATAATAAGGTTATTTGGTGATGGTACTCGAAGTAGCAGACAAGTTGCTCATGAATTCAACAGAAAACATCCGCAACGAAACCGTTTTCGACATGGAACGGCAGCCTCCGTGAATAAACTTTTTACTCAAACCGGAAGTGTATTAACGAATCGTCCAGATATTGACAATTCACATCGAAATCGAAGGTATCATGTTGATGATAATATCTTAGCTTCAATTCGTGCCAATCCCAAAATTAGTTTGCGTGAAAGGTCTGAGAAATTAAATTTGAGTAGAGAGAAAATCAGAAGATGTCTCGTTCGTCATAAAATCAAACCTTTTAAACCAAAGTTCTTGCACACATTGAAAGAAGGTGACGAATATAAACGATTAGATTACTGCTATTGGGCCCAAATATTTTTTTTTCAATGACAGAAATTTCCTAAGAAAAATTTTGTTCACTGATGAGGCTATGTTCACTACCAATGGAATAGTATCTGCTCCAAATTGCAGGTACTGGTCTACCGAAAATCCCCACTGGGTTATAAACTGTAAGGGTCAATACTCTCAAAAAGTTGATGTATGGTGTAGTATTTTAGGCGACAGAATAATTGGACCGTTCTTCTTCAATAATACCATTAACGCTGAACGAATATTGAATTTTTTTGATAATGAATTATGGGAAATCATTGAAAATCTACCCCTCAATGTGCGACAAGAGATGCACGTTCAGCTAGACAGAGCTTCCGTTCATAATTCTCGGATGGTTCGAGAGTAGTTGAACGAACATTTTCCATTACGTTGGATTGGTAGAAATAGCTCATATGAACAATTGCCTCCTCGCTCTCCTGACATAACACCAATGGATTTTTACTTCTGGGGAACTGTCAAGAATAAGGTTCACAAGTCTAGGCCACGAAATCGACAAGAACTTTGTGAGAGAATAAGGCAAGCCTGTCGTGAAATAAGTAGTCCAGAACTTAGGAGAGTGGCCAATAATAATAATAGAAAAAGAATTGAAAGATGTATCAGAATTGAGGGCGGACCAGTTGAGAGAGACAATATTTGAAACAGACTTCCAATATTAGTGTTTATTTCATTTTCTGTTCGAATTCGGTTCAATTAATAATTTTTCGTTGTCATTTAATTTTGACCGATTTTATCGTCTCTGTGGCTTTTTAGTAACAACTAATAATCAAAATTTCAATTTTTTCATTAATATTAGGTTTTTCATTCTTATTCCTACATTAAGACGAATTTATTGTTTGCGTTGAAATTCGGTGTGTAGGGTCAAAATCGATTTCTAAGCAACTTTTTCAAATAACTTCTTTCGGTATCTCCAACGCGAAGCAAAATATCGAGAATTCGCCCTTTTCGCGGGATCGCAGTAGGCTGGGTTTAAGGCTGTCACTCGGGCTGAGTATTGCGAAAAGTGCGGCCCATGAAGGTCTACGTCTGTACCAAAAATCAAATCTCTACTTTCAAAAATGACTAAAATACAGGGGTGTCTTCATCTTAAGTATGTCACACTGTATATGATTATTTTTCAAACTTGATCTATAGTAACCTAAGAGCATGCTATATATCGTTCTCATTGTAAACGTTTTTCTATTTTTATTTTTATTTTCACACTGTTGAGGAATTTCTGTCGTAACTTGTTTTGTAATGTGAACGTTTTCTTTATATACACCTAGAGTTATATAGTTAATGTCATATTTTTATATTTATATTTTAAATTATTTATTATTATTGTTTGTGATGTGTATGTGATGTTCCTTTTTACGTCCGGAGGTTTTAGATTGTCTCTTTTCGACTATTTCTTGATTTTATTGACGTTTTTCTATTTTTTATTTGTATTTTCACACTGTTGATGTACAAATTAATTTGTGAAAATAAAGAAATTATTATTATTATAATCATTGCAATGACTTGAAAATGTAAAGTAGCCAAATGGACTAAATAAAGGATTTATATACAGTGTGTCCGTAAATTATGGAACAAATTCATTTTTAGCTAAACAGGTCATTTTAAGAAATAATCCTGAAACACGTCGATTTTTGATGTTAATTTACCGTATTTTAAAATAATAATCTAATATACAGGGTGAATTACGTTCGAGTAATGACGTCACCGTCATTTTTTTTAAATGGAACACCCCCATTTTGTCTCAATTTTCGGATTACTCTAGCTGAGCTGATTCCAAAAATGTATCACATGTTGATTCCAATTGGTACAGGGTGGACAAAAATACAATAGTTTGGTGTGTGCTCATAAAGTAACGCGTAACATTCTTTATTAGGTAAATTAACAATATTATCAAAAATACTTATTGTCTAGCGGACAGAATATGCTGGAATATATGACTTTATAAATGTTCGAACTGCAGCCCTTGCTGTATTTGACAGTAACCCAAACGGTGTACAAATTCTTGTTGAACCTTGTGTATGGTTTCTTGCGTAATATTGTTTATTTCTGTTCGAATTATCTCTTGTACATCTGCAATATTTGCTGGTTTCGTTTTATAAATAACATTCTTCAGATGGCCCCACAGAAAATAATCCAAAGGATTGAAATCTGGTGACCTCGCTGGCCATTCAGTGGGTCCACGTCTACCAATCCACCTGTTCGGAAAAATTTCATCTAGGTACCTTCTAACATCTACAGCATAATGTGGAGGTGCACCATCCTGTTGAAACCATAAACTTTCATCAAAACCTCCAGGATTACGTCTGCTGGGAAACAAATTACGTAAAGTAGGTACGAGATACCCCCTTAAAAACTCAAGGTACGTTGCCCCGTTTAAATTACCTTCGAAAAAGTAGGGTCCGATGATTCGATTTCGTATAATTCCAGCCCATACATTTACCTTTTGAGGGTATTTTGGGGGTTTTCTTTTGCCCAGTATCTACAATTCTGACGGTTAACCTCACCATTTAACATTAAAGTGGACTCATCAGAAAAAATAATGTTTTGTATCAAGAGAGGGTCTCGGTGACATTTATCCATCATTTCTTCGCAAAATTGGAGTCTTCTATCGGGATCATCTTCGTTTAATTCTTGCACAAGTTTGATTTTATAAGGATGCCATTTTTCAAGCTTCAATAGTTTGTGTACCGTTGTTTTGCTAACACCGATATAGCGACTAACTTTACGAACAGAAGTGTGCGCATCTTCTTCAAAACTCAGTAAAACATCTAATGCTGTATCAGCATTTGCAGGGGGACGACCTGATTTGCGTACATTTTCAACATTACCAATTTCTCGAAATTTCGTTTTAATCTTACTGACTGTTGAATGCGTTATAGGTCTTTCTGGATATTTATCATTAAACAAATTGCACACTTCCATCTGAGTTCGCGATCTGTCTCCATACCCAATCATCATAAGTATTTCAATTCTTTGTTTTACACTTAACTCCATTTCTACTTCCAATTAAAGCTAAGCAATTATTCGAATATTCACGAATACCAAAAATATTGTAGTACTAAACTGTCACTGAACATCAATAAATTACTAAACAAATAATTACATTTCCCAAAAAAGTAGACGACTATGTTTTTTATAAATAGATAAGAAATATTTTTTGTCATATTCTGCCTGCTAGACCACAAGTACCAAACATGTTTGGAAACAGCTCATTTTTATTACTCTAAACATGTAGCAAACTACGGGGTGTTACATTTTAACCAATTGCCGCTAGACAATACGTATTTTTGATAATATTGTTAATTTCCTAATAAAGAATGTTACGCGTTACTTTATGTGCACACACAAAACTATTGTATTTTTGTCCACCCTGTACCAATTGGAATCAACATGTGATACATTTTTGGAATCAGCTCAGCTAGAGTAATCCGAAAATTGAGACAAAATGGGGGTGTTCCATTAAAAAAAAATGACGGTGACGTCATTACTCGAACGTAATTCACCCTGTATATTAGATTATTATTTTAAAATACGGTAAATTAACATCAAAAATCGACATGTTTCAGGATTATTTCTTAAAATGACCTGTTTAGCTAAAAATAATTTGTTCTATACTTTACGGACAACCTGTATATATATTTTTTATTATTATTATTTTTGGGCCGGAGATCATCAATTTACTGATGGGAGTTTAGATGCCCCATCCGCCCCTGGTAAAGGACTAAATTATTGGTTTGCTGAAAAAAAATGTGCTCTATTATTCCGCAAACTGGCAGAAGAGAATTCAACTATTTCTTCCTAATCCTATTATTTCAATTCCATATATTTCCTCATATTTCGGACAAGCAAACTGCCACCCCTACCACACCCCCGATCCATACGTATATCGCAACAGTTACTTTATCCAAATCGGCAATTACTCCCCAGATATGATTTGACGCAATGAGATCGCGTGTCAAAGGCCACGGACGCGGCCATACCTTGATGCGTCTCTATTGGTCGGAACATTATACAATAGTAGACTACCGAGAAAACGCACGAAACTGTTAGGAAACCAGCACCGTTAACACGACCGTTTTCTTCGGCTCCCCATCATAAAAGAACTCGGCATATTTCATTTAGCAAATCGAATGTTTATCGAAATTGCCGGGTAAGGTCAAGGAAATGCCAAAGCCAAAGTTTCCTGAGGCGTCTCACGAATCTCATTCGACTCGAGAACTACTCAATCGAATCAAAAGATCTGCTAAATTGTACACTTAAGAAAATTGTACGTTAAACTTTTATTCGGCGAGGAAAAAATTATTTCCTGCGTGGTGCCATCCATTTTACAATTTTACGAATACAATAGGTTAGGTTGAGGCTAACGTTTTTTATGGCGTTCCCAAAATGAATGGTGGCACGAATATGGGATCATGAACACCCTAAAATGTATATTATTTACCATACATCGAATAGACAATTGATAATACACTGATAATGGGATGGTAGTGATTATATGTTATATTTCAAGAGCGTTTGCTTTCGTTATAGAAAATGCTACTTACAATAAGGCCAACTGGTAGAACAAAACTGCGGTATCTTACACTGTAGCTTTGAACTTCGCCTTATGGTTGTATATACAGGGTGTTGCCAAATGAATGCTAAAGTTTTTAGGGGGTGATTCCTTGTCGAAAATTAAAGGGGCTCTTTCATGTAAGTTCTTAGGCCTACCCTTGAAAAGTTACACGCTTCCAAAAATAAGAAAAATAAAAGTTTTTTCTTGAAATTGCTGAAGAGTTGAAGAAATGGCATTTTGTGGGCATGTTCTATCAATAAATAAATAATAGTTTGAAAAAACTAAAAAACCCGCTTTTATAGAAAAACAGACTAAAAAAATAGAAAATATGAAAAAATTTATTTTATTTAAAAAAAATTACCTGTGATCTGAGACATTTCTTACTTTACTGCCCTAGGTGTGTAATGTACTGAATAATTATTGATACCATGCACCCCACGCTTTTTTTAAAATAAAATAAATGTTTTTCTTATTTTTTATTTTTTTAGTTTTTTCTATAAAAGAGTTTTTTTCGATTTTTTAAACTATCATTTATTTCCTACTTTTTAGTGTGGTTTATTTATAAAAGCGTATTTTTTTAGTTTTTTTTAAACTATTATTTTTATAATTTTTTTGCAAATTAAAAACTGGAATAATCTTATCCAATTAGGCAATCATAATCTCAGACCCCAAAAACCCCCACATACCAATTTTGAATAGAATCAGACCTTAATCACAAAACTCGGCCCCATTTTAAAGCCGCCATCTTGAATTTTGCAATTTTGAGAAGAGAAACATAATCTCCGACCACAAAAACCCTCAGATACCAATTTTGACGCGAATCGGACCATAATCACAAAACTCGTACGCCTTATTGGAGCCGCCATTCTGTTTTTTTCCATACAAAAATTTCTTAATGCATTGTCACTGGAATTATGTGAACCCGCCAAATTTCAAATCATTTGGAGGTCTTGAAGTGGGTCAAAATCACGCCCAAAGGAGTCGGTTACAAACAAACAAACAAACATACAAGTGAAGCTAATATAAAGCGTGTAAAAAGCTAACTATGAATATTTTTTAAATTTTGTTGTGATCTTTCAAAGGGGTGAAACATGGAACCCCTATTCCAGTTTTTAGTAGAACTTTTCAACGAAACAAAATTTCTCAATTTAAAATCAAACTATGTTTTGAAAAGATTAAAATGTGTTGAAATGAACGATTCATTGCAAAACTTTTTCAACTCCTGTGTTGTGTCTATAAAAGCAATAGTTTCACAATAAAAAAATAAAATACAACATTGTGAATGAACGGATCTACTGTGAATGGAATCGAAAAAATCTAGTAGGTGGCTGTCACGTTTTGTTTGCAAAACTTGTGACTTCAATCGTAGTATTTTAAAAACGAAAAAATCTAGTAGGTGGCTGTCAAGTCGCTTTGGTTTCTATGTGGTAGTTGAAAGTTCAATTGTGTCTTTTGAATCTTCAACATGAATAATTACTCTAACGCTGAAATGGCCGATATTCATTTTATGTATGGTCGTGCCAATGAAAATTCTTTGGAAGCTAGACGGCTCTATGCAGAGATGTATCCTCAGCGCGTGATACCTCATCACACAATTTTTGCACATCTTCACCAACGTCTCTGTGGAAGAGGGACTTTTCAAAAACGAACAACTGATTGTGGTCATCCACGAGTAATAAGAACGGTGGCACTGGAAGATCGTCCGGAATTAAGTACAAGACAAATTGCTAACACATTTAATGTTAGCAATAAACTAATCTGGAAAATTTTAAAGGATCACCAATTGTATCCTTACCATATTCAACGAGTCCAGGAAGTTTTGCCGCGAGATTTTCCCCATCGAGTAGACTTTTGTCGATGGAGTCTTCAAATGATTACCCAAAATGCTCAATTTTTAGAAAACGTAATATTCACTGACGAATCCAACTTTTCAAGGCAAGGGATTACAAATTTCCATAACAATCATCTATGGGCCAAGATAACCCACATGCAATTCAAGAAAGTCGGTATCAATATGAATTTTCACTAAACGTGTGGGTCGGAATTATTGGCGAAAATATTATGGGACAGTATTTTCTATCGTTAAGTCTAACTGGTGCAACCTAAACAAATTTTCTCCAGGAGCAGCTTCCCATTTTACTTGAAAATGTTCCACTAGCTATTCGGCCACGAATGTGGTTTATGCATCATGGTGCGCCTGTCCATTTCATTATAACTGCTCGTCAGTACTTGGACGACGTGTATCAAAATCGTTGGATAGGCAGAGCAGAACCTCAACCTTGGCCTCCCAGATCTCCAGACTTAAACCCCTACGTCTTTTGCATCATCTGGGGTCACCTGAAGCCCTTGGTTTATACGACCCCTACTAAATGTGTGAATGATTTAAGGAATCGCAGCATTGCAGCCTGCGAGACAATCCTAAACACACCAGGAATATTTCAACGTTTGCGCCAGTCTATGAGATGAAGACTTGATTCCTGTCTAATGGTTGGAGGTGGTCTTTTCGAGCAGTTTTTATAACTCTGTTCCGTTTGATCTTGTTGCCTTTTTCTTTGTTGTAATACATATAATTTTGGTTTGTTTATATTTTTAATTTGATATTCTATTAAAACAAAACATGGTACTGGTACATGCTTACATTAAAAGTTAAAACAAGCGGAATAATTTTCAAATACTACGATTGAAGTAACAACTTGTGCAAACAAAACGTGACAGCCACCTACTAAATTTTTTCGATTCCAATAACAAATCGAAGGTTGCATCGTGGGGAACAATTAAGTCAGTTCAAATCCTACTGGCTCGGAGTTCGAAGTGACAAAATAAATAATTTCAGATGGAATATAGATCATTTTTGTAGTATAAATTGAATGGAAATATTACGAATCATTAGTTCTGCTAGTGTGCACAATGTTGTATTTTATTTTTTTATTAGGAAACTATTGCTTTTACGGTCACAACATAAGAGTTAAAAAGTTTCGCAATGAATCATTCTTTTCAACGCAAATTGATAAATTTTGTTTCGTTAAAGAGTTCTGGTAAAAAATGGAATAGGGGTTGCATGTTTCAACAAAATTAAAAAAATATTCATAGGCCGCCTTTTTATTGGTAGAACACAAAATGCTATTTCTTCAACTCTTCAGCAATTTGAAGGAAAAACATATTTTATTTCTAATTTTTGGAAGCGTCTAACTTTTCAAGGAAAGGCCTAAGAGCTCTTGTTTACATCAAAGACCCCCTTTTATTTTCCACAAGGAATCACCCCCTAAAAACTTTTGCACTTATTTGGTAACACCCTGTATATTACACGAAAAACCTAAATACGGGACAACAGTAAGTAGTTTTTGAACTACAGGCAAACGTTACTGTTATCAATTATATTGATTCTTATCCCAACTAACTAGTTCGAAATAATTGTTACTGGATCACTGAACTCAACAGATAATAGGATGTTTGTTACATTTGTAATAGTGTTGCTACAAATTTGAACCCAGGCCAAACGTGTTCAGCAATTTGATTTCTAAAAAGGAATAATGAACCTTAGAATCATATGAAATATTTTTTTGGTACATATACATAATTGCTACTAAACTTCCTAGAAGTGAATCACTCGATTCAATAACATAGAACAAGTACCTTGTCTGCATTGTTGTATCAGTTCTGAAATTTCTGAAATGTCCAAAAAATTAGGAATCAACTCACCTCAATGGTTTGAAGTATTCGCAGAGAAAATCGAACCTCTCATCCGGAACGGGAACCCTACGTGCTGAAAAAAGTACTGTGATAAAAATAACATTTGACGATTTATCATTTATTGGAACATGTCATCAACAACATCATAAATTATTTCATCAATTACTTTCGAAACGGCAGTCCCAACACTTTCAGTACTTTCACTCCTAACCGATTCCAACATACGGAAAGCGGGCATTGGTTCTTCGTAATGCAAATAAGGATTGACAACTGACTTCATACTATCCAAAAATCTGAGGAGCTTCTCTCTCCTCTCGTGGTAGAGCCTATCTCCTTCCCTATAAAGTGACTGATATTTTTTCGACGAATCTCCATAAAATATTTTGAAATATAGACCGATCCCGATGGCTGCAGAGGCTGTGATGCCTAAACCGGGAATCACAGGTCTGCGTCTGCATATAAATTGTACCGCTTTGATAACAGGTATGGCAACGTATTGTTCGAGCATCCCTAAAACTGGCAGTTCGTGATAATCTAAAGTGGGATATTTAGTAGTAACTCTAAAGTTTATATCGAATACGAATGAACGGGGATTCCTCATGAACTCTTGCAAACATTTTCCTTCGCTAAACAAATACGTTTTGTCTTTGTATAAAACAGCGAAAGACAGGCGTCCTTCAACAGGGATTAGTTTTTTCTTGTAGCAGACTACGCAAATACCGTGTTGGGCAACATTATCTGGGGTCGTCTGAGGATAGTTTACACTAGGCAGATGTTGAGGAAGTGAATGATTACTGTAAGGTACCAAATAAGCGTCCGGTGTCTTCAGGAAAAGTTCTATATGCTTCTCGCACAACCAATAGAATATGTTCCTCCACTGCACCAACCCAGTTCGATCAGGAGGATCACCACCGGAGTTGAGGACATTGGAAAAATGGAGGCAACACGGACAAAACGTCTTGTAAGGACTCTGTCGCTTTAAAAATTCGAAAGGTGTGACTCGCATATTGGCCAGTCTCAATGGCCAGTCTTTGTGTGCATGACTATAATAATGCTTGATTTCGAAGAATACGGACGTTATATATTGTTTAGCTTGCCACCAAACCGACCAATTACTTGTTTCGATTGGTATTTTCGTCGTGACTTGGTACTCTTGATCGAACCATTTGCGAAAATCCTCGGCGGTTTCGGTCCACTTGTTCCACAAATGGCTGACAAAGTGTTGGCTGAATTTCGGAAATCCGTGCCTACCGAAATCGTTGGACAAGCACTGGAGTACTTCTTCCTGGGAAGCCTGCAGGTCTATAACCAGATTCGGAACCAAACCAAGGTAGGAGAGATGTTTCACTTCACCCAGTGTGTTCGGGAAACCATCGTAAATGATACCTTTGATAAAAAAAATATGGTGAGTTGGAAAATATTCATGAGGTGATTGTTTCTGATTGGGCGATTATTATTAAGCGAAATTGTTTTTATGCTATTTTTTAAGCACTACTTATAACCATAACATTTTTTCCTTTATAATAAGTTTTTATTCGTAATTTTGTATACAAATAGTATTCAGTGCTTCTCAAAAGTCCCCTCCCCCCCCTCTTAATTTTGGAACGATTATACATAAACAAGTGAAATTTGGAAACTGGATATTAAAGGTTGTAAACTTCCCTACTGGTGATGATAGATGACGAAATCATCAAAGATGACGTCACAAGGCCATTGTGACCAATAATTTCAAATGGAACCCTACAGCAAGCGACACCTCTTTTAAAAGGTATCGAAAAAACCTATTCAATGATACTAATTTTGTTTGTGTTTATGGCAGTTTTGGCAACTCGCTTTTAAAAAATGCAAAGCTGTGATGAATTAAATCAGTTAATACTAAAATTCCCAATTCAAGCTCCGCCTCTGGATAGTTGTCAAATAAGCTGACGTTTTTGTTAGTCTCCCTAATTCGACGTTTTTGTAATTGTCCAAGTTTTTGTACGTTTAATAATTTGTGTATTGTTGATCGAACGTTTAACTGTTTTAGCAGCTTTTGGTACTTTTAATATTTTTGTGAATTTTAATAATTTGTTAAACTGTTGTGAGCCGAACGTTTAAGTGCTTCAAGAAGCGAAATAGTACATGCTTTAGGTGATAAAGTAGCGATCCTAATTCTTGGTGAAACCGGGCAAAATGTTCATGCAGCAGAACGCATTTTTAATGAGAGGTTTCCCGATCGACCCGTTTCGAGGACTTATTTAAGGGAGCTCCTTCGTAAGTTTGAAACAACGGGTAGTATTAATGATGCGAAACGATCTGGCAGACCACAAATTTCTGATGAGAAAAAAAATTGATATACTGGCAGAAGTAATAGTTGATCCTACTTCTTCAACTACTCACGTTGCATCTACCTGTGAAGTCAGTCCAAGTACAGTACACAGGGTGTTGACAAAAAACAAATTTCATCCATACAAATTAAAAATGGTTCATCAACTCTCAGACGACCCAGACCGAAGATTAGAATTTTGTGAAAATATGGAAACTAAAATTAACCAACAGCCAGACTATGTCAAAACAATTTGTTTTAGTGACGAAAGTATTTTCTATCTAAATGGAAATGTAAATACTTACATAGAATGTGAGGTATTGGAGTGACGCAAATTCTCACCTGTTTCGTGAAACACATACCCAATTTCCCCAGAAGGTGAATGTTTGGGCAGGTATCCTGGGAAACCACATCGTTGGCTTTCTTTTTTCAAATACTAATTTAACTGGTGAGGTTTATCTGGAGCTGTTGCAAAACGCAATAGAACCGTTGATCCTGGAAATTTTGGAAGATAATCCAGATGAATTCGGCAATTTGGAAATAAAATTCCAACAGGATGGTGCTCCTCCACACTATTACGGTGCAGTAAGACGGTATTTGGATGAGGAGTATCGTGGTAGATGGATTGGTCGACGAGGTTCAACGGAATGGCCAGTTCGATCACCGGACCTCACACCTTTGGATTTTTTTCTGTGGGGGTACCTTAAATCGAAGATTTAGCCACTGAACCTGACAATATTGACGTTTTAAAACAACGTATTGTTCCAGAATGTGAGGCTGTTTCCGCAGACACATTTGCAAAAGTACGAGAATAGTTTAAAAATAGGATATTTCACTGTCAGGAAGTAAATGGAGGTCACTTCGAGCAATTTCTTTAAGTAGATACTGATTCTCAAATCTGTAATTGATATCATACTGAATGGAATTTAAATTTTAATGTTTACTAATGAGCCATTGAAATTGCCATAAACACAAACAAAATAAGTATCATTGAATATGTTTTTTCGATACCTTTTAAAAGAGGTGTCGCTTGCCGTAGGGTTCCATTTAAAATTATTGGTCACAATGGCCTTGTGACGTCATCTTTGACGATTTCGTCATCTATCATCACTAGTAGGGAAGTTTACAATCTTTAATATTCAGTTTCCAAATTTCACTTGTTTATGTATAATCGTTCCAAAAATAATAGGGGGGAAGGGACTTTTGAGAAACACTGTTGTGAGAAAAAAATAATTTCATACTGTTTGAGTGAATAAAACCAAGTAATCCAATCAATAGAGATATTGACCTAACAAAAATTTATAAATAGCTGAAATTCTGGATTCAGGGATACCATGCCACGACGCTAATAATGGAAAATAAAAATCCAAAAATTATCCGAATTTTCATATTATTATTAAGTATTGTAGATATGCAAAAATGTCTTGCATAAAAGTTGTGGCTCGTTATTTTTTATAAAAAATAAAACATCGCTGTCCAATAGACTTTTGAAATCTTGTTGAGTATGTATTATTTTTATATTCAAGTTAATTTTTACCAAATAGAGTTGGGCAGTTTTATAGAATTTGTAGTTTCGAATTTTGTTGGTTGAGATTGAATATTATTTTGATTATTTTTCTTTGTATTATTTCTAGGGGTTTTATATTATTAGAATATGCACTACCCCATGCCCCCGTAGTTAAGGAGTGATTGGACCAAACTGAAATACATGAATTTAAGATTTTTTTCATCTAGTATGACTGCCATTTGTTTGAATACATACAAGGAAACATTCCTTCTGTGGATTTCCTAATTTATTCGTAATCTGTTGTTGTTGATATTTACCCACATATTGAATTATTATGTCGAATTAATTATTATTAATATTATTATTTTATATACAGGGTGAGTCAGAATAAGACCTACAAACTCCGACTACAGATTCCTCACCTCATTTCGAGGTGAAAAGTTGCTATCAAGGTATAGAATAGAATAGAAGTTTGTGCCCCACTTGGAAACTCTGACCACACCCTCATCTCCACAACATGCTCTTTCCATTTACCATCGAGCTGCACAATACCACCCCGTCTCATGTGGCATTACAATTCGGCCGACTGGGAAGGTCTTCGTATGTTTTTCTCAGCGTTTCCATGGAAGAGAGTTTGTTTCTCTTCAGTAGATCCAACACGATGTGCTGAGACAATTTCTGAAATCATCATGTTGGGGATGCAAACTTACATACCGAATACCGAAAGAAGAACATCATCCGATAAGACCTGGTTCAACAGAAACTGCTCTAGAGCTGTGGCTTCCAAACAGGCAGCATACCATCGATGGCTAAAAAATCCGGGCCCTGAGACCAGAGCAGCATATGTCGAGGCTAGAGGCATATGTAAAGAGACAATAGAATGCTCAAAAGATGCCCACAAAGCCAAAATAAGATCAAAACTTGCTGAATGTCCTAACGGATCCCGTTCATTTTGGTCTTTCGCAAGCTGTGGAAGAAATTTCACTTCCAGCTCATTTCCTCCTAACCAAAGAAGATGGAACACTAGCAACGACTGCCCAGGAAAAAGCCAATATCTTTGCGCACCTATTTGCTGGAAATTCCACTCTGGATTCATCGGGAAAACAACCACCGAACATTACACCTATTGACAGTCACATGCCCGAGATCACCTTTCGCCAACGTACTATCAGAAAGATTTTGCTGGGTCTCAACACCAACAAAGCCTGTGGATCTGACGGAATCCCGCCGATTGTTCTCAAGAAATGTGCCCCGAACTAACACCTGTTCTTTGCAAGTTGTTCAACCACTCTTACAATTTGGGGTATTTGCGTCCAATTGGAAAATTGCAAGAGTACAGCCAGTCCCTAAAAGGCAAAAAGGCCCTACCTAGCAACTACAGACCTATCGCACTGCTATCTATTATTTCAAAGGTCATGGAAAAAGCCATCAACATCGAGCTCATGAAATATCTGGAAGACTCAGGAATTGTCAACGATAGGCAATATGGCTTCCGCCATCAGAGATCAACTGGTGACCTGCTCGCTTACGTCTCACATATATGGCAGCTATCTATTGAAAAGCATGGAGAAACTTTAGCTGTGGCATTAGATATCTCAAGGCGTTCGATCGAGTTTGCACCAGGGACTCCTCGCCAAGCTTCCGTCTTATGGCTTGCCCCTCAGCTGTGTTCTCTGCTTGCTAGTTTTCTCTCAAACAGGTCTCTCCATGTAGTGGTCGATGGAGTTTCATCTGACACTCTACTCATAAATGCTGGTGTTCCGCAAGGATCCATTCTCGCACCAACACTATTTCTACTTCACATCAACGACCTGTTGAAAGCAACTTCATGTCCAGTACACAGCTTTGCCGATGATAGTACCCTCCATACCGCTTTCTCTTCCAGGGCCCCTATATCAGCCCGTGAAACCAGAAATGAACGAGGAAGAAATGTTAATAATATAAATATGGACTTGGCAACAATTCTCGAATGGGGATCTAATAACTTGGTAGAATTCAATGCAAACAAAACACAAGCATGTCTTTTCTCTAGAAAAGCCGATCTCACTGTGCCTAACATAACTTTGTCAGGAGTAACCATACCACTGAAGCCATCCATATCGATGCTTGGGATTACTATCAGCAATAACCTTTCCTGGGAAAATCACGTGAGGTCCATTGCCAAAAGTGCATCCCAAAAACTTGGTTTTCTGTTTCGTGCCAAGAGCTATTTCACCCCAGTCAGCTGCTTATGATCTATAAGGCACAGATCCGACCTGTCCTGAATACTGTTCCCATATTTGGAGTGCGGCACCTAAACATATCCTGAGGCTATTGGATTCTGTCCAAAAAAGGGCAATTCGTCTCGTCGGTGATGCCTCGCTTACAAACTCGCTCACTTGTCTGGAACACCGTAGAAAAGTTGGCGATTTGTCTCTATTTTATAGATATTTTCATGGGCGATGCTCTTCTGAAATATCAACAATCGTTCCTGCTTTGGCAGTCTCTTCGAGATTAACCCGTCAAGTTCAGTCATCACACCCCTTCGTGGTCACTTTGGAAACCTGCAGAACATCACTTTCCAAAGACTCGTTCATCCAACGAACAGCGAGGCTTTGGAACTCATTGCCTAGGGAGGTGTTCCCCGAGGCATACAACCTTCAGAAATTTAAGAAGAACACCAACTCCTACCTTCTTTCCCTAGGTTCCCACGATGTTCTCTGAACATTACAGGATATCCCTTTTCGTGGGAACCAGAACATAAAAAAAAAAAAAAATGTCCTAAAATAAGAAAATGCATCCCCTCTGACATACAGGGTGTCGAAAATACAAAAAAAAATTGAGATTCAATTTGTTTAAAAAAAATTTCCTCAAGGAATTTTGGAGAAAGCAAATTGAATCTTAATTTTTTTTGTACTTTCGAACCCCTGTATCTCAGGGGGGATGCATTTTAGGACATACCTTGATAGCAACTTTTCACATCGAAATGAGGTATATATATACAGGGTGTTATAGGTTGGGTGAAAACTCTCTACCCACTCAGAGTGCGATAATTGCCCTGTTTGGAAAATATAAATTTAATTTTTTCGAAAATTCCCAACTTATTTCCTACGGCCCTACAAACGAATCTGCTTTCAGTAAGTGGAGAAGGAAGGTTCTTTAAACACTATCTACCCACTGAGAGTGCTATACACTGCTGTGTTTGGAAAATATGAATTTTTATTTATTTCGAAAATTCCCAACTTTTGTCCTACTGCCCCACAAACGATTCTGCCTGCAAAAGCTGAAGAAGATACACATTATCTACCCACTCCGATTAACAAGTTAAAAAACGGGTTAATTATTGTTCCCGGTCCTAAAAATATGTGCGATAGCTCATTCGATTCGGAATGACGTCTGGAAAAATGTATCTCGAGTATTTATTAGCACATAAAAAATAGGATCGACATAAAAGTTTCAATTATTGACCTATAAATTATTTGCTCCTTGGAAGCCCTTCTTATATACATACTTAACAAGAACACGTGATAAAAGTTTATTGAAGTTTTATATTTTGTTTGTTATAAAATAAAAAAAATAAATATAAAAAAAAAATGTTAAAAAATTTTTTGTTGACAAATGTTATTATACAGCTGTTTTTGCATCCAACAATGGCATTAATTGACGTAGGAAAAAAATGTTTTACGTCATTCGTCAAGAAATTGTTCATAAACAAATAGACAAGTGTAAAATAAAAAAATAAAAAATCTTACCATTTTATTGTCAAGACAAAATGATGATTAAAAAAACCTTAAATACATTTTTTAATTGTTTATAAGTAATCGTTTTTTTTATATTTCGTTTGTTTAAATAATTAATCCAGAAATTTTTTTCTCTTTCAAAATCATAATTGGCATTTCTCTATAGGTTAACAAAAACATATTTTTTTATCAATAACAAGTAACAAATAGATATAACTTCTAAATTATGAGAGATACGATAATGGACATTCAGGACATTTTTGTACAAAGTATTAAACAATCTTTGAAATGGATAAAAATCCAACTTTGTTACTATTTCTTATCAGCTGTTATAAGCATTTGTTTATAAAAATAGTTTTTTTTACATTTTTGTACTGTTTTTGACTTATAACTTGTGAAAAAATGAAAATACAGCTGTGAACCAGACAATTTAGTTTACTGTTAAAATATCTGCCAAATAACCTTTACACCATACCCTTTTTAAATTTAAAGTTTTTTTTATATTACAGCACTATTAAAATTTTGCAATATTTTACTTTCTATTTATTGTAATAAATTATAGTAGCTTCTAACTGAAGGTGCCTCTATTGTTTATTTAAAAAAAAATTAAAATTAATTTTTACATTAATTTTTACTCATATTTTTAATTTTCTCATGATTAATTAACCATTTATATTAATTAAATACTTTTTCATAATTTAAATATAGTAATAACGGTAGATGTAAAGGTTATTTGGCAGATATTTTATCACTAAACAAAATTGTCTGGTTCACAGCTGTATTTTAACTTTTTAACAAGTATAAGTCAAAAAAAGTACGAAAATGTAAAAAAAAAAGAATTTTCATGAACAAATGCATGTAACAGCTGATAAGCAATAGTTACAAACTTGGATTTTTATCCTTTACAAAAATGTCCTGAATGTCCATTATCGTATCTCTTATAATTTAAAAGTTATATCTAGTGTTACTTGGAAAATTGAGAGGCCACTTTGATTTCGGTATCGTGTAATATTTAAAAATGTTATAAAAAATTAAAGACAATTTTTTTGTATGGCTGTTTTTGTAATTTTTTTTTACTTCCAGGAAAAAATAAACCGAGGGTCACAAATTGTTTATAACAATAAACAATTAAATTATTGATAAAAAATATATATTTTTTTGTTAACCTATAGAAAAATACCAATTATGATTTTTAAAGAGAAAAAAGTGTCTTAATTAATTATTTAAATAAACGAATATAAAAAATTAATAAAAATTATTTAATTTTTTTAATTATCATTTTGTCTTGACAATAAAATGCTAAGAATTTTTTTTTTTTTATATTATACTTGTCTATTTCTTTATAGACAATTTCTTAACATAAGACGTGAAATATTTTTTTCCTACATTAATTAATGCCATTGTTAGATGCAAAAACAGCTGTATAATAACATTTGTCAACAATTTTAATATTTCATTTTTTGTTCATTTGAAAAAATTATAACAAACAAAATATAAAACTTTAATAAACGTTTATCACGTGATCTTGTTCGCATATTTTTAGGACCGGGAACAAGAATTAACCCGTTTTTAACTTATTAATCAGACTACAAAGTTCGATACACCTCTGTTTGAAAAATATAAATTTAATTTTTTTAGAAAATTCCCAACTGTTGCAGACAAAAGGTTGTATACACATTGCCTACCCACTCAAAGTGCGATACACCGCTCTGTTTGGAAAATATTATTTTTTATTTTTTTAGAAAACTCCCAACTTTCTGTTTGGCAAATATAAATTTTTATTTTTTTAGAAAATTCCCAACTTATTTTCTACGGCCCTAAAAAACGATTATGCCTGCAAAGTTGAAGTTGAATACACATTTTCTACTCACTCATAGTGCGATACCTCGCTCTGTTGGCAAATATAAATTTTTATTTTTTTAGAAAATTCCCAACTTATTTTCCTACGGCCCTAAAAAGGAATCTGCTTTCAGAAAGAGGTGAAGCATGGTTTTATGAACACTCTCTACCCACTCAAGTGCGATACACCGCTCTGTTTGGAAAAAAAGAATTTTTATTTGTTTCGAATATGCCCAACTTTTGTACTCTGCCTTACGAACGATTGTGCGTTCAGAAATTAAAAAATATGATTGTAATTCTCTTTCCCTCTTCCCACCTAGAATGCTTTTCGAAAAACGAATGATCTAATTTAGAAAAATCATGTTCACCTAATATATTCCATTTAATTTTTCTATTGCGCGATCATTTGTTTACCTACTACCTACTTCGTTTAAAGAATAAGACGCTGAAGAGAGATCAAACTGAAAACCCCGAACGCCTGAAATCCAGGCGTGGATACGATAAGGCCGCGCGGTGTTGCCAGATCGAAAACCGTTGCTGAAAAACCGTGGCTGTTTTCACACCCGTGATCGATGGCTAGTTTGAGGAGCTCAACGATTATCACTATAAACAGGGTAAAGAAGCTCTTGAACATCTCTGGGAAAAGTGTATCGAGCTAAAAGGAAATAAACATATCTTTCCCTTTCCCCAAATTTTTTAGGTCGAGTGCTTCTTGGACTACCCTCGTATAGATGTAACTACTGTTGGCACGTACTAGTTTTCAATAATCATTCGATAACATACCTTGGCAGACAGCTAGCGGATCTAGACAAGCAGCTTGGACACAATTGGCAACCATTTCGTCTGTTAGTTCCCAACCCTGTCTCAAAACCTTCTCGATGTTCACGGCAAGATTCGAGAAAGGTAAACACGATAAAACGTATCGAGCTGCCTGACCTCTTGTCACAACTTTCATACCGTACTCATCTTCAATTCTTCGCGCAAGGGTTGATTTGCCGCATTTCGGTGGTCCAGTAACTGCCACTGTGAAGGGTATCAAGGGAAACTGATAGTTTCTTATATTGATATACTTCAGTGGATCAATCTTGAACCTCTCCAAATTTTCTTGACCCATCACATAGTAGATATAACTTCTGTGCACCACTGGATGAATGTTTTCAGGTCCCAGTCGACTGAACATTGGAAAAGGATTCTTATTGTCGAAATATTGCACTGGGCACGTCTTTCCGAATCTACTCAGGAAGAAATATCCAGAAGATAAGAGACTCTCAGCAAGTTCCATTGATACATCATAGCAGCGTTCGAATATTGATAAAGTACGTTTTTTCAATGTGCCGACGATGTACAAGGCGTTCAATGAGGTTCTGGTTGGTACACTCATATCTACTTTCAACACGGTCAAAGGTATCAACTCTGCGTCACAGTTATCTCTAATGTTTTTCAGAGCTTCTGATTCTGAACTGAAAACGTCTGTCAAAAATATTTCATATTTGTCTTTCGCTTCTTCGAATGACTCCGATTGTTCTATTTGTAAATCTGGTAGCTCCACCTCCAAAATCCTGTTGATTTCATCGATGTCTTTTTGCTCTGCTATTGAATCAAAACTGACCTGTGATATGGCCCCCATACTTTTTTCAGGATCTTCACTTTTCTCTGCTTCGTCTGTCTTTGAAGATTCTTTTTCCTTCTTTTTCTCTGCGTACCTTTCCTCTCTCTTTTCTTCGAGTAATTCTACGAACCTTCTTTGGCGTTTCTCCTCCCACTCTGCAATGATGTCTTTATTCTCTTCTTCGAGAATGCGGCGTTTCATTTCCATTTGCGTCTGCCAGTTATTCATGTATGTCCTAACTAAGGCAGTTTTCAGTTCTTCGTCGTTGCCAGTTAAACTTAACACAATATCAGGAATAAGCTTCAATTTTGTCATGATCTGCACATCACAAGGCCTTTTGGGGAAATGATCGATTACGAAACCGATTCGTTTCGATGGTTCGTCGAACCAAAGTTTGGAAAGAATGCTTTTGTAAACACTATCAGGTAATGGGATATTGAAGTTGAGGTAGTCATACAAAGACATGTCAATATTTTTGTTCGTCTTCAACATATCCAGGGATTCTGCGGAAGATATTTTGAAGTGCTTTTTCAAAACATCGCTGAAATTAACATACAACAAACCGAAATTATTCGACAAAGTTCTACATATCGTCGTTTTTCCAGATCCAATAACGCCTGTGACACATATTCTTGGTGGAGGAATTTCTCCGGGGGGATTATTAGTGAGGTAAGATCTCGGCGACTCTAAAAACTTCTTCATGTCCGACTCGCTACTTAGGAGGTAAATAGAACCTCGAAATTTAACAGCAAAATCTTCTTTTCCCCTCCAAAGTACCCCATTCTCGTAATATGATACTGGGCAGTAGTGGTAAGTATCGCCATAACTCCTATTTTTTTGTAGGAGTTTTTCTTCTGCTGCACCAATGGTGTAGGGTCCTTCTCCGAGTTCTCCTTCATGCACAGTTTCATTGATAATGTTTTGAACTTCTTCGGCACGATCTCCTTCAGTAAGTATCGATGCTCCAACTCTGTATCGGTTTTCTATCACATTGATTATCTCTCGCATTAAATCTGGTAGCGACTTCCCTGTCACTTCCATTTCTATGGGATCGATACCCAGCTTTCGAAAAAAAAAACTCACTTCATCCCACTTATCTCTGAATTTAGCAAGCTTCTGATGGTAATTTTCAAATTTTGTTGGCACCACTGTTGAATCCTCCTCAATATCTAGATCGTCATCGATTATTTCTGAAATTAAATCGTGAAACATTTTCGATTTGTACGATTCGGTGGAAATTTGGGAAGGAGAAGGAGCCCTCAAAGCAGCGTCAATCCTACCTATATTCATAAAAAATTCTCGATAATCCCTGAACATATTTCCGCCTCTTTTCGCATACCTGTTTTTCAAAAATGCAAAGTCTTCCGATGTGTCCTTGAGCACTATGACTTCATCAGCAATATAGTCAGGATATAACCGTTCTAAGATGGGTAGGTCACATATCATTCCATCTAATATCCAGCCTCCTTCGCTTCCTTGTTCGATATGATTATCCTCGACACCTTTTATAGTGTTCATGAACATATTGACAAGATTGTCGAGATTTTTTTCGATGAGTTCTAGATTTACATTGGCGACTGCTTCATTCGCATAGTTGATAACAAAATCATCGGAAGCACTCGCCGGTACTGGTTTTATTTTCCTCCTGAGCTTGTCAGGTAGATGACTGAAAAGTTCGGCTTTGTCATGTATTAAATTTTCTAAATACTCAATCTCATTCTCGTAATTAATATTGTACAGTTCTAATTCATCCCTCACTTTCCTGATAGCAAGAGTGGTTTCTGTTTCTATTTCGGCAACATCGATCTTTTTAATGGCCATTGGAAATGAAGATATCTCAAATTTTGTAACAGTTTGTTCTCTATTCATTTCATCAACTAACTGGATTAGTTCTTGTACTAAATCTCTTACTTTTATCGCCCACTCTCTAATTTGTTCAACTCGTTTTGACTCGTTTATTTCAGCTTCCCCTCTTCTCATTTCATTCAAGATATTCAAAGCTTCTGCAATAGCAGATTGGCGTATTTTTTCTCTGAATTGAACTTCTGTTCGGGATAAATAATTTTGTAATATTCCACTTATGTTTAACACCTTTCCGTTGAGAAAATATGCAAGACAGTTGGCAATAGCTGTTTTCCCGGAACATTCGGGTCCAAAAATAAAAAATTTACAGTTTGGTTTGGGATATGGAGGTAGCAAAAATGGCCTTGGATTTCTATAAAAAGTTGTGAAAGTATGTTCGTCGGAAAGAAAGAACACTTTATTCATAAACTGCACGGCAAAATTGGGATCTCCGTTCCTACACGAGCCATTTTTCAGAGAAACAGGACATTTGGAACCCCAATCTGACCAATTCCATTTGAATGAACTGCTTGGTGCTTGAAATTTACTAACGATTTTGAAGTATTCCTGGAGACTGGAAACATTCTCATTTGTTGTGATCGGTCCTCCCTCACCGACTTCTGCATAATCAAAATCATTCAGCCTTCTCGGTAATACGACCCTTTGAAGTGGTAAAATATTCATTTTAGCCTTCACCGATTGTAGCATCCGACTAATACTGGTTCTACCGTCCACTCTCAGGAAATATTGCGGATCGTGTATCAAAATTCTACGCTCTATGAACCTGAGAGCAGTATAGTGATATGAGTCTAACTGGGCCGCGACATTGGCTGGAAAGTTTTCAGGAAGGCTCACCAAATAGTCGGAATACGAACTCCCTTCGTTGTGGAATGAACTGAAGTCGAGTTTTTGTTCTGTTTCACGGTTTGCAGCAAACTTTTGTCCCGTAAAATATTCGAAAATCAGCTTGTCACATTTTTCACCCAGTGGATCCACAGTCATCTTCGAATAAACATCGAACTTATAATTTTCACGTTTATTTATAACATCTACGTTATTACAAATCACGTGAATGATAAGAAATTTGGGTTTCATGAGATCAAATAAAAAGTTCAACTGGTCTTCGTAATTCGTGCCGATCTCTGGAGGGTAGCACACATCTAAATCTTCTCCGAAGTCGGGACGTATTGCTGTTGTAGTTTTCGCTGGCCCAGCTGCCTTAATAGAAATGCCTTCTTCATCTAGTTCTTCATCTGCAGCTGCTTCATCTTCTTCTTGTTGACGTTCCTCCTCGTCCTCATACCCTTCTCCTCCTAGTTCCTTATCCCTGTCCAAATATGACGAAAGAGAAACTTGAGGTCTGCTAAGAGGTGGATCTACCACTTCGATCGTAGTCTCGACGACTTCCTCGAATATTTCCTTTGCAGTGAAAAAGGCCGATTCCGAAGCTATAGGCACTTCTTCGTAATTCTTATTCGGGATGAGTGGCAATCCGCAAATAACGAAACCTCTGTGTTTTGCTGATTCAGAATTGACACGTTTCTCCACCAATCTCAGAATGACATCTATTCCTATCGATTTGCCACATCTCAAATTGAACTCAATGCACTGGCCAGCCCGGCTGCCACTCTCTATCTCTTGTTGAATAATGATATCTGGCTCTATATAAACGCATTGCCAGAACTCTGCCAAAGCTTTACCCAATTCTCTCTCTCCTATTCCCGGTTTGCCTATTATTATGAACGATATAGGATTCGACATTAGATACAATTGTTGTGCAGACTGTTCTGAGTATGGCATGGAATTCTCGATTTCATTTCTACCTTCCAAGCTGGTCGATGAAAAATACGGAGGTTTCTCTTCGAGGAGGTGGCTTGCCCTTTCTAGGGGATCACAATCTTCAGTAACGAGATAATAAGAGTTGGCACATGGATACCACTCTTCCAGTGGTTGCAAATCAGGAACGGGTTCTGCTTCTTTGGGTAACCCCAACACATATTTCAGATAATGTTCATGTAAAATAATAGTTTGATCAACAGTGAAGTTGATTAGCTCGTCTTTCTCTTCGGTATAGTAATCCGTTTTTTGCTCTTCAATATTACACGCCATCGTGACTTATTGAGTTGACAATATGTCAGAATTATTCGAACTGACTGATATTCATGATCTACAGGGAGTGTTCCTGGAGTGATGACACGATGGATCTGGTATTAATTATCAGACTTATAGTTGCAGAGCTCTAATAACAAAAAACGACCGGTATTGCAGGAAGTTTTGCATTATGATAAACATGTTCTTTGAACATCTTCCAAATTATGGCCATTGGAGATACAGGTCGGAATCACCTGTGGTGAAGGACGTCTTGCAATTTGCAGAATTAATAGTCCATGTCGCCAGGAATCAAGAATATTTTTTCGTGTAAAGTGCTCGTAATAAAAATTTAGAGCAAAGAAGCCAAAAATTTGTTGGAATTTTTAGGCACCTTTGTTGAAGTAAATCTGAGACTTCATTCATCTTGTTCTTTGAGAATCATAGAGTAGGGTAATCCATTTCCAAGACGAAAACCTGGTCATTGAAATTTTGTGAGTTAGATTGAAAAATCCAATATTGAGCAGTTTGTAGATTTTGTCGTCTATTTTTCCAAATTCTGAAGGAAAACGTCTCGCATAATTTTGTTCAAATTCTAACACATCGAATGAAGAAAATTTTGCCCCCACCCCTGGGCTTGTAGCTTCAGTAACTCTTAAACAGGAAAAAGGGAAAAATCATCTATCTAGCGCCACCTCCACCCCCTTGCCAAAACTCCTCCGCAGGCGATAATATAAAATTGTGAAATGAAACTAAATAAAAGCTTGTAAAAAAGAATGCATTTTCTTTCTACAATACTACTTTGAAAATTAATATATATATATATATATATATATATATATATATATATATATATATATATATATATATATATATATATATATATATATATATATATATATATATACTTATACCGTATATATATATATATATGTTTCGGTTTTTTTGCGAATGACATTCATTTTTTCGACGTTTCGACCGTGTCCACGGTCTTCTTCAGGAACTAACAATAATTAGCTGGACCAATATTTTGAAAAAAGGAAAGTGTAAAGGCAGCATATTAACCAGCCTCCTTATCAGATTGCTCACGTTTGATTTTTAATAAAAAGAACAACAACAAAGTCTCCCGGTTATTTATACACAATGAAGAGGAGGAGAGGAATTGTATAATTATAGGAAATAAATCATCTGCTGCCTTTACACTTTCCTTTTTTCCTTTTTTCAAAATATTGGTCCAGCTAATTATTGTTAGTTCCTGAAGAAGACCGTGGACACGGTCGAAACGTCGAAAAAATAAATGTTTATCTCCTAAAAGAAGACTGTCATTCGCAAAAAGAACCGAAACCCCAAGAAACTCAAACTCCATTGTATATCCTGGTTCAAGAAACTCAAAACTATATATATATATATCTATATATATATATATATATATATATATATATATATATATATATACATACAGTGTCCGTCATAAAGTTAGCTACATATGGGAAAGGTTTTTTCTAATAAAAAACAGTGACCAATTTGGCAGGAATTTTAAAAAAGTTGTCTGTGGTTCCGAAAAATGGGTCAAATTGACAAGATATCGAAAAAAATTATTGAGAAAATGTGTTTGGAATCTAACGAGGACCAAATGTACACATTTTGAAGAACCATATTGGAAAAAAAACGAGTGTGCTTTAGACCACACGAGTAAAGTAACACTTCTTTAGCTCCATCTATATGAATATATATATATATATATATATATATATATATGTTTATATATGTATATATGTATAATATATACATGTATATACATATATTTATTTTCTAATAACCTATAATTTCATCATTTTAGTTTGGTAAATTTAGTAAATTAATTTACCCAACTCCAATAATTTGTCTCGGTTCTTGTACATGATCCTATAGCGGAATTTTCATGATTAACTTCCATTTGATTATTGTCATGGTCAATCACGATGCCACCAATTATTTGTAATGGTGAACCTCTACAATTAAAAGTATTTTATTATTTACGTATCAGTTAAATTTTATGTTATCCTATTTTAAAAATTTGCTGAAGTAAATTGTTGAAACGCGAGGCCGAAATGCGGAAGAGTAACAAGGAGAAAGAGAGAGAGAGAGAGACAAGAAAAGGACAGAGAATCAAACGCGCCCCAATGTCGAGAGTAGAATGCCGCGTATTAGTAGAGGGAGAAAATAGACAAGGAAAAAGGAACGCTGCATATGACGCTACGACGTCAGCAACTAATATGAGATACGCACTCACCTTTGTCGAGACCGTTCGCCTCCCCGATCACACTTTTCGTAACGCTCTCGTCACGCATTCACCAGCTTACTCCCCAAGTCAAGCGTGCGTAAAGAAGTTTTACTTCAAAAATTCAAAAATACCATTTTATTACTCTACCCTTACTAAGAAACATTATACCTTCTTGTTTTATCTGGAAACAGCTTCAATAACCTAAACCACATAAGTTTGGGTCAAAACTAATCAAATATTTGTGGAATAGACATTTTGTGGAAGATTAATTATGAAAACACGATATAGTCTTGTCACTAGGTGAAGTCATGCCCTGTATATTGATGCACATGAGCTTATTCATTATTTTCAACCCGTACTGATATTTGTAATTAAAACTTAATAACACATTATTTATCCTAATTGAATTCAGCATTGTTTAGGTGGATGTGGAAAAAAAACAAAAAATCAATAAACAAACAATGTACAAATTTTCAATATTCTACCGGACCACCTTCGCGCTCCATACATAGAATTGTTCTGGAAAACATTTCGCGGCGAACATTTTTCATCACAGGTCTGTTGATCAGTGCTGCACAATTCCTTATAATTTCTTTTTAAATGTTCTACATTTTGAAATGGGAGTTGTTTTAAACTTTGTTTAAAAAAGAAGGGACTTACAATTTGCTCATTTAAAATTCCACACCATACTTTGAAACTATATTGGTACTTGGCTTCGATAATAAAATCAGGATTATGATCTGCCCACCATCTACAATTTTGAGAACCGACGACACCATTTGAGGTAAGTTGCTTCGTCAGAAAATAGCACATTTTTTGAGAAATCACGATTGTCTTCTAACATTCCCTGGAACCATGCACAAAAATAAAATCGAGCGTCATAATCCCTGACTCGCAGTACTTGCACAAATTTTGGTTTGCATGGGTGGAAGTGATTTTGCGTTAAAATTCGTCTAACAGAGGTTTGAGATATTTCTGACTTTTCTGCCATAATTTTCATCGAAACTCTTGGTGTCTCAGTGACTGTCAGTAAAACAGTGTCTACATTATTTTCATTATTTACAACAGGCTTAACGTGAACACTTTTATATTTGTTTTCAACCAAACCAGTTTCCCTGAATTTTTGCAATATCTTTGACACCATAGTAAAATGCAAATTTTGGTCAGATGCCTTCCATTGACAATTTCAGCTACTTCTCTTTAGACCAGGGTCGATAATTTTTGAAACCAAAAAAAATAATAGTAGGATGAAACCCATTGGAAAAGGAAGAGAATATAACAAAAATGAAAGGAAAAATAATGTACGGGCGATCTGAGGTCGGGAAGTGGAAGGGGGTGAGTTTTTAAGGGTAAAAAACGGTTTATTTCGATTTCCGGCAAAACTACAAGTCCTATGGAAAAAGTTGAATGGTTTTTTCACATAACCTCAAAATTTATCTAAAAAATTCAAATAACCAAGTTTTTGGTTTTTTATATTCTCTTTTACAAAAACACTTTTTTATTCACGAAACTTACGTTTTTATGTCCCAAACACACTGTAATTTTTTTGATTTAAAATATTTATTTTTCCACCTTATTTTGACTTAATATCGAAAAAGCACCCTAATTTTCAATCAAAAATTCTCCTGTCAAAATATCAGCTTTTTTTAAAAAGTCGGTGGGCTTTTTGTTCGTTGAAATCTCTTATTTCTGATGGTATAAATAAAAAACACACTACTATGGTGAATGTTCTCAGAAAATGCAAAGAAATAACAGGTAGTAAGGCCCAGACCCTCCTACCCGCTTCCCCACTTCTCTATGAAATACCTTTTCATGGGCTAAAATTTTCCGTAGGTCACTCAGGTATATAAGTTATCTTAAAATAGCAATAAATAGGCATCTACGCATATAATTTAAAGATTCTACAACTTTCTCAAAATATTGTAGATGTCTTATTAAATATTAACTTTACGTTTCTTTGCATTCTCTGAGAACATTTACCATAGTAATGCATATTTTTTTCATACCATCAGAAAGTAGAGATTTCAACGAACAAAAAGCCCACCGAGCTTTTTAAAAAAGCTGATATTTTGACGGGAGGATTTTTGATTGAAAATTGGGGTGCTTTTTCGATATTAAGTCAAAATAAGGTGAAAAAATAAATATTTTAAATCAAAAAAATTACAGTGTGTTTGGGACATGAAAAGGTAAGTTTTCATCAAATTTCGGGAAAAATTTTATTTGAATTTTTTACATACATTTTGGGGTTATGGTGCCATTCAACTTTTTTCCATAGGACTCGTAGTTTTGCCGGAAATCGAGATAAACCGTTTTTTACCCTTAAAAACTCACCCCCTTCCACTTCCCGACCTCAGATCGCCCGTAAATTATTTTTCCCTTCGTTTTTGTTATATTCTTTTTCTTTTCCAATGGGTTTCATCCTACTATTATTTTCTTTCACTTTTTACCATTTTCAAAGGCTTCAGCCCTGATCTACTTGTGCTATGATAATTTTCGCCATATAGCAATCCCAACAAACATTATAGGTAAAATTTACGTCATTTCGACCTTCGAATAGGTCAGCGCCCTAATTGGCGAAGGTAATTATTACGTTATAATTACCTTAAATTTACCATTATGGGGAAAAAAATGGAAGTAATTCAGAAGTCGAAATTTGGGAAATTGAGACATTTCTCCTTATAAGTTGAAGGCATAAATAGGTAAAATTGCCTCCAGACTAGTCGACTGATGGTAAAAATGTAGTCATTTTTACCAATTTCAGGTTATAAACACTGTAATGAAACAAACAACAAACAATGGCAGGTTAGAAGAAGATGATAAAAGTTTACTGTATATTGTGTATCTTAACCTACATGCTTATGCGTGAAAGCGTTGAAGTTGACATGAACATGGCGTATGAAGAAGAAATTGTCAATAAACGTATAGCAGATAATGCAATAAGTGATGGTTTCGCATCCACACCTAGCTGTGATTTCATTTGCGATACAAACTTTTCTGTGATAATGTTGATTTTTACTCGTCTAAAACAAGTGGGCCCATCAAATTATTAGATTTGTATGAAAAAAAAACATTAATTCATGTCTACTTTGACAACTTTTTCCATCAAACACTTCAAAAACTGATTTTATAGATAAGTATGTGTGTACATATCATATTCACCTATTTTTTGACTACCACTCATTAAAATGTGGTCGATTCGAGAAAATTATGTATTATTTTTACAATGGCGGAAACGGTTCAAACCGAAAAATATGGCGTAGATTCCATATGGGACCTATATGTCGAAATTCCTTAAAATTTTGACCATGAGAACACATAGACTTTGTTCAAAGTGGAAAGTAACCTTTATTCCTGACTTTGAAGTCCATTTTCCTTATCTTGGGATTTCAGACCCTTTCACATTGTGGTCACGTGATGAAATACAATATATGTTATTGGATGCATGTCTATACGTTTCGTTCTCTGGATGGATTGCGAATCGTGGATAATAAATTTATATTTTACTTATTCTATGTTCTGTGAAGAAACACTCAAATGTCAATACGGGGTGAAAAAGTCAATATGTTTTGCTAATGTTAATGGTAAGGCCAAGTAACCTATAGTTACTCAGAGAAATGGATATTGACTAGAAAACCCTGTAATGAGTGTTCATTCTGAAATCAAATATCAAATCCATCAGTAATGTTGATAATAGTACGCGATATTTATATTTCAGTGCACATCTTCCCAGAATAGAAACCATGATTAATGTTATTGTCTAATGAGGGAATCTCTTTCCGAAGAGAAATAGCCAATCATAACTTTTCAAATATAAAATTGGCTGAATAATTTTGATTTGACATTTCTGCGTTCCGCATTCGGTGCCCGGAAATATACAATTCATCAGCCAACTGTAAATACCATTAAAAAATCGACCAATTATGATTCGCTTGATTTTTACTTTTCCAGAAACCACAATGATTGGTTTTAAAATTTTCGAAGCCATGGAAACTCATCATTTCAACACATCAATCTCTTATTTTTGTTAAAATCAATTTTCTATTTGATTTGATTTTTTGCGTATTCAATAGCATTTTTTCATCCATTTACTTCAAAAGGATGAACTTCATTGAATTCCATTTTGTCGCTGCATCATTGAAAACGTCGCGGCTGTAGTTTACCGCTGGCGACAGACGAAGCTTTCTGAACGCAGCCCATTCATTGTTCAGTATCTCTTACCGACATGACCTGAGACCTAACCAAAGTTTTAGGTTAACGCTTTCATGTTTTTATTTCAATAATGAATGAGTGTTTTAAAATAGTTGCCGTCATAAAAAGACGTGAAGCAACACCCATAGTTGAATACTCCTATGTACCCCATAAGTGGGAACAAAAAGGAGAGTGTTCTACCAACTGCTTGTATGGAGACTTTATGCGACAAGGCCCAATGTCTGAACTCCTCTAACAATGGGAGGTTATCTTCCAAGCTTTGTGCCTTATTCCCATTGAACTCATCGTGTTGTGATCCATATTTTTCCCCGGTATCATCATCGGTAAAAGCAATTTCTTACTCTACATTAATTTCTGTAGTTGATGATGACTGAGTGGAAGATGATGGCTCTGATCTCTGGACATCGGAAAGTATAGGATGGTTTCGGATTATATTTTCATTTGTTCTCATTCTGGCAGCTAATCGATAATAGTTGGTGGTATACCTGTATGGTTTACTAACTCTATTCGAATTTTTGCTCGGCATTTTATAGATTTCTAGAATGTAGGGCACAATAAAAAAATTAAAGGAAGTAAATTGTATCATGTCATCCTCATCTGAATCGACTTGGTCTTTAATATCTGATGATAGACTAAGTTACTTTGAGGATTTTATTTCAGGTAACTGACTTCGTTGTAGACATTTAGTCTGATTAGACAAATATTGTGGTAATCTCGCCCTCATTGTAGAGCAGTAGGTATAAAATAGGTCAAGAAATGTCCAGGCAACTCCTTTAACTTAATTGGTGCCAAAATAGGTAATAAAGAGTATATAGTAGACCTGTTTACTGACTTGTCAATTCCCTGACTATATGAACACACATGAGGTAATAATTAGGTAAATATTCACCAGAAGGTTTTTCCTGAGAGTTCCAAGTATTTTGAACACATTTTGCTGGTTACCTTTAGGTGAAATTTAACCTAGTAAATAACTCTATTAACCCATGAGGCTGTGAAGGTATATTTGAAGTCCATAACAAGTCATTTCATACTACTCACTACGCCTATTAAGTTTTTGGTTTTTGAAGGAGATTTGGTGCTCTCAATTATGGTTTTTATAACTCCAATTATAACTTTGGAGTTAGTTAGTACTTGAAGGTAAAATATTTGGTCAGAAATGGGTAAATTCGGACTTCTTGAAGCCGCTTTACCCCACTGCTTGGTATAATTTTCCTATAATGTTAGTTGGGATACTATTTCTATTTTTTCTTGTATCAGTTTTGGAGCCATTTCCATTGATAGATTGAAAAACACAAAAACTGATAAAGAACGACAACTCCAACAAAATTGTCAACAAGTTATTGTGACATTTGTTATTGTTACAACAAAAGTAGATCTTTTTTCAAAGCCGCCTTATAGCATTCAAAAATATAGCTCACATTTACTATCCAATATTACATTTAGCAAGGATAAATAATGTATTATTTAGTTTCAATCACAAATATTAGTTGGTTCAAACTTTATTTACGGGTTGAGAATATTGAATAAGCTCATGTGCATCAATATACAGGGCATGACTACACCTAGTGACAAGACTAAAGCGTGTTTTCATAATTAATCTCCCGCAAAATGTCTCTTCCACAAATATTTGATTAGTTTTTGACCCAAACTTATGTGATTTAGGTTATTAAAGCTGTTTCCAGATAAAACAAAAATGTATGTTTCTAAGTAAGGGTAGAGGAATACAATGGTATTTTTGTTTTTTTTTCAGTATGGTTCAAAATTGGTGCATGGGGTCCTCGTTGGATTCCAAACCCATTTTCTCAATAATTTTTTTCGATATCTAGTCAATTTGATCCATATTTCGGCACAGCAGAAAACTTTTTTAAAATTCCTGCCAAATCTGAGGTTTACAAGCCGCAATGGATTTTTTAGTGGTCAGACATGCAGAAACGAACCGCCATTGGTGTTTCAGAAATTTCAATAACAATTTTTTTTCCCATATGTAGCCAACTTTATGACGGACACTGTATATATTCGAAGATTGAAAGTTCGGGTTGAACCGCGTCTACAATGTACAACCGGTTTTGATTAATTTCTTACTTTTCATGCGAATTGATGACAGACGTCAAATTAAAAATATAAGTTGTCAGACAATAAAAACAAAATACCTCAAATTATTCCCGCTGCAATTTTCTAGGTAGAATGTTCCCACTATAATATTTTTTATTGGCCAAGACGTATTATACCAGGGTCGATAATTTTTGAAACAAAAAAAAATAATAGTAGAATGAAACTAATTCGGAAAGGAAGAGAATATCACAAAAATGAAAGTAAAAATAATTTACGGGCGATCTGAGGTCGGGAAGTGGAAGGGGGTGAGTTTTTAAGGGTAAAAAACGGTTTATTTCCGAAAATTGTAGGTAAAAAAAAACTACAACTTTGGTACAACACTTTTTCACATAATCTCAAAATTTATGTAAAAATCAAATAACCAAGTTTTTTTTAAATATTTATTTTTCCACCTTATTTTGACTTAATATCAAAAAAGCACCCTCATTTTCAATCAGAAATTCTCCCGTCAAAATATCAGGTTTTTTAAAAAAGTCGGTGGGCTTTTTGATCGTTAAAATCTCTACTTTCTGATAGTGTGAAAAAATATACATTACTATGGTAAATGTTCTCAGAAAATGCAATGAAATAACAGGTAGTAAGGCCCAGACCCTCCTAGCCCCTTCCCCGCTTCTCTATGAAATACCTTTTGATGGGCTAAAATTTTCCGTAGGTCACTCAGGTATATGAGTTATCTTAAAATAGCAATAAATAGGCATCTACGCATATAATTTAAAGAAGATTCTACAACTTTCTCAAAATATTGTAGATGTCTTATTAAATTCGGATTCGAGTTTTTTTCGTGTTTTTGCATTTTCTGTCATAGTAATGTACTTTTTTTTATACCATCAGAAAGTAGAGATTTCAACGAACGCCCACCGACTTTTTTAAAAGAGCTGATATTTTGACGGGAGCATTTTCGATTGAAAATTAGGGTGCTTTTTCGATATAGTCAAAATAAGGTGAAAAACTAAATATTTTAAATCAAAAAAATTACAGTGTGTTTGGAACATAAAAAAGGAGGTTTTCGCCAAATTTCGTGAAAAAAAATTTTTTTGTAGAAGAAAAATAAAAAACCAAAAACTTGGTTATTTGAATTTTTCACACACATTTTGAGATTATGTGAAAAAAGTGTGAATGAAAAAGTTTTTTCCATAGGACTTGTAGTTTTGCCGGAAATCGAGATAAACCGTTTTTTACCCTTAAAAACTTCCCGACCTCAGATCACCCGTAAATTATTTTTCTTTTCATTTTTGTTATATTCTCTTCCTTTTCCAATGGGTTTCATCCTACTATTATTTTTTTTCACTTTTTACCATTTTCAAAGGCTTCAGCACTGGTCTATACATGAATGATTTGAATTGAAAGTTTCCATTGGTTTCTAGAAATGTCGAAAAATAATCAGTGGTAAATGTTTTGGATTTTTCTGCTTTATATCGAACAGATTGTTTCTTGAGAAATGCGACAAGTTTGGAATACTTGTTGATGTCTATATTGTTTTTATCATTCAAGCATGTCCGTATCATCGAATACATAGACCAAAGAGTATTATTTCAGAGTCTTCGATTTTTCTCTAAAATAAGCCAGTAATACGTTACTTATTCACCTTCTTGGATTGACACCAAGTTATGAACTTATTGTATTGTAATTCATATCTTTGCCCGATTTTCTGGAAGTCACATTTTTCGCACTTTCTGCCACATTAGGAGGTGTGTTAGATAATTCACTATTAGTCTAGTTAACAAGTGCTTTTTAGGTCAAAATTTTTTCGCATTCTCCGAAAATTATGATTGAGGTGTCATTCGATTGAAAAATTGAAAAAATTCAGGCGCCTGTAGGATAGATCAATGAACAATGATCTGTGGTCCAAAAATTTTTATCGCGATTTTTCAATAAGTTATCCATTAGTTAATTAACAATTTTTTGTAGCACGAACATTAACATTGCAAGTGCGATAATTGTTAAACTATTAATCTGAGAATGTTTTCCTTTCGTGGAGCTATTTTTCAAAGGTCTAAGAATAGATTCCCGTTGGAAAAATTGTTAATTTTCGTTTTGTTATTAACAATTTACCAAGGTGAAAAATTATAAAGCTTCATCAAACATTGAAAAAAACTTTATTTTTATAATATTATTATTGATCCGTTTTCTTATGAACAGAAGCTAATTAAAAATGATTCTTAATAATTTTTATTTCCTATTGTTTAAAAAATTGTTAAAAACAAATGCGTTGTTTATGATTTAATTTAAAAAAAAAATTATAACATAATCTTTGATGATAATTATGATTTTCCGAAAAAAAACCGTTTCTTAAAAAAATAATTTTATTGCTTAAAAACGCATTTGTTAAATTACATTTTTTTTACCACTTGTTATAAAAATTAAGGAACCATTTTCTTAAAATCATTATTCATCTTGGTCTTTGATATTAAAAAAAAAAGTTTATTATTTAAATTTTCATTGTTTATTTAATAAACAATTTGTTATAAACAAATGAATTCTCTTTGTTTTTTTTTCTTTTTCTACTCAAAAAAACAAAAACAACCATGTATTATTCTTAGAAAAAATAATATTTTATTTATTTTTATTTTTTTATTTTCTTTTTTTAAATACAGGAAAAAATTTAGAATTATTTATTTTTTATTGATTAAACAACAAATTAAGCCAAAACTGTTTTCTACTTTTATGTCTAAATATCTTATATACTAATATAACTATGACCATACAACTTATGTAACTTTTTATCAAACGTATATTTTTTTTTTTTTTTTTTAATTAAATAAAATAATTTTTCCTTAATTCCATTATTAAAAGGTTATAATAAAATTAAACATAAAAACCAGGTCAGAGTGGTGAAATGAAAGAGAACAGAAAATTTAAAGTTCAATAATAAATATAAATAAATAAATGCGTTTTTAAGCAATAAAATCCTTTATTTAAGAAATGTTTTTTTTTGAAAAATCATAATTGTCATCAAAGATTAGGTTATAATTTTTTTTTAATATTTAAGAACATTTTTAACAATTTTAAATAAAAAAAAATTTTTCGATTTTATTAAACTTTATAATTTTTCACCTTAGTAAATTGTTAATAATAAAACGAAAATTAACAATTTTTCAATTTTTCCAACGGGAATCTATTCTAAGACCTTTGAAAAATAGCTCCACGAAAGGAAAACATTCTCAGATTAATAGTTTAACAATTATCGCACTTGCAATGTTAATGTTCGTGCTACAAAAAATTGTTAATTAACTAATGGATAACTTATTGAAAAATCGCGATAAAAATTTTTGGACCACAGATCATTGTTCATTGATCTATCTTACAGGCGCCTGAATTTTTTCAATTTTTAATATTCATATTTAATAAGTTTAAATAATATTTATTCATTAAAGGTCCGAAGGGGACGTGGCTTGCGCAAGCCGGAGTACCCGTTTTCGGGCGTATTTTCAACCCTCTGGGAAAATTATAAATATTGGTCCAACAGTTACTTGAGTTAGAACTTTTTCTTAGGAAATTTCCTCCTCTTTTTGAATCTTTTTTCAAATTTGAATTATCTCGAATTGTTTTTGAGATATTGGCAAAAAACCGAACCCCACTTTTTTTTTCACTTAATTGTTTATAATTATTGCAATTTTTGCGAGCGGCCTTAGCATTTTCTCAAAAAATATCTACTTGCCATTCCGAATCGAATGACACCTCAATCATAATTTTCGGAGAATGCGAAAAAAATTTGACCTAAAAAGCACTATTTTCCATGAATACTTATATATTTCCAACAGCACCGTACAAATGGGAGCGTTAATTCGATTTTTTCGATCTAGAGCGGCAATGCTGTCAATTAATGACATTCCTCGGAAAACGTCAACTTTGCGTTGAGATTTCAACGCGCCAATGGGCTACTTTGTAATGCGGTTGTTGGAAATAGTTATTTAATCAACTAGTGTATTAATGGTGGCGATTAATGATCGATATATTTTAACGCGAGAGCGAAGCGAGCGCGTTAATGTTCGAGATCATCAATCGCCATTTTATTATACGAGAAAAAAATTCCGTCGACCTCGTTTCTGGGGTCAACGTGAAATTTTCGATATCCATTTCCTTCAACTAGCAGAAAACTTACAATATTTGTATTTTAAAATACATAAATTTGACAGCGCGAAGGCAATATGATTTGACATTTGAATAATATTCGAATTCGTGTATGTTTAGTTTCCTATACCACAATTATACATTAATGGACCAAATCGACCATTTACAGGTTATTAATGGTCAATTTCAGTGTATGTTTGGTTGCATATATCACAATCATGCATTAAAAGATAAATTGAAGGTTAATAGGGATCATTAACGATCGATTTCGTGTAGATTAAACATACTCGTTAATACGAGGTCGTCGGAAAACTATATTATAATTGCATGTCGTTGCTTCCAAATGATTCATTCTAGATGTATAGGGAGTTTACTCGATTTTTCACTTCAATTTCCCTAATTTGTGTTACACACTTTTCATACACTGCATTGATTGAAGTGAAGTGATATTAACTGAAATTGTTGACCATATTTATCGACTATATTGAGCGAAAATGCACAAAAATAATAATTTGACGACCACCTTCTCTGAAATCTGGACTTTATACAGTGCCCATAAAGTTTATAACATATGGGAAAAATCACGAAAACTATTTTCCGTAACTTAAAAATCAATTTTGACATATGTCACATGTATGGCAGCAAATAGAAAAACCTATAACACGGAACATCGATGAACAGATGGAGTATAAGTGTTTGGTTGGAAAGGGCAGTTACCATTCTCTGTAGTATAGGTATTGGCCAGTCAGTCTCTGGAGCTCGTCTAGTGTATCTGCAATTATATAACGTATATCGTTATCTGCATATCTGATGTTATTGATAGATTTACCATTAATGCTTTTCGAATCATTTCTTTCGTTCATGGAACTTGTTCAACTCATTAAAAGATTAAAAGTACCTAGTGGCCAAAAGGTATAGTTCCATCATTTAGAAAACAGAGGTTTAAAAACCTTTTCACCAAAAGTTGTTTTGTCGTAGATTTGGCAGCTCAACTTGTATTCTTATTTGAGTGGCTCACAGAAATGACTGCCCACAAGTTTATACATTTATAAAATCGTCATTTCATACATATCTGAAAGGATTCGATTGATATCAATTTTCAAATATAAGGTCTGTCGTCCGCCTTGTTTTGAAAAAATATGTAGCCTTCCATCACATTAGGAATCAGAGAAAATCCAATGACACTTCATATGTTGAAATAGGTTAGGTTTACTACCGGTGAAGAATTCACATACATACACTTACATGAATGAGTAAAAATATTAGTCCTCTTCACATTTTTGTTGAATTTTCCAATCTATCCAGTTAGAACACTTCTGCTAACTGGCAAGATGGGAACTTCAACAAAAATATCAATACTTAATACATTAAATGAAAAAAATACTTATTTTCATTGGGGTCAATGGTGCAAAATGGAAAGTTTTCTGCTGCAGCTGAACTCTTGGTGAGGACGTTGAAGAAAGTAGACTTTCCAACATTCGGAACTCCGACGATACCAACCCTCAAGTTGGTACCTACTCTACCGATCAGCGGCTTGCGTTCTGGTTCCTGCACCTTTTTTGGTGGCATTCTGTAAAGAAAATAACTATCAATGGCTCAAGAATATGAAGGAGAGAAATTGAGTCGCATAAATATGTGTATCATAATAGGTTATATTTTCATCAGTCATCACATGCATGTGACGGGTGGAATCCATTCAATTACCGAATCGTTTACTGAACAAACTATCGGTATGAAGTTAGCGGCCATTTTCTAGCGGCCGTTTTTATCTGGCAGCCAAATGACCAGTGACGTTGGGTGATAAATTAAATTAGAATACAATAGAATTTATGTGACCAACCAACAGTTATCTTTTAGCAAGTCAATCAGGTACAAAATGTTGATTAATATTGATTAAATTGATTAAAATTCGGTTAAAATATACACCTAAAAATATCACAAAACAGACATACAAAATTTACACAGTTGAAAACAAGAACACGACGATGTCGAGTAAGAACTGAAGACACATGATTGAGAAGTGGGGGCGTTCTTAGATATTCGTCGATAGAGTAAAAACAGTGGAACAGTATGTGTCGCAGTTTTCATTTAAAACAGTAGTAATTGAGCAACTTGAACTCTTGAGGTAAGAAATTGTAGAGTCCAACGTTCAATGAATTCAACTGTGATGTGTTGAGCCTATATCGGGAAGGCCTAAGGTCGTTTGCTCCACGAGTTTGATAATCGTGAAAGTCGGAGTTGGTACAAAATATTATTTTTATTTATGTGAATCTCTAGATGAATAGGGAGGGAACAGACAGAGAGATCTTTGAAGATTTGTTGACAGTGATCCCTATAACCAGCACCAGCAATAATTCTTATCGCTCTTTTCTTGCTTTTGAAGACTTTACACGAATGAACAGAGTTTTCCCATAACAGTATGCCGTAATTTTTGTGTGTGTGGAAGAAAGAGAAATAACACGGCCGTACAGTATTGTCGCAGAGTTGATTGTTTATGTTGCGTAACAGAAATATTGAACTGGATAATTTGAGATATAACTGCTCTATATGGGATGACCAAGATAGTCTATCATCGATAGGAGCTTGACACTCTTATCCCTGCCCGCAATGCCCTTAGTGAAAGCCAGTTTTTGGGTTATGTTATGTTCAATTTCAGGTTGTTAGCACTAAACCTGTTTTGTGCCTTATTCAAAGAATTAGCCAGGGAATTTAGAAGACTATCTGCCTCAGTAGAAGTGTTTATTAGAGTCGTGTCGTCAACGTATTCCACGCATGTATTAGGAGGCATAAAGTGAAAAAGGTCATTAACATAGATAATATAGACACGGCCCGAGAACAGATCCCTGAGGTACCACGTGTGATGTAGTTAGAAAATCGGAGCATGCCTCATTTATATATACTGCTTGTTTTCTATTGCGTAGGTAGGACTGTATCAAATCTCTGACCTCTGACGCCATAAAAACGCAGTGTTTCAACTAGAGTGGAGTAGGAGACACAGTCGAAAGCTCTTGATAGATCACGTATTCATGCCTTCTTCCAAGCCTTCGACTATCTCAGTTGCGATTTTAATGACAGCATGTGTGGTGAGGCATTTATTCCTAAAACCAAATTGACAGCAGTTGACTCAAAGTATTTCAAAACTTTGTAGAAAATGAGAATTATAGATATTGGGCGGTAGTTTGATATTTTCGAATATATATATATATATAGGTATTACTTTTTCAACCTTAAAAAACATCAGGAAATTCACCTTTTGAAATGCAAGCTTTGGAAAAAATAACAAGAGGATCGATTATCAGGTCCAAAGTTCGTTTTATAAGTTCGCTGTCCATATACATCTGTACATTTTTCAACAGCATCAATGATTTCGTATCTTGTCACCGGTTCTAAAAAAAAGATGAACACGGTGTAGGCAGACCTTTCAGAAAATCGTTAGGATCAGCGTTCTTCGAATTTTCAACCAAATGGAGGGTAATGAATGGCTGAGGATTTGGTATCCCAAGCAGCATTATAGTGACGGAAACTGATACTGCAACTTCGGACTCGGTGGTTATCACGTAATTACCACTAAATCTACCACTATACAGTAAGAATAACTAAAATTTTATATTTGTATGGTTGTAGTCACGTAATTCACATCTATGGTAGCCACTCCACAGTTCTATAACTTATTAGTGTCATTTGAGGTGTTATGGCCACTGAGCAAATCACTTTAGAGGTTTTTAAACTCAAAAGTGGAAAAGAACCGTTGCGGTAACCATCCTGTACCACTTAAATATGACTTAGAAGTCACAGTCACTTTCAAGAGAGTATGATAGTTTCGGTGACGTTTTGGTAACTTCCATAAAACCTTCAATGTGGCAGGCAGTTGATTGTGATATGTGGTGATGGTTGCCAAGTTCTTGCTATCTCCGTAATTGGTAGCCACAGTACGCATTTAATAAAAGTCATTACAAATTATAATAACCTTCAAAACGGAAGCCAACCTAAGTTTTCCCAAATTATTTTATTGTGGCTTACAAAAAGTTCGTTTTACGTGTTACGTGAATGATATTCATTCAAAATAAAATGGGTTATGCGTTTTCAATAGACAATGTTTCTTGATTTTGTATAAAAAGGTTAATTTAAATAGATCGGATCTCTGACTTGTGCTCCTTCTTATACTATCTATACCTTAATTGTTAATTATGTTTGCATAAATGCCATCATTTTCATTTCTTGTTAATTGATGATTGTTACTTGATACTTAAAACAGTTGTTGATTGGAGCTGCATAAATCCACTATACTTGCTACATGTCCTCTTTCAACAATTAATGAACATGTACCCGCAATTTCGAGGTTATAACTTATAAGTGGCAGGTTATAATAGCCCGACGTGTTCGCCTCATTCAAGGGTATAAGACCTATTGTAATTTTTAGGTTATATCTTTGAAGTGGTGAGTCATGGGCCTGCGACGTGGGTGCCACTTTCCAGCGGTGGGAAAGTTGATAATTTAGTTCCACTGGGCACTTTATGATGGCAGGAGCTTTAGAGAGGGATATTTACACTTTCTGACACTTCAATGTTATATTCACCGAAAGCCGCCATATTTACAGGAATATGCTGGGTCGCCATTATTAGATAAATGATCGAAATATTCAATAAAGATTTATTTGTCGTCAGCGCTGCATCAAACGTAGTAATTTATTACGTAAGTATTTGTTTCAACTAACCAAGATTGATAAAACAATGTTTGAGGGATTTAAGTACATAATTTCAGAGGCGAGTTATTTCCAAAATTATATTTTCTTCAAATAAAGAGTGTTCAGATGACGCGTGCTCACAATCGAGCTACAACACCCATATTTCACAAAAAACTTTCAATCGTTTTAATTTTATCCCGATCAGATGTATCCAAATTCAATATACTTACTTACGCGTTTGTATGTTTATATGTTATATATTTTTTTAGTTGATCGAGTATTAGGAATGAATCAGGCAAAATGGAAGAATGAGGAACATTTATCATAAAAATATGTTGCTGAAGAGAGATAGAGCTACATATTATTTACACAAACGCAGTTAGTTGTTTAACGTGTCTAGTGTCGGCCACTACATATCCACGTTTGTGCCAGGTGACCACAACGTGTTTGGAATGTGGCTATCTGAGATCCAGGAACGTAGATCGGAACATAGAAGCCACCAAAAAAGTGTTCCCCATTGTGGTAGCCGCCACGTGATAGAACCGTGTATATTTCGTGGCAGTGGTTGTTGTCAAACACCTCAAAGTTTTCCAGAACTATGGCCGCTAGGTTCCGACCACCAAAAATGCTACTTATGGCAGAAAATGGGAAACTCAGAATGATATACCAAGAGATATTTTATAAGCATTTAGATAAAAAATTAAAACCCACCCTCAAAAATGTTAAGCCAAGTTAAATATTTGGTATATGTTTTACTGAAAGGTTATATAAGAATCAACTGAGAGATGACTGATTGCAGACCGTCGAAGGGGTAGGTAGCTTTTTCCTGTCGATATTTCGTTAAAATTCAAAACCTCTACCTCCAAAAATTTTTAGCCATGTCGAATTTTGGTATACGTGCGTGCTACTGAAAGGCTTTTGAATGATATGCCTAGAGATGATTGATTTGCAGACCGTGGAAAGGGTAGTTTATACTTGTCGATATTTCAAAAAAAATATAAACCCACCCTCAAAAATGTTTAGCCAAGTTGATATTTGGTATACGTGTTAGTGGATATGAGGAGCTAACACCTATATACAGTAGCACGTAGACCAGAAATCAACTTGGCCAAACATTTCATAGCCTTCCATCAAAAATGAATTCGGCTAAATAATTTTGAGGTTAGGTTTTGATTTTTTTTCTAAACGGCAACAACTACCCCTTTGGCCTTTCAATAACACTTATAAATATCAACTTGGATAAACATTTTTGAGGGTGGGTTTCGAATTTTTAATCAAGAGGCAGATCAAATATCTCTAGAATTTTCAATTTCTTGTGTTCGACCATATTCAGTCATATTGAATCCCTCTGGCATTCCAAATCCTCATCCTTTCATTAGGTAAGTGAATGGACAAATTATTGTTTGATATCAGTTAGGCTCATCAATATTCAACCCAAAAATCAACATTCCATATGCCAAAATGTAGAGGTTCATGAGATATTTGCGAAAAATTAAAGATATGTCTTCTGGAAGACATTATTTCCTCTGTGCTATAATCGCATAATGTTTATTTCTTACATTACCAAGAAATTTGGGCGAAACCAGGATGAACAATTCTATTTCAGTTTTTCAAAAAGGGTTTATATAAACCTAGTTTAACAATGATTCAAGTAAACTCCCGAATTGTGGGTTAAGGAGATAATTGAGGAGATTCTATTCTATTGATTATTTGACACTGGAAATTACTGTGATATAGCAGACGATGAAGATTATTTGAAGGTGATTGATATAATTTTCCCAAGAAGAAAGAGTTCCGTAATTAGACAACATAGAAACCATTTGAAAAATGGACGGAAATAATAGATTTCGGTTGCCAAAAGAAGTCAGCAAGCTTATTACTTTGGCACCAAGTACTGAACTGATCTATAATGCTTTCTGATTTGCTAATGAGTTGCTCAGCATTTTTGGCCTTTTATAGTTATGGTGCTATCGTCAGCAAACATTGTAACATGGCCTTCCAAAATGTGTTGTGGAAGATCGACGACATATAAGAGAAAGAGTAACGGTCCTAAAATAGAACTCTGCGGTACACGGAGTTTTTTGACCAAATCTTTATCAAATATGATTATATACAATTTATCGAGTTAGATTTGATTTTCAATGATATAAATACATCTTGTTAGTCTCTTTGCAGCGACAAATTTATTTTTCGTATATTTCTTTCACGTTATGGAATTTGGTCTTAAGAGTCTGGGTAGTTTGGTGTCCACCGCAAATAGTATTGAATTCATTTTCAGACACCACAATATCTTGGTATTTTTTTATTAATGAAATCAGAATTTGTTCTTCATTTCCGTCGAAATTTTCAATCCCTTTTTTATTATATTTAGAGAGGACTCCATTTCACGAAAAATATTTTTCTTCTATTCAAAAATTTTAATATATCCTTTTAGTAATTTTGTATCAATTCTGACGTTTCGAACAGTCTGAATGAGTACCTACGACGGACTGTGTTGAGAACGCGAAATACTCATTTCGCGTGCGATTGAACGAAAAAGAAATTTTCTGCGGACGAGAGTTTTCAAGGAAAAAAAATTAGGGGATATAGAAATTTGGACAGGAAAACGTCTGTCGAGTCAGCTAGTGAAAATAAATAGTTTGTTTTAGGTCGATAAGTTTATAATAACGATATACATTCATTCCCAATATAATCATTTGTTGGGTGATATTACCAAAAATGTATTCATTATTAATTTTATGATTATTTAAAGTGAATAAGTCATATTAACATATTCGTTTTGTTTTTCTCGTGTTATTTGTTATAAATTATTCGAATAAATAATTTATCAGTTGTTAATTAATTCAGTCAACTATGACTAAACTGTTTTTTCAGTGTAGGCATAAGTAAACTGGACCGCAAAAACAGCAGTTATTATTTTTTCTGGTTACTAGAGTTTGTTGATCTGATGTTTTATCAGCATACCTTTTGTTTATAGTTTGACATTTAAACCTTTATTTATTATTTTATTTACTAATAAATATTTATTTTCATTTTTCAGTTATTTTCCCTGATCCTCAAATAAAGGATTTTTGAATTAAATATAATAATATGTCCCAATAACTTTCATTTTAATTTCTCACCAACAGATATAAACTTCAGGTACTTTTGTAAAAACACGGGGTAAATTATACAAAATCGTTGATTCCTTTTGTTCCATAGTTTCATCACGTTTTTATTACCTTAATTACCCCAAATAGTATATTCACTATTTTCCATTTATTTTCATTACATTTCAAACCTAAGTATATTTCAATTATTTTCAATACATCTCTAGTACTTTAAGTACTCTTAGTACATTAAATACTATCAGTATCCTAAGTATATTTTAAATGTTTCATTATTGCGTTTTATTTAAATATATTTTAAATATTGTCATTATCAGATATTTCATTATGGTCTACACATTTTGGGTAGTTGTTTCTCGAAATTCATTATAACCGCTGTCACTGGTCGTTTGGCTGCTGGGAATTTGCAATCCATTTATTTTATTTCATATCTTCATTTGAATCAAAATGTTAATAACATTCAGTTTTCAATTAAATATAAATTCATATTATTCAATTCTTCGAAAAACATTCCTTCAATTTGATCATATATCGAGTACCTACGTGAGTATGCAATCTGCAAGGACTGCTGAATGCGAAAACAATTTATATGCAGTGTTCTTATAGATTTGCCTCGGCATGCATTATCATCATAATATTCAAATTTTGATGTTTCATTCTTGTTATTTCAACGTCTCATTCCCTAATAACACACATTACCTTCTACAACCTAATATCTACAAAATAGCAATTTTCAATCTGATACCAAAATTGTAATGTGCATATTTTTCCAGAATCTTGGGCCATTTTAAAAACGCACCTAATAACAAGTTGAAGTCCAACAAAGCCTACAATTTCGAATTTACCATCATTGCTCCTCGATATTAATATAATTTTGCACTCCGCAGCCTTCAGGCATAAACTTCCAGACCAATGATTTCGGATTTCAACAGATTCAATCAATGTAATGTTGGGATGAAAGAGATTTCGTTTTTAAAAGTGCCGCCGGTTCAATTTTAATGTCGCTACTCATCGAGAGATGCCGCCACAAAAACCATCATGCCGAGTTCTAGATAGAATAAAATAATTTTATTCGATTTCACATAAATTCACGTCGACCATCACTTGGTCGTAAAAACTACGGAGAATTAATACTTATTTTGCGAATGGAAAGCAAGCCCCTCACAGATCTACATCGGACAAAACATTTGTGTCTATAATAACCTAAAAATGCATATGGTGGTCCCTAAAATACCTTCCTTATGCTAAGCCGGTTATATTTCGACAAGTTAGATGGACTGGGATGAAAATAGTATTCATAATGTACTCACTCTGATTATTGTTAGTAGATTTCACTCAAACACTGTACACTTTAAACGTGGTTCAAATAATAACCTACACAACCGGTTCATCAAAATGACGGATGACAGAACAAAAATAGTCTCTCGTCTCTCTGACAAATCTGGTTTTAGTCTCTACTAAATTCTGGAATAGGAAGTTTTCTTTAATTGAAGTTTCGCGTGTCAGTGTAGTACTGCCTGATTTTTAAAAGGGTTCATATTTAGGTATACAGGGTTAGTTATCAGTTCTTTCTCTACATGAAATTCATTCAGGAATTTTGGCTTTCCATAAGAGACGTATTGTCAGGATGTAGTGGATAACATTTTGATTTAAGAGTTACGAGAGCAAATAAAAATATAATTATTGGCGTTTATTAGGCATACGCGATTCAGCTGGGAGCAATGTGATTCATCGTTGATAGTCCCGTGAAAAAAGCATTCAGGCACGAGTATTCCGTGCCAGTGCAGTGCAGGATAATTCCTTTTTTTACCTTTTCATATATTCCAATGAATTATGAGGCATGTTGGGTTCTTCTGGAAGTGAAAAACATCAGTTATCTGTTATAAGAAAGGCGCATTACTATAATATTACCCCGATACGTTAGTGCGGTTTTGATTTTCTGGATTCGAAAATGAAGTGAAAAAACAAAGGACCCCACACATTTCTTAAGGAAATGGCTTTCCGTGAATTTGGCTGAATTTGGTATGTTGTAGTTCTTGATGAGCTTATCAAAAATGTACATAGCCACAAAGCTCAAAAATGGACAGTTTTCGAGATATGGAGCTTTGAAAATGGATTTTTTCAATTTTTTGCGGTATTTGCTCATCAATTGGAGAGCTCTCATTTCTGGTTGGGATGGAATTTGGATATTCGGTGCCCAGAATCCGACTGAGAAATGGTCTTCCTCAGTTATACATATATTGGGCACCGCCATCAATAATTTTTCATACACTGCTCCACACTGGCTATGCAATGAGATATAAATCCAAGATCTTCCATACATATTTTCATGCTACAGGATAACGCCAGAATAATTCACATTTTCGAGAAACGACATATTTTGGGTATTTTTTGAAGAGAGAGACCATAATAATTCAATCCGAATATATCTGATGTACAATAATATCAAATATGTTTTCCAAAATGTTCATAACGAGGCTCAGCGAGCTGTAATGGGGAAAACGGGAACATCATAATCACATATCCTCAGAGATCACAATTGATGTCATTCACATATGATATGTGATTTGTTTCTGACAAATCTCGATGATCTGACAATGGGCTGCCAAGACATTTTCTTCAGAATGGCTCGAAATGGATGATAGCATCTCACAGACAAACGAATCCGTGAAAATGTCGGCATCTTTGAAACCTTGTAGTACTTTTTTTCCAGGTAGAATGGGGAAGTCCAGGTGTTGGAAGCAAACTATGAATAGAACTTTCGATATTTACCCCAGAATTCTTGAACGTACTATTTTTTTAATGAATGTTGCATTAAAGTTTACACATACGAATGAATACTATCTGTTAATATGATCGTTGGCAAAATAAATGAGTAGATCAATCAAAAACAATATAATAATAAGAGAAAAATTCATAATAATAATAACAATAATGATAATAAACTAAAAACAACTATAAACTATCTTAGCAATCGCAAGAAATCATTTGAAATATTATGAATCAAATCGAGGGCAAAATGAATTATTTGGAAACATAAAACTATATCAACGAACTTAACACAATCATAAGTCATCTTAACAATATAAAGGATAAATCAAGCCGTGTCAACTCCTATCTAAGTACTCGATCGTTGGTTGGGTGGATACTACCTTATTCATTTATCATCATATTATTGGGATTTATCTCGTTCATTCTATTGGCGGCATCGAGCACATGGCTTAGTAAACTGGTATTTGGATATTTGGCTCCTTGGTTATGGCGAGCATAACCAAGAAACCATAAAACGCTAGCAACGTGAGCACAGCAACCGACGGTCCTGACACCCGATTTGCATGTGCAATAATATCCCTGTATTGACTCTTCATTTTTGTCGTTAGTTTACATAATCCAGAGCTGATTTTTTGCTGCGTTCCGGAATCTGGAATGAATTCTTACTCTAAAAAAAATACACGTTCATCAAGTAAGTCATCGAGTTGGAATATTTTCTGCTGTTCTCTCTGTCTGGAGTTTAACTTGTACATAAGATGGTGCAAAATTAACCTGGTAAACACCGATAGTTAGATCTCTTAGATAGTCCATACTTATTATTATTTATTCTTGGGAACTGTGGCACCTGCTGTTGATTCAAGGGTATTCAGCTTCCATTCCGTGGCTCACAAATAGTATGTTGGGAATGATAACCAAAAAATGATAGTTTAAAAAAACTAAAAAACACGCTTTTATAGAAAACCAATCTGACAAAATAGAAAATAAGAAAAAAATTATTTTATTTTAAAAAAACGTGAAATGCATGGTATGGCCTCGGCCAAAAATTACCTGTGATCTGAGACATTTCTTACTTACTGCCCTAGGTGTGTAATGTACTATATAATTATTGATACCATGCACCCCACGCATTTTTTTAAACGAAATATTTTTTTTTTATTTTATATTTTTTAAGTTTGGTTTTCTATAAAAGCGTGTTTTTTAGTTTTTTTAAAATATTATTTATTTCCTACTTCTTGGTTTGGTTTATTTATAAATGCGTGTTTTTTAAGTTTTTTATGAAAGTTATATAAATTAACAAATCTTATTATGCAAACAAAAAAAATGGAATAATATTATCAAATTAGTGTATTGTCATTGGTCCTCGATAAATCTACGAAGTTTGAATGAAATCTGACCGTTCAAAGTGGGTCAAAATCGCGCCCAAAGGAGTCGGTTACAAACATAATCTCCGAGCCCAAAAAACCCCACATACCAATTTTGAATAGAAGTGGACCATAATCACAAAACTCGTCCGCCATTTTGGAGCCGCCATCAAAAATTTTTCAATTTTTACAATAGAATCATAATATTGGACCCCAATAACCCACACACACCAATTTTGAATAGAATCGGACCATAATCACAAAACTCGTCAACCATTTTGGAGCCGCAATCCTGAATTTTCCAGTTTTGACAAGAGAATCATAATCTCTGACCACGAAAACCTCCAGATACCAATTTTGAAGCGAATCGGACCAGAATCACAAAACTCGTCCGCCATATTGTAGCCGCCATTTTGTTTTTTTTCCAAACAAAAATATCTTAATGCATTGTCACCGGAATTATGTACACCTGCCAAATTTCAAATCATTCGTACGTCTAGAAGTGGGTCAAAATCGCGCCCAAAAGAGTCGGTTACAAACAAACATATAAGTGAGTCGGTTACAAACAAACATACAAGTGAAGTTAATATAAAGCGGGTGAAAAAATGAAATGCACGAGGAACTGAAGATCCATCCTGAAAACCAAACCCTAAAAAACGAATATAAATTATACAAAAATAGACTAACAAACAAATAAAATAAAAAACTATTACGAGCAGCAGATAAAAAAACAAAAATCAAACACAAAGTATTTGTGGGACATGACAATGAGGAAAAAGCAGACGAATTCAATAGAAATTTTGTGAGTTTTGAAAAAATACTTGCTGACAAAATTGAAAGATACCCTCACTTCGAGAGCACACCAAAGATCCTGCCCAATATTATGCTACTAGCCCCTACTAACGCAAATGAGATATACAATTTGATAAATGAGCTCAAAAACTATAATCGCCTGGAATTGATGACATACGAACAGAACTTTTGGAAGAAATATCATGCCATATCTCTACCCAACTAGCATACATGATAAATGAGAGCATTGAAAAAGGAATTTAGCCTGATGCCTTCAAAATATCTATTGAAGTGCCGGTATTCAAAGATGGCAACAGAACATTCGTAAGCAACTAAATACCAATTTCTCTCATTAGCCACTTGGCAAAAATATTCGAAAAACTTTAAAAAAACAGAATAACTTCATTCATGAATAAATTTGAATTTAACTTGTAAACAATTCGGTTTTAGGGAAAAAACCTCAACTGTGGATGCCATACTCAACCTAACAAAAAAATCCATACATCTCTAGAAAGAGGTAGGCCTAGCCTGTGCCTATTCATTGATCTGAGTAAGGCTTTTGACACTGTGACCCACACTTTATTTCAAGGGTTAGAGAACTCGGGTATCAGAGGTATGATGCTAAATTTATTTGAAAGCTATTTGTGTTCAAGGAAACAAGTTGTTAGAGTGAGGAATAAAATAAGTCAAAAACTAGACACTGAATATGGAGTACCACAAGGAACGGTCTTGGGACCAACATTATTCGATCTATACCTTAATGATTTATTCAGTTTGAAAATAAGTGGGGAAATAATAGGTTTTGCAGACGACACTGCTGTTTTATATGAAGCAGATACTTGTTCAAATCTAAGGAATTAAGTAGAGAAAGATCTCAAGGTAATGCAAGACTGGTTTGATCACAAACTCCCTACCATGAATCTCAAAAGAACTAAATTTCTGCCTTTTAGCTGTAATGCTGCCGGCATGACCAATATGCAACAGATCAATAAAAACATAAACGGAAAGAAAATACCTAGGGGTATATCTAGATCGGCATCTAAGATGGGATAGACATATCAACTACGTGATAAAAAAATTACAAAATATAACATTCACCCTCAAACACATGAAAGAGTACCTACCAACGGAAAACTTGAAAACCTTGTATTTTGCCATTGTAGAGAGTCATCTCAGATACGGAATACAGGCATGGGGCGCAGCTGCGCGTTCATATATCAATCCACTCGAAATTCTACCAAAAAGATTCCTGAAAATAGTTATGTCAAAACCGCGTAGATATTCTACTGAGGATCTGTACAGTATATCACAGATTATGGATATTCGTCAGCTTTGCTTTTTTAATACGTGTATACCATATCATTTCAGTATAGATAAAGCACCTCACCCCTCTCATCAGTATATGACTCGAGGGCGCCAACTACTTACACACCCATTATTGGAAAAAACACTGTCACAGAAGAGCAACTCCTATATTGGCAGTAAAATGTATGACACCATCCCTGAAAGCATAAAACCTATTACCAACAAAAAAACATTCAAAATGTACCTGAAAAAGTTCTTGCTACAGACTCCCAGAACATTTTTTATTACCATGATAGAATCCAATGTTTGATAAAAAAATTGATAACTATCCTATTCTTTACACATTAATATGTATTTTTATTTTATTTTATTCTATTGTATCTCATAGTATTTAACTATGGGTCTTTGTGTTTTATTGTAATTTTATTACTGTATTTTATTATATATCATGTATTTTTATATTTGAGTATTCGACTAGATCTCATCATTCAATCTTTTTTTTATTGGAACTTATGTATCTTATCTGTTTTGTTTATATTCACCTGTATTTTTTATATATTTATCTGTATTTTTTCATTCATCTTTTTTATGGGAAACAAGTGCTTGCACTTATCCCTTACAGTACTTTATTCACCCCTAGCATGTAGCCTTTTAGCTGTATTTATTTATCCTGAATAAAGTTATATTATTATTATTATCATTATTATTCCTCAAATGAAGCCGATCCACCTCTACCCAAGCTTGCACAACATTGGGCAATCGTGATCTCTGAAGCAATTCCACTGCGACCTGTTCATTTGCTCCTTCCATGATGATTATCGGACGATATTTATTGATGATTGCTCCAGCTATACGGTAAAATTGTCATGTGGCATATTGATTGTTTTAGGAAAAAACTGAAACATACTCTTTATGTGGCCATTTCGGGATTCCACTATCCACCTGCTCTTTGTTACCAATCTGGATTTATTGGCTTCTTCCGTACTGAGTTGATTTTGTCCTCTTGCTACGTCAAAAGCCATGCATCTCATAATCTTATAGTGTATACCCACTGAATGTTATGGGTTCTCGTTTATCATCGCGTAGGAGATGCACTCGACGCGGAGCAAATCTTACATTATCTCTTTAGCCTTCAACTCGATTCTGATAACTTAAATTTTTTGTGACAGTTCTAACAACCATTCAAATTTTATCATTTTGTGTCATATGAAACAATTTCACCCAATCATGTCAACATTACACTGATAATTGCATTCAGTGCAATTATCAATCACTATGACAACACGATTGAGTTTGACAACTTCATTCCAAATAAATTTCAAAATGTCATGTTTTGGCAATGCGAATGTTCAAAGTATAAATGCGCTAATCATAGTAAAAATTCCCAGAAATACAACCTACACTCACAAATATGTTTGGGGGATATTTATGGAATTTTGCTGCGAACGAGAATATGAATTGAATCAACATAGAAGCTTAGAAGAATTGGCGTTGATACTAAAAGATTGGGCGGTCATAGATAGAGATATATATATCATTTATTTTGCCAAAGATTACATTGTTGTAATGTGATCTTAACTCGTACAAGTTTTCATTAACTTCAGAGGGTTGGTCAAACAACTAAGAAAGCGGTTAAAAACAATTTTAGAAAAACAATTTTTTTAAAAATTTTACTAGTCAGGTATATGAATAAACAGATATATAGATATACATATACGGATCAAAATCGCACATAAAAGTAATAAGTAATAAAAGTAATAAGTAATAGGTAGACACTGGGTAATATACAATGTGGAACGTTTCGTGCAAACTTTTGTTAGAAAAGTACTATAATGACTATAATATTATGATTGACCCGTTTAAAAATACAGTATTCAAACCACGCCGAGATGCCCGAGATGCCCGCGATGCAATCAGGAAGAAACTACAAGCAGATCCATGTAAACGTAAGTCCAGTTCAGTTTCGTTAAATTTGTCTGAAGTTAACGAAATAATATTGCTAGGGGATGAAAATACTCCTGAAGGTCTTATGCGTAAATTTTACCATATTGCTGCTGTAGAATTAGCGTATTGTGGAGGAGAGGCAGTTGCTTGTCTGGTGGATTTTTTTCGAATCGAGAAAAATAACGATGACTCTCCAACAAATCGCATTGAATACAATCCGGTGTTCAGTAAAATATTCCAAGGTGGTTCTAAAGGCTGTACAAGTAGTAAATGGTTGGTTTCCAAAAGTGAAAGACAAAGCTGCCCTGTACGTCTTTTTCATAAACTGATATCAAAACGTGACGACAATATTACCTCACCACGACTGTCTTGAAACCAAATCGACAGTGGAAAAATGAAATTGACAAATGGTACGATAATGTACCTGTTGGAATATCTGTATGGGGTCGGCTTCAGAATAGCCCCAGGGTAAATCCTGCCTGTCGTAAGAGGCGACTAAAAGGATAACCGTAGGTGGAAGATGGTCTCATCGCCCGGTGAAATACCACCATATCGACTTTGTGTGCTGTGAAATGGATCATTCCATGTTTCAGTGTTCGGTCGATACTTTCCGGTCTCCCTCTTTCCTTTTCCCCAATTCCTCCTTTATTTTCAGCTAATAGTAATAATGATGAAGTCTCCTAGAGTAAAACACTCCGGAAGTAAAATACCTCTCCATTCGGATTTCCGGGCGAGAGGTACTCGAGGGGACTCAACATTGAAGATTAATTTTTGCAACATCCGTGGACTCAACAAGAACATCAATGACGTCCACCATCACCTACAGACGAAAAAAACCGTATATTCTGGCTCTAACAGAAACACAAGTAAACTCGTCCACCAACAAGGTCCATATGCTTTGTCCTGGTTACGAACTCCATTCTCGATTCAGGTTCAAAGGTGGAGTCTGCCTTTATGCTAAGGCTAACCTTTCATGCCAGCGTGAAGAGAGTTTGGAACCGAAAGACTTTGATGTGATGTGGTTTAAGCTATCTGATACCAAAGTGACTAAGTTCCTCTGCTGCCTTTACCTATCACCTAATGAACCTTCATATAACAACCTCTTTGAGTTTTTATCACTCAAACTGGACTACATTCAGGAAAACCATCCAACAGCTGAAACCATAATCATGGGGGACTTTAATGTACATAATGCTGCCTGGCTCAAATTCTCTAACAAAACAGATGATGCAGGTCGTCAAGCTGAGGCCTTCGCCATCACTCATGGTCTAGAACAACTGGTCGAGCTACCAACCCGCATCCCTGATGTCAACAACCAGTCTGCCAATACACTAGATCTTTTCCTCACCACCAATCCTGACCCGTATAGAATAGAAGTTTGTGCCCCACTTGGAAACTCTGATCACACCCTCATCTCCACAACATGCTCTTTCCATTTACCATCGAGCAGCACAATACCACCCGTCTCATGTGGCATTACAATTCGGCCGACTGGGAAGGTCTTCGTATGTTTTTTCTCAGCGTTTCCATGGAAGAGAGTTTGTTTCTCTTCAGTAGATCCAACACGATGTGCTGAGACAATTTCTGAAATCATCATGTTGGGGATGCAAACTTACATACCGAATACCGAAAGAAGAACATCATCCGATAAGACCTGGTTTAACAGAAACTGCTCTAGAGCTGTGGCTTCCAAACAGGCAGCATACCATCGATGGCAAAAAATCCGGGACCTGAGACCAGAGCAGCATACGTTGAGGCTAGAGGCATATGCAAAGAGACAATAGAATGTTCAAAAGATGCTCATAATGCCAAAATAAGATCAAAACTTGTTGAATGTCCCAACGGATCCCGTTCATTTTGGTCTTTCCCAAAGCTGTGGAAAGAAACTTCACTTCCAGCTCTTTTCCTCCCCTAACCAAAGAAGATGGAACACTAGCAACGACTGCCCAGGAAAAGCCAATATCTTTGCGCACCTATTTGCTGGAAATTCCACTCTGGATTCTTCGGAAAACAACCCCCGAACATTACACCTATTGACAGTCACATGCCCGAGATCACCTTTCGCCAACGTACTATCAGAAAGATTTTGCTGGGTCTCAACACCAACAAAGCCTGTGGATCTGACGGAATCCGCCGATTGTTCTCAAGAAATGTGCCCCCGAACTAACACCTGTTCTTTGCAAGTTGTTCAACCACTCTTACAATTTGGGAGTATTTCCGTCCAATTGGAAAATTGCAAGAGTACAGCCAGTCCCTAAAAAGGCAAAAGACCCTACCTAGCAACTACAGACCTATCGCACTGCTATCTATTATTTCGAAGGTCATGGAAAAGCCATCAACATCGAGCTCTTGAAATATCTGGAAGACTCAGGAATTATCAATGATAGGCAATATGGCTTCCGCCATCAGAGATCAACTGGTGACCTGCTCGCATACGTCTCACATATATGGCAGCTATCTATTGAAAAGTATGGAGAAACTTTAGCTGTGGCATTAGATATCTCCAAGGCGTTCGATCGAGTTTGGCACCAGGGACTCCTCGCCAAGCTTCCATCTTATGGCTTGCCCCTCAGCTGTGTTCTCTGCTTGCTAGTTTTCTCTCAAACAGGTCTCTCCATGTAGTGGTCGATGGAGTTTCATCTGACACTCTACTCATAAATGCTGGTGTTCCGCAAGGATCCATTCTAGCACCAACACTATTTTACTCCACATCAACGACCTATTGAAAGCAACTTCATGTCCCGTACACAGCTTTGCTGATGATAGTACCCTCCATACCGCTTTCTCTTCCAGGGCCCCTATATCAGCCCGTGAAACCAGAAATGAACGAGGAAGAAATGTTAACAATGTAAATATGGACTTAGCAACAATTCTCGAATGGGGATCCAATAACTTGGTAGAATTCAATGCAAACAAAACACAAGCATGTCTTTTTCTAGAAAAGCCGATCTCACTGTGCCTAACATAACTTTGTCAGGAGTAACCATACCACTGAAGTCATCCATATCGATGCTTGGTATTACTATCAGCAATAACCTTTCCTGGGAAAATCACGTGAGGTCCATTGCCACAAGTGCATCCCAAAAACTTGGTTTTGTTTCGTGCCAAGAGCTATTTCACCTCCAGTCAGCTGCTTATGATCTATAAGGCACAGATCCGACCTGTCCTGGAATACTGTTCCCATATTTGGAGTGCGTCACCTAAACATATCCTGAAGCTATTGGATTCTGTCCAAAAAAGGGCAATTCGTCTCGTCGGTGATGCCTCGCTTACAAACTCGCTCACTTGTCTGGAACACCGTAGAAAAGTTGGCGATTTGTCTCTATTTTATAGATATTTTCATGGGCGATGCTCTTCTGAAATATCAACAATCGTTCCTCCTTTGGCAGTCTCTTCGAGATTAACCCGTCAAGTTCAGTCTTCACACCCCTTCGTGGTCACTTTGGAGACCTGCAGAACATCACTTTCCAAAGACTCATTCTTCCAACGAACTGCGAGGCTTTGGAACTCATTGCCTAGGGAGGTGTTCCCCGAGGCATACAACCTCCAGAAATTTAAGAAGAACACCAACTCCTACCTTCTTTCCCTTGGTTCCCACGATGTTCTCTGAACATTACAGGATATCCCTTTTCGTGGGAACCAGAACATATAAAAAAAAAAAAAATACAATAAATTGATGGACTAAATCTGCTGCTGAGGCAATTGGCTTGGAAGTAAAGGACAAAAGGATAACAAATCACTCGAATAGATCAACTGCTGTTAGCGAATTGGCAAAAAGTGGTGTAGAAGAACAACAATTACTGAGAATTACTGGTCATAGTAATCAAAATTCTATGGAACCATACTTGAATGTCGATCAAGAACACCACAACAAGATCATAAATATTATGCGTGGTAATAGATCTTCTATAGTAGAGAACAGCAACGAATTTAATGTTAAGATAAATTTTAATAATTGTAGTTTCACTAACTGTACTTTTAATAAATGAATAAATGTTTCATTGTGTTGAGTTATACATTTTTTTGCCAAAAAATTTTCCGCCGAATATTCCTCGGACATTGACAAATGCCTCATAATTTTATGACAAATTTCTCAAGCTCGTTGCTTGGTAACAGCCCTCAGCCTTCGGTTTCGGGCTGTTACCAAGGAACGAGCTTTCGATTGTCATAACATTATCTCGTCTATTATCAATGTCCTAGAGATATTACTACTGATAATCGACGTGCTATGAGAATCAAAGTCGTCGTGAATGAAAATGAAACAATTGCTAAAATTGTCATATCAAAATATCTGTCAATTTCTTCAGTCATCAATACTGATCCTAAGAACTTGAAGTGATACACATCCATAGTTTGCTTCCAACACCTGGACTTCCCCATTCTACCTGGAAAGTACTATAAGGTATCAAAGATGCAGACATTTTTACGTATTCGTTTGTCTGTGAGATGGTATCATCCATTTCGAGCCATTCTGAGGAAAATATCTTGGCACCCCATAGTCAGATTATCGAGATTTGTGAGAAACAAATCACATATCATATGTAAATGACATCAATAGTGATCACAATTGTTATCTCTGAGGATATATGATTATGATTTTCCCATTTTACCCATTACAGCTCGCTGGGCCTCGTTATGAGCATTTTGGAAAACCTATTTGATATTATTGGACATCAGATATATTCGGATTCAATTATTATGGTCTCATTTCAAAAAATACCCAAAATATGTCGTTTCTCGAAAATGTGAATTATTCGGGCGTTATCTTGTAGCATTAAAAGTTATATGGAAGATCTTGGATTTGTATCTCATTTCATAGCCAGTGTGGAGCAGGGTATGAAAAATTATTGATGGCGGTGCCTAATATAACTGAGGAAGACCATTTCTCAGTCGGGCGCTGAACATCCAAATTCCATCCCAACCGAAATGAGAGCTCTACGATTGATGAGCAAATACCGCAAAAAATTGAAAAAAAATTTAAAGCTTCACATCTCGAAAACTGTCCATTTTTGAGCTTTGTGGCTCTGGACACTTTTGATCAGCTCATCAAGAACTACAACATACCAAATTCAGCAAAATATTCACGGAAAGCCATTTCCCACAAGGAATGTGCGGGGTCCTTTGTCGGTAATGTACCGTTTGTAAATTATTTGCCTGAAAGATATCGCAACAAAAATAATATTAGAAACTGTTCATACAAAATATACTTCCTTTGATGATCACTTCTGTCCCCTTTATCGAATTCAAGTTTTGGTATAATAATTACAATTTTGATTCGCCATTGAAGTTTTGTGTATTCTCTTGACAATTTGTGCTTCTTAGAACAGATAACCAGTAGGTTTCACTTCAAGGGGTAGATAAAACCCAAAATAATGGAAATCAATATTCTAATACCTCCTCAAAAAATATTAAGAAATTAATTATGAGGTGTATTCACTTATTTTTTTCATGTGCCTGCTAAAAATGTGCCTGCAACCTAAACCAAAAGTAACGTTGATAGGAAAATTAGGGTCTGTTTTACAAGCTTTTATTTAGTTTCACCTGTTCCGGTGTTTGTCTGTGTATATGTCTGTAATCAAATCTTGACCCACTTCTAATCGTCCGATTGATTTGAAATTTGGCGGGTGTACATAATTCCGGCAACAATGCATTATGGAATTTTTGTTAGGAAAAAAAATGGCGCCTCTAATATGGAGGTTAATTTTTGTGAATATGGTCCGAATTAATATCTGGGGGTTTTTGGGCTCGAATATTTTCTGTCCTGTCCCGGTGTCTGTCTGTCTGTAATCAAATCTTGCAAGTTGAATTTGACCCACTTCTAATCGTTCGATTGATTTGAAATTCGGCAGGTGTACATAATTCTGGCGACAATGCATTATGAAATTTTTGTTAGGAGAAAAAAAAACAAAATGGCGGCTCCAATATAGCGTTCAATTTTTGTGATTATGGTCGATTCTATTCAAAATTGGTGTTTAGGGGTTTTCGGGGTCGGAGATTATGATTTTTTTGTTAAAATTCTAAAATTCGACATGGCGGCTCTAAAATGGCGAACGAGTTTTGTGATTATGGTCCGATTCTATTCAAAATTGATATATGGGGGTTCTTGGGTTCGAATAGTTTATTTTTAGTTCCACCTTTCCCGGTGTCTGTCTGTCTGTCTGTGTTTCTCTCTGTCAGTAATTTGGCAGGTCTACATAATTCCAGTGACAATGCATTATGAAATTTTCGTTGGAAAAAAAAACGAAATGGCGGCTTCAATATGACGGTCAATTTTTGTGATTATGGTCCGATTCTATTCAAAATTAATATGTGGGGGTTTTTGGGCTCGAATATTTTTTTAACAAGGTTTTATTATTAATTCAACTTGTCCCGGTGTCTGTCTGTCTGTGTTTCTGTCTGTCTGTAATCAAATCTTGCAAGTTAAATTTGACCCACTTCTAATCGTCCGATTGATTTGAAATTTGGCAGGTGTACATAATTCCGGTAACAATGCATAATGATTTTTTTTTTATGAAAAAAAACAAAATGGCGGTTTCAATATGGCGGACAACTTTTGTGATTACGGTCCGCTTCTTTTCAAAATTGGTATCTAGGAGTTTTCGGGGTTTAAAATGGCGGCTGAGCGCCATCTTCAATAATTTTTTCAAATAGAACACCCCGTATATTATTCCATTTCCTAAATCTGCTCATAATTCTCAACAGTTTTCTCGAATAGACTTTACTGCTAAATTCAATTGTTTTCAAAATATTAACATCTGAAAAGTGACATTTTATTCATTTCTAACTCAACCAGAAACACTAATGTTGCTTTCAATCAAGTTTGCATTGGAAAAAATCATTGTCGCGGTAACATCTTGTTTACTGGCAAATTGAACTGCTAACTGTCAAATAGTCCGTTGAGCGCTTGAATCTTTTTATGAAAAGTGTGATCATGGCTTGTAGTTTGGACGATAAATTTGAAGCCGTTTTGATATTTCGAGAAGCTAAAAAAATTATCATCTAGCAGTCCGTATGTTTAATGATAGATTTCGGAGAATCCTATTTCGAGGTCATATGTGCGTAAACTTTCAAATGAGCTCCAAGCAACTGCTACACTGAAAGATGCTCCAAGATCAAGATGACCGCCTCTTTTACAAGAAAAAAAGGTAGAAATTGTTTCTGAAATGGTAATCAATCCGACTCAGTCGACGTCTGCAGTTGCTGAATCCTGTGGAGTAAGTTCAAAAAGTGTCCAAAGAGTCCTAAAAAAAGAAAAGTTTCATCCCTGGAAAATGAAAATTCTGCATGCTCTCACGGAGGATGATCCAGACCGAAGGGTTGAATTTTGTGAGTCGTTAACAAGAACAATTGAAGGAGAACGGGGCTTCCTAAAACGTATATGTTTCGCAGACGAATGCACGTTTTTTCCTAATGGAAAAGTCAACGAACAGAATATACGATACTGGAGCGATACTAATCCGCGTATTTTTAGAGAGGGACATACCCAGTTTCCTAAAAAGGTGAATGTCTGGGCGGGGATTTTGGGCAATCGAGTTGTTGGACCGATTTTCATCAGAAATCTTTTAGAAACTGAAATTGAACCTCGAATAAGACAAATTTTATTAAACAATCAGGAAGAGTTTGAAAATCGTGAAATCATATTCCAGCAGGATGGAGCCCCTCTCCATTTCGATCGCATGGCTAGAGTGTTCCTCGATACAAACTTTCCTGGGCGATGGATAGGTCGCAGGGGAAGTACAGAATGGCCACCAAGATCTCCGGATCTTACACCTCTAGATTTTTTCCTTTGGGGGTATTATTTACTGAATGCCAAACAATAGAAGAGTTGGAACGCACAATAATAGATACATGTGAAGAAATAGATGAACAGACTTTCATCAACTTGAGAGAAGCTATTTATAATAGGGCACTTTATTGTCAAGATTTAGGAGGGGACCACATTGAACATTGGATGAAATCATTGTTGGGGTTAAATAAAAGTGTTATTCAAAAATAAATTATGATTTTTCAGCTAACTAATTTGTTTTGATTGTGAGTTTACAGAACACATTCGTAGGCTTTGAGATTTTCTGATAAGCGGTACTGTTTATCTTAGTAAGCCTCTTATTAGTCGAATTCATCAAGAGATTTAACTACAAATTAATAACAACGTTTAGTTAGCCAAATGTTTTACCGGAAGTGACCAAAATCCATACTTTATTTCAAACCGGAATGTCACTTTTCAAACGTTAATATTTCGAAAATAATTGAATTTGGGAGTGAAGTGTATTTGACAAAACTATTGAGAATTATGAGCAGATTTCGAAAATTGAATAATATACGGGGTGTTCTATTTAAAAAAATTATTGAAGATGGCGCTCAGCCGCCATTTCAAAACTTTTAGCTGTGATTTTTTCATGAAAAAGTGGGTTTTTATTTCCTATTTGAGCCCTCTAAATTTCGTTGCGATATGGGTGGTTAAAAAATTAGTAAGGGGGGGGGACGGACTTTATATATATTTATATATATATATATATATATATAAACTAGTTAATAGTGGGGGATGCAGCAATATCAAAAAGAAAACGCATCACTTCCGTAAATCAAGGAGATTACACCCAAACTCACTAGACTTTTTTGCTCGGTAAGCAATTGTAAAATTGCCAGCAAAACAATTTTGACACTAAGGTCAATCTTCTCCAAAGTTAAAGATAAGACACCGGTCACATCAATGTCAAAAGTCATATATAGTATTCCGTGTCAAGATTGTGATAGGCAGTATATTGGCCATACTTCAAGAAAATCAAACAGTCCTATCACCTCACACAAAAGTGATAGCAGGCTATATCCAGAAAGATGTGCGTTAGCACTTCATGTTAACACACACGATCATCACATGGACTATGGGTCAGTGAGTGTATTAGCAAGCGAGTCCCACTGGGCAAAAAGGGTCTTCCTAGAAATGGCGTTCATAGCTCAAGATAATAACTATCAACAAAAAAACTGATATCAATCACTTGAGTGAGATTTATGCTTATTTACTGTCGCTAGACATGAACCCAACTAGATCAAACTCTGTTACAATTACATTATAAATTGAACATTTTATCCGTTATTAGACTTTATTTTCCTCACAGCAATATAAATATCATATTTTTCACATTCACATTCATTAAAACCTAATCACAGGAAATAGTAAACCACACCAGTTACTACCACTGTCGCAGTTGGCACCCTGGAAGGCATAAATATTACTTGACATGCGTCAATGTCAATGTCACATACAACTATCTAATGTGAATTTAATTTCTAACCTGTCAGTTTTGATTCCAACCACATGGTTGAAGAGATTTTAACATGTTTTATGTATAATTTTCAACATATAAGTGTGGTAATTGAACATTCGTTCATTTCTCTGTTCAACATTTCTCATTATTTATTACCATAATGTCAAAAGACAAAAAATATTTTTTACTGAACATCGTGTCATTCATTCTCACCTAAGTTGTAAGTATTATCAATTCACTCAATGATAATCTCTCATATGTAATATTTTTAGAAATTGTAGTTCCCCGATGATGGAATAAATCAATTCCGAAAGCTTGGAACACTGAGAAGAGTTTTCTTTTTTATATTGCTGCATTCCCCACTATCAACTAGTTTATATCCTAACTAGTCAGCAAAGACTACCCTTTCATATATATTTATATATATAATGCCATTTTATAACGAGTTACAATGGTTAAAAATCCGAAAAAAAATTAAAAACATTTTTTGTTCTTTCTGAAATTGCGCATTTTAATCGGTTTAAATACTAATTGTATTACTCCCGATGATAGATATTACTCCCGATGACAACTAACATGGTGTAAATAAAAACTTGTTTGGTACTTTTCGTCCATTTTTTCAACATTTACTGAAAACGAACCTTAGGATTCATCGGAGTAGATCTGAATTATTGAGTAAGTATGAGTTTTCTTTTGTTTTTCTGTGCCATATGAAGGAGCCACACTTTTCGATTTTGTTCCGATTCTAATATATCAAGTTCACCTCGCTAACTTTTATATCAATAATGGCCACGTTTATACCATATGTGAATTTGGTAACCTTACCAAGTGTACGTGACCAAATTCAAACCAAATGTTTTAGTAATCGTTTATTTACATCGTGTTTCGTCAAATGATTAATTAACCAACTTGGTTCTGGTTTGGTATTTATTTAGTGATGTAACCAAGAGAAAGGTTTGAAACTCTGCTATCTAATTCAGAGTTGTGTCATCTGTCAATGACAATGTCTGGATGTCAGTGAGCTCAGGCTCAGTCATTTTAAATTTCAATTGTTCAGCAGTTTTTGTGAAGCCCCTACTCAACATGTCTTCTTCAAGGCTCTTGTAAATGTCTAGGAGTTTAAATTTTTTGCCATCCAAAATTAATATAATTTTCTTGTCCAAAAATATTTGGAGAAACGCACTGGTTTCTTCATCTGTCCAATTAATACCTTTGGACTTTTTTATAGGAGGTTCTGAACTGCAGCAACTCATTTTATATAAAAAATTCTAACAAAAATATATGAAACAATTTCCGAGGTAATGATACGGAAGTTAAGGTTAGGAATCACAAAACATATTTTTCCCTAACTCTCTCTCTCTCGCTCTATTTTTTATGGCTATTGTTTCCATTCGGTTCATTCAGCCAGTGCGATAACCACAACAGAACGCTTAGCGATCTTTCAATTCAAAATTTACAGTCACGGTTCGTAAAATTTATCATACTATTTACACCATCTTAGTCAACTTAGTATTATAGTCTGGTACACAACAAATTTCGGTACCAAACCAAGCTAGTTTCTTGACAAGTGCACAGTTTATACCATACTGACTAACAGAATTTGGTTGGAATATAATCATTAGTCTGCATACCAAGACACGGTATAAACGTGGCCAATGAGTGAAGCACATTTTGTGGTGTAAAAAATGCAGTTCATGCCCCACGAAATAATTGACATTTCTCAGATTGCATTAGTGAGAAATTTCTGTTAATTTGTTATTCTTTAGTTAGCCTATTCGATCGATTCAGACATATGAAATTATGAACATTATTTTAGTCTATGCCCCAGAGTCATAATCAAAATGGGCATATTATACAGCTTCCTGAAATGATTCTCCATACGAAGTACTAATAACATGATATTAGAAAAGTATTCAGCTACCGATAATCACTGCCCATGATTCCATTCGAAGTCAAATCACCCTATACATATCATTTAATCAAGAGGAATATTTTAAAGTAATCACCTATAATTTCAGTAAAAACCTATCAGCTTATTATTTTTATATCAAACGGAGAGAGAATGTTTCAGACGATAGAGTAAGATTTTATGAAAACGAGTTACCAATAAAAAAGCATTCTGACCACTTGGATATTAGAGCAGCGATTTCGTAAGTCTATCGTGTCGTTTTTTTTCTGGCGTAGAACCAGGTCAAACGTGATAGGTTCCTTTGAGTATGTCACCGGGCATATGAAATCGTATTTTACGACATTTTTTGTGGTCCCAAACTTTTCAAATCAATTAAAAGTAATTTATTTTTATTTTTTAAGAAAATAGGTTTTTTTGTTTCCACCGCCATATATTTAAAAATATTGAAGGTATCGATTTTTTTGTGTCAAATTAAAGTAAACACACACAATTTGCAGTTTCATTTCTTTAAAAATCAGATAAACTAAAATATATTTTTTGTATTGAAATTTTCACCAACAGAAAAACTTATTTATTTTTCGAAAATATTTACAAACAATTTATCAGCACTAAATGTATCATCAGGATGCAATACAGGATTTTCTTCAAATCTGTAAGTAACGCTGGGCGCAGATTTAAAGCACTTCGAATTTCGGTAGTTTTTTATACTTACAATAAAAATTTGATAAAAGCTGTTGAACGTTCAAGGCGAGTAGATATCAATGTACGGAATTTTAACGTTACTGGTAGTCGCAAAATACAAAAATACCAAATCTATTTGAAGTCGTATATAAACAAAATGTTTCTTTTAATATATTTGACAGAATATTTGTATCAATATACTGCAGAATATTTAAACGAGAAAGGAACATTAACAATTGCTGGACGATTTAAATTAACAAAAAAAGTAGGTTCACTTCATAAACATCACTCAGAAAATATCAAAGATCTATTAAGTTGTCAGGAAGAAGCCGGCATCAAGATGGTTTTGCATGCAATATATGAAACAAAATTTAGCAAAGAAATATTGAGGAAATCAGTTGATACACATCTCTTAATTTTACTTATTCACTTTTTTGTTCGAACTCTGACTTACATGAAACTAATTTATTTATGCAACTTGGACACGGCTCTACAATAAAGTAGTGCAAACTTCTTTTCTTCTTGTCTTTGGCACTTCATTGTTTTACAGGTTGTGATACCACTTGGTGGGTTTTTTAAAATAGGGAAGAAATCAGCATTTACTGTTTAAAAAAAAAATTATCGCCCTTCAAAAATTTTCTGATTTGCCATCCCTCTCTAATGGAAACGCTTCAGAAATTGTTATAGAATTGGTACTTCTGCAACACAAAAACAAAGACAAACAAATCCCAGAAATTAAACGATCAAATAGCAACAACAACAAATAAACCATCATCGCAGCTTCCTCCAACTGAATGAACTTTTTACCAGCACTTCAGATTCAAATTGAATCTTTTTTTAATCTAATATGTTTTGTTTTTTCAGCAGGTGTATGTATCAACTTAGAATATGTTACAGTATCGATATACCAACACCAATTATAAATACAGATGGTTCACAATACTATTGTGAATCTTTGAGAATAATTCTACTATGGCATTTCGAGAACTTTTATTCATTGCTTTTAAATCCTAACTTTTGATAAAATACTATTCTTATTCAAAAATTCAGACAAACGGTCATGTATAGCACATTCCAGTATTTTAGCAAAAATTGTTAATGAGCTAAATGGTCGATAATTAGTAACTAGATTCAATTCAATTCAATTTTTATTTAATCCATAGAGCTGTGAGGCTATCGGACGAGTCAGATACAAACAAAGTTTTCATAAAGTGTATAAGATGAGATATAAAATATAGGCAGAAAAAACATTTGTTCTAAAACTATCAAAAAATTAATTTATGTTATCGGGGCAGAGGGCGAGGATAAGTCTTTTTATCTCTTTTTTGAATGTGTGCATTCTTTCTATCAATTTTAGTTCTTCAGGAAGAACGTTATATAATCTTAGTCCCAGTATATCTGCAGATTTCTGAGATACTGTTGAACGAACATTGGACAGATGGAAATTATTTTTTGATCTTGTATGATGATCATGTAGTGAGTTATTTTCAAGCAAAGTTTTGCGTTGCCTGTGTATATATGTTAAAAGTTCCAATATATGTAGGCCATGGAGAGGAAGAATTTGGAATTGTTTGAATAGATCCCTGCATGAAGTACCATTGAGAACATTAGCAAGACATCGCATAATCCTCTTTTGCACCAGAAAAACCTCATTAACTGCAGATGAACTACCCCAGATGGTTACTCCGTATGTTAGTCTGGATTGGATTTCCCCGAAATAGAAGAGCAGGAGTCCCTGTATGTCAATTATAGATTTGAGAGATCTCAGTTGAAAATATTTATTACTCAGTGTATTGGTTAACATTTTACAGTGAGTATTGAAGGATACCTTCTGATCAAGTCTAATACCTAGAAAAGTAGAGCATTCCACCTTGTCTATAATTTGATCATCTATAGTTATTTCTACTGCTGGGTTATTTTTATTCTGTCTGGTGTGAAAATTTATATGATTTGTTTTAGTACTATTCACAAATAGAGAATTATCGTATAACCATTTACGAAGTGACTGAAAAGTAGTGTTGATATTGTTTTGAATTTGTACCTCAGATTTGTCAGTGAATAATAACGTGGAATCATCTGCATACAAATAGGTAAATGCATTCGGGAGGATCAGAGGTAATTCATTGATGTAAATCGTGAACAAAATAGGGCCCAATACTGAGCCCAGAGGAACTCCTATTCCTATACTAGAAGTAAATACCAATTTTTCTTTGTTCTCCACGTGGTTTATCTTGATTTTCTGAAGACGTCCTTTGAGACATGACGAAAACCATTCATGAAGTTTGCCCCGGATTCCGTATCTGAATAATGTATCCAATAAAATGTCATGTTGAACACAATCGAAGGCACGGCTGAGATCACAGAATACATCAACCGCGCCTTCGCTTTCTTCCAGGGAGACAACATTTTTTGATAATAACAACTTTTTAACAAAAAATTAAACCGACGAAAAACGGAACTGAAGAGTAAAAAATAAAATTAATCTTCTTAGTCTCAGTAACTAAGCTCCTGAACTAATGTAAGTAACTAATTTTGAGTCGGCGCCAAACAAACAAGCAAATGAATTAGTGAAGTCGTAAAATGATGGCATCGAGTTGCGCGGTGACATTCTGATAATTTTTTTGAAGTACCTAATTCAATGATGTTCGTTGATTGTTCGTTTGGCGCCGACTCAAAATTAGTAACTTACATTAGTTTGGGAGCTTAGTTACTGAGACTAAGAAGGTTTATTTTATTTTTCAACCGACAAAACCAAAAAGGAGGAGGTTCTCTAGTCGACGCGTATATTTATTTTTTTTTATCATTTTTTTTATGTATGATCACGCATAACTTTGTACTGAGACGTCCGATTATGATCATTATTTCATTGGATAGGGTGTACTCCGAAGTTGGTCTCATTTGAATTTGAAAGATGAAATCCATCCCTAAGGGTAGCAAATGAAGGAAATTGATCACTCGCCCTCTGAATTCTGGTCCGTTAACCGATTCTATCAGGCATAACTATGTACTGGGTTCTTCGATTTGCATGATTCTTTCTTTAATAGATAGGGTATACCTCATATTTGGATTTCGAATGAAATTATCCACCCTTACGGGTGGAAAAATAGGGGATAATTGATTTTTCACTTGTGAACATTGGCACACACATATGTAGTTGACAATGACAGATCGCTACTGTCATTATTCCACATTCGTCACAATCAATATATTCTATGAGAGGATGGAATGATATACGAAGTAATGAAATAAACTAACCAGAAAAACAAAAATAATTTATATTACAACAAATAGTGAAAATAGATAATCATATTATTTAACTGGTAATAGTTGAAGTAAGGTGGGTAAGTAAGTATTTTGGAAGTGATAAAAAAACAAGTAGGTAGTAGTTAGTAGATTTCAGCCACAAAAAATTGAAAAATAAAAACTTTTGAACAAAAAATTAAACCGACGAAATACGGAACTGAAAAGTAAAAAAAAAATAAACCTTGTTAGTCCCAATAACTAAGCTCCTAAACTAATGTAAGTAACTAATTTTGAGTCGGCGCCAAACGAACAATCAACGAAGATCATTAAATTACTTCAAAAAAATTATCAGAATGTCACCGCGCAACTCGATTTTACGCCTTACCTAATTCATTTGCTTGTTTGTTTGGCGCCGACTCAAAATTAGTTACTTACATTAGTTGGGGAGCTCAGTTATTGGGACTAAGAAGGTTTATTTAATTTTTTACTTTTCAGTTCCGTATTTCGTCGGTTTAACTTTTTGTTAAAGAGTTTGAATTACTTTTCTGTTCCGTATTTCGTCGGTTCAATTTTTTGTTAAAAAGTTCTTATTTTTCAATTTTTTGTGGCTGAAATCTACTAATTACTTCCTACTTGTTTTTTTATTACTTCCAAAATACTTACTTACCCACCTTACTTCAACTATTACCAATTAAATAATATGGTTATCTACTTTTACTATTTGTTGTAATATAAATTATTTTTGTTGTTCTGGTTAGTTTATTCCATTACTTTGTACATCATTGCATCCTCTCATAGGATATAATGATTTTGACGGATGTGGAACAAAAATAATGTCAATAGCGATCTGTCATTGTCAACTACGTATGTGTGTGCCAATGTTCACAAGTGAAAAATCATTTATCCCCTATTTTTCTACCCGTAAGGGTGGATAATTCCATTCGAAATCCAAAAATGAGGTATACCCTATCTATTAAAAACAGAATCATCCAAATCGAAGAATCCAGTACAAAGTTATGCCTGATCGGTTAACGGACCAGAATTCAGAGGGTGAGTGATCAATATCCTTCATTTTGCTACCCTTAGGGATGGATCTCAATTTTTAAATTCCAATGGGACCACCTTCAATATCCACTGAAAAAAGAATGATCGGAATCGGACGCCTCTGTGAAAAGTTATACGTAATCATACATAAAAAAAAATTATGATAAAAAAAAATATACGCGTCGACTAGAAAACCTCCTCCTTTTTGGTTTCGTCGGTTGAAAATAATGATAAAAAAAAATACGTGTCGACTAGAGAACCTCCTCCTTTTTGGTTTCGTCGGTTAAAAACTGTTGATAGCTGTTATAGTAGAATGTTCAGTACGGAAACCGTGCTGGTTTTCAGCAATTGCCTCATTTTTTTCCATGAAATTTAGTAGTTGTTCTAATATCGCATATTAAATTTTTTTCGAAATGATGGGTGTAATAGTGATTGGACGGTAATTTTCCAAATTCTGTGGATTTCCTTTTTCCAAAATGGGCGAAACAAGCGCGGCTTTCATTCTGGATGGAAATATTCCTGTTTGAAATGATAAATTAATGAGGTAAGTTGAAAGTTTTATAATCGTATTTGCGATTTTTTTAATTATGAACCCTTATGTTTATTTTTTAGTTTATGTTTTATAATAAAGAGCACCTGCCGTTCCGATATATGGGAAATGAACACACTGTTAACCAGACTTTTATTTGTCATAGTTGAGGTTTCACCTGTCAACGAAGGATTCTTCATTTTTTTTATAGTTTCATGTGGAGCATTCACAAAAAAATTCGGAAATTTCAGCGGGATTAGAAATACTATCATTTTACTGTTTCATTGAAATGTTTCTGTTTTGCTCTCCTTTTTCCTGTCTACCTAGTTTTGAAATAAGATTCCAGGAAGTTTTATTTATATCATTAGATTTCTGAAGTTTGTCAGAGTAATAATTAGATTCGGTAGTATTTATCAAAATATTGTGCCTTTTTCTTGCGTTTTTGTACTGCTCTTTTAGAATGGGACAATTCCTTTGAAGATGAAAGAGTTTTTTCAAATTTCCACTGGATTCTCTCACAGTGTCATTCACCCATTCATTGGTATTCGCTTTAGAAAATGATGACGATTTCATGGGATAGGCTGCAGATTTCATGGGACAGGCTTACTTCCTATACAGAGGTTTCATAAGAGTGATTTCAAATTATGAGTATTTCATTAACAATATATGTTAAAGTTTCGGCAATGTATGTATGCTTTTCATTGTTTTACTTTTCATGGAATCTATTCCGTTTTTTTTATCCTGTTCATTGGAAGTGTTATTTCATTCTCAATAGTGGGTTACATGAACATAAACTGGTCTAAATTAGTCCTCGGAAATATAAAGTTGTCCGTTTATGATATATAACTTTTGAGGGAAAATCCATTTGTGTCATACATTTCGACTGAGAAAATACGACAAAATCTCTCAAATTCATAGAGACATGAATAGTCAGCATTTAGTGGAGGTTAATTTCACAATTAGCAGGACTTGTTCCTGGAAACAATTTTTCTGAACGTCTATATCTCTATCTCCTTGATAAATTAGTTAATTGTCACAGCAGCTATCTGTATGGTATTCCGAAACACATATCAGAGCAATTCCAACCTAGAGTCTCCTATAATTCAATTAAAATATTCAATTCGATTCCTGTGCATATCAAAATCCACAAAAGCTCGCACGATGCCAGGAAGTATATAAAATTCTAGATTCTGTCAAACAGAACAATATTTCGAAAAACCAATCAACTTTTTATTTCTACTGGGAACATGGAAGAGCGGCTTTGGCCGAGTGTCACCAGTTTATTTTCAATAATAAAAAAATTGTACAAATTAAGACACTATTATTATTATTGTTACACTTGACCCTTTCAAATAACATGAACGAATACGAATCGATGGAATTCAAAGTTTTCTTTGGAAAGAGAATCGAATTACTTTTGTATAAGTATCCGGCTCTGTTTCGCCAGTGAACAGCATATTCTTCGTCCTTTAACGACATCCAATTGACCTAACAAGTTACAAGACACCTCAGGAAATTTTCTTACAAAAAGCATTGCCCCAATATTACAATTTTATTAGTGCCTGAAATTTCAACAAAGTGAGATCGAATGGGTACTTCCTGTCGGCATGCCGTTTTGTTCCGTTTTCTGTAGCATGTATTGCAACAAAAATGGCACTTTAGTAGTTGTATTCTGTTATTTTCGCCAGTGTATTGAAGTTCCGCGGGGTCCGGATGTGGCAGGGCTATTGTCCTTTGATGTCTTTGTCCGTTTGAATCGTTACCATTTTGCGGTTTTTCTAAATTACGACCGACAGACACTTTGATGACAGACAGTCGATGTCTCTATTTGGAATGATTGATTGGTATTTTATGTTAGTCTATGACCGAAAGTGACCCAAGACGTTTTGTCGGTACTTTCAAAGTATTCCTTCCTTTTATGTGGGTCATTTTTACCGGCAATTCAGACGTTCATGAGGTAATGATATGATTTTAAACATGAAATCGTCCTTCAGGTTTTCGTGTATAATAATAACATTTCTTCGCCCTTTTGAAGGTTTTATACATCAAAAATGGATGTAGAGATGAAACCCTTTCTTAAATAATATACGTTTTTGTCCGAATCGCAACAAGGTTTTCAGGAAAGAAAATTAACCCATAATGCATTATTACAAATAACATTACTTATTTACGAAAATCTCGATAAAAGCAAATCATCAATAGGAGCCTTCATTGATACATTAATGGCATTCTTTACTCTGTACCACTCAATTCTATCAAGAACCAAATATTTTTATGAATGGAAACATATTCAAATGGTACGAATCTTATATAATAAATCGAAAACAAGTAGTAAGACGAATACTCAGAGTTATTCCTAGTAGGGGCTGGAATCCCTTAAAGATTGGTTTGACTACAAACAATTCTATTTAAACATCAATTAAACCTACTTTCCACCTTTCTGTAAGTACGCGTCTCCTTTGCCGCATTTTCATTACACTCCGGAGTACATTCAAAATAGCCTTAACAACACACAAAATATTCAGGAGTCATCATAGACTCCCACTTGGGAAAAAAGAAAATTGTCCTATATACCGAGTGTCCACGGAAGGTGGCTCGCCCCTACAACTTTTTTGTGTCCGGAGATAATGGAATGAAATTAGGAGGATCTGTTTAACGCACAAAACTGCATTCTTTGACAAGTAACTCAACTTCATGCAAATTCCGGATTTACCGGAAAAGACATAAACTTTCGATTTTTGAATGGGACACCTGGTATATTTTCAGTTTTTTTGTCTCCATATGACATTTAAAATACAACCATGTATCATTTATTACTGTTTGTAACCGTTTTTTGATTTTTGTTTCGAAATAAATTTTTATTCTAGAGGGCTATGGCTACGTTCAAATAACTAATTTTAGTCCTGAAATGTTTGATAAAAAACACCTTTACTATTTTCGATCAAAATGTTTCAGCTATGTGACGTTTGATTTTGAAATTTGTATTACTATTTTTTTTCAAATGGCAACATGGTGGCTCGTCGGGTTTGAAAAAAAGAGCATTTCATTACGATTAATTTGATAACGCACCCTATTAGGTTGTAAGAAAACTTTCGATAAAAAACTGAAAATACCATAACGTGCTCCATTTTAGAAAGGACTACTTTTCTGAAATGAAGCACCTGTTGAAAATGAAATAATTATATTGAAAATACCTATTTACTTATCTTTAGTGTTCCAGATGTTCAAAGTGACCTCCATCTTGTTGCTGACAAAGGCGAACTTTTCTTATTGTTGCTCTTACAACGTTTCTCAACTGTCTTGGTGTAATTCTATGAATAGCTGCCCTTACTTTGTCCTCTAATTTATGTCGTGTGGCAGGAGGTACAGCATAAACCTCGTTTTCAATAGATCCCATAAAAAAAATCTAGAGGCGTAAGGTCAGGTGACCTGATTTTTTTTAAAGAATAAATACAGGTATAAATTAAAAACAACCCTATTTTACCTCGCCGGCCACCTAACTGGACCCATATTTCCAATCCAGTTTTCGTTGTATGTTTCATGCAGATATTCTGTAACTGCCCTCAGGTTGTGTGGTGGAGCACCATCTTGTTGATAAAATAATCCAACTCGATTTATTAATGGAACTTCGCCCAAGAAATGCTCAATTTCCTGCGTGAGGAAACTTAGATATCTAGCCCCTGTCAGGACACCGTCAAAAATTATAGGGCCTAAAATTCTGTCCCCCAAAATCCCAACCCAACAATTGAAACCAAACCGTTCTTAGAAATTTCCTTCCTCCATCAAGTGTAAATTTGCATCGGACCAATATCGCTTATTATTTCTGTTAGAATGTCCCAAATTAGTGAAACGGCTGTAGTCAGTATACAGAATAATATATGGAAATGTGTCATCCTCCAAATATTTTCCACAGAACCAATTGCAATACTCAAGTCTCCTTGCATCATCGTTTTGGTACAGGTGCTAGTGTAGTTGATATTTAAATGAATGATATTTATATTTCTTCAAAATGTTAGCTGCAGAAGACTTCGAAATGTCACATTCTCTTGCGATCTCCCTGAGTGACGTATTAATATTTACCGCAACAATTTAATGATTTTGTTTCAGTTGTGTTGGTCACAGGTTACTCGATGATTTCAAATCTTATTCTAATCTCAATAAGATTTTTCATTTAACGAAAGTTCTAACGTTATATTTTCAGTTTTTCATGGAAAGTTTTCTTACAACCTAATAGAGTGTGGTATCAAATTAATCGTAATAAAATGCTCTTTTTTTCTAACCCCACGAGCCACCATGTTGCCATTTGAAAAAAAATAGTAATACAAATTTTAAAATCAAACGTCACATAGCTGAAACATTTTAATCGAAAACAGTAAAATTGAATTTTTACAAACATTTTAGGACTAAAATTAGTTATTTGAACGTATCCATAGTCCTCTAGAATAAAAATGTATTTCGAAAAAAAATGAAAAAACGGTTACAAACAGTAATGAATGATACATGGTTGTATTTTAAATGTCATATGGAGACAAAAAAACTCAAAATATACCAGGTGTCCCATTTAAAAATCAAAAGTTTATGTCACTTCCGGTGAATCCGGAATTTGCATGAAGTTGAGTTACTAGTCAAAAACTGCAGTTTTATGCATTAAACAGATCCTCTTAATTTCATTCCATTATCTCCGAAAACAAAAAAGTTATGGGGGCGAGCCACCTTCCGTGGACACCTGGTATGAGTCCCGTCAGCTCAAATATGAGCTGGACTCAGAACACAGAGCTGGACTTAGCAAGCACGAATCACTTTTCAAAAATGTTGAACTGTTGGGTAAGGAAAGGTTTAGTGCTCAGTAATCGGGAAAAGTGTTCCGGAGCACTGTAGAACTTGGCACTGGTTCAAAAAAGTGTTCGGGAGCACAGTGCTTGAGAGCCCAAAAGAGCTTTGAGTACTTTCACGAGCACTAAGCACAATGCTTCGGCACACTTCTGCTGAAACAGAATATGTACTGAAGTCTGGTACAAAGTCACTTTATGCTGACTAAGGGGGTGTGGTGGAATATCAAAGAGTTAACCACGTCCAATAGAAATCACCCAAAGAACATTTCTGATAATAATATTAATAAGACAGTATTTATAAATCATGTATAAAATACTTCTTTTAAAGCAATATAAAGAAATATTAAAACTCATTTATCCAAGCTATAACTACATTACACCCTACAAGAATAAATATACAGTCCCATTCCGATACAATTCCTTTCCCAAATAAACTAAATAAAAATTGATGTTTTAAATTTCTCAGTATTTTATTGAGATTACTTTTTATAGTTGTGGGACGAAAACCGTTTTGAATGGTTCACCGGTACTACATTTTGAAACACTAGACATTGTGATTGCTCGATAGATGGCGCGGGGGGGGGGGGCAGCATAGGCATAGTGGTCGAGTTGCACATCGTTGAAAAAGTCATTCAATAGAGGAAGATTCATGATTTAAATAGTTTTTCATTTTCGAAAGCCTACTCAGGTACAGATTTTAAATCCATACAATAATCCAATTTCCGATCCAAATAATACCCCATTTATTTATTTTTAATGACCATAATCATAACGGGTACCACTTATTGGATTTGGTAAACTGATAAGTAAGCTGTTACCTAGAAACGACTAATATGAAGTTAGATTATTTTGTCGATGTTTAAGACTTTCTAATATATAAATGATTATAGCACTACTTATCTGCTCTTCATTTTAAAAACGAATTATCGCATTTGTATTCAGTGAAGAGTTTCACCTAGAGTGAATTGAGTATTGAGACAACACAATGGTGGGTAGTGAGGTGGAAAACAAGAGTGGGCATGCTTTTGCTTCATATTATCAATAAATAAAAATCCTACATACTAGTTTTGTTTTTTGTTATATTTGACAATTCAAATGCATATTGTGAAAAAATTTAATACCAAAATTTAAAAAAATATTAGATTATCTTTTCAACGATGTGCTATTTGACCCCTCATGCTATTTGAAACTTTTAAGGTGATGTGCCCCCCGTGCCATCTATAGAGCAATCACAATGTCTTTCATTTCAAAAAGCAGTATCAGTGATATCATTCAAAACGGTTTTTGTCGCATTGTTCTACGTCGAACCATTCAAAAGCTAACAGGGGGGAGTATTCTGCGATTAGTGTTACATTGAAATTAATTTTCAGTTTATAATAGTTTGATTTTATCTTCCTGCAATGTTGAATTTCAATAGAACTTTTGAGTTCTTATAGATATATTTGTAGAATTGTATTTTTGCATGGTTTTGTGCCTATAGGTATGTAAAGTTTATATTTGCCAGGATTTCTTCATATGTTATTTTTTGTAATTCTTCAATCAATTTTTATCCATCAATACTTTGTCACATACAAGCAACTTGTAAGTGGTTTCTACAATGATGAATTGCATAATGTGAATTTTGTTATTTCACTGGTTTCATAGTGATTAAATGATATTAATATAAAAAAAGAAAGAACTATAAACCTTGGCATATCTCAAAAAATTTGGTTCAATAATGGAACTTACCTACATGCATGATTATTGTTACTGAATTTATAGATATTATTATTATATTTAATATCTATTTTTTATGAATTTGTTTTATCTCATTTCACATTTATCATATAGTATTGTAATTTCCAGTCATACGTATCTCATTTTGTTTGTATATTTTTTTTCTATAACACTTTCTATTTTTTCATTACTGTATTTTGATCTCGTGCTTTTTTCTTTATTTTTAATTTCATTCATTCTATTGTCAGTAATATGAATTTTATTGTTTTATTAGATATTGCTTCCATTATATACTTCTATATTGAATTTATTTATATTACGTTTATGAGGTATAATAATATTGTTTCTTAACCGACGAAACCAAAAAGGAGGAGATTCTCTATTCGACCCGTATATTTTATGTTTTTCCATCATATTTTTTTATGTATGATCACGCATAACCTTTTAGTGAGGCGTCCGATTCCGATAATTCTTTTTTCAGTGTATAGGGTGTACTTCGACTTTGGTCCCATTTGGATTTAAAAGATGAAATCCACTCCTAAGGGTAGCGAAATGAAGGACATTGATCACTCACCCTCTGAATTCTGGTCCGTTAACCGATTCTATCAGGCATAACTTTGTACTGGGTTCTTCGATTTGGATGATTCTTTCTTTAATAGATAGGGTATACCTTATATTTGGATTTCGAAAGGAATTAGCCACCCTTACGGGTGGAGAAATAGGGGATAATTGATTTTTCACCAGTGAACATTAGCACACACATACGTAGTTGACAATGACAGATCGCTACTGACATTATTCTTGTTCCATCAAAATCAGTATATTTTATGAGAGGATGGAATGATATACAAAGTAATGAAATAAACTAACCAGAACAACGAACATAATTTATATTACAACAAATAGTAAAAGTAGATAATCATATTATTTAACTGGTAATAGTTGAAGTAAGGTGGGTAAGTAAGTATTTTGGAAGTAATCAAAAATCAAGTAGGTAGTAATTGGTAGATTTTAGCCACAAAAAATTGAAAAATAAAAACTTTTTACCAAAAAATTAAACCGACGAAATACGGAACTGAAAAGTAAAAAATAAAAACTTTTTAACAAAAAATTAAAGCGACGAAAAAATTAACTGAAAATCAAAAAATAAAATAAACCTTCTTAGTCTAAATGATAATTGAGCTCCTAAACTAATGTAAGTAACTGATTTTGAGTCGGTGCCAAACAAACTAGCAATTGAATTAGGTGAAGCGTAAAATGATGGCAGCGAGATGCATGGCTGCGTTTTGATGACTTCTTTCATAGATAATGATCTTCGATAATTGTTTGTTTGGCGCCGACTCAAAATCAGTTACTACATTAGTTTATGAACTCAATTATCATTAACTAGAAGTTTATTTATTTGCTTTCAGATTGATTTTCGTTGGTTCAATTTTGTTAAAAGTTTTATTTTACAGTTCCTATTTCTCGGTTTTTTTGTTGAAAAGTTTTTATTATGAAGATTTTAACAACTTTCGTATATATATGAGTATTTATATATATATATATATATATATATATATATATATATAAATACTCATATATATATATATATATATATATATATATATATATATATAAGCTGATTCTATTTGGGGTTACAGACAGGTATAGGGCTGATTAGGAAAACTCTTTGGTATCCGTCAAGCTTTCGGTATGCTTTATTGCCTTCCTCAGGACGACTACAATCGTATGGATTACATTATGAAAGTATATATTGTTTGTCTATTTACTAACGTGAGATTGATGTAAAATTAGCACATTAAATGAACAGAAATTCATGAAAGATGAAATTTTTTTGACAATGACAACTTCTTTTGTAATCAATTCAGAATCAAGACGGAACATTTTGATCACAGGGTGATATATTTTTTCTTCTATTCATTTCTAGCGAGTACGTATAGATTTGCGTAGGAATGTTTAAAAATCAGTTCTTTTATTTATTGATTCCTTATCATTCTTTATGTGAACCATCTCTAGAAATATTCTATTGAAGAGTTTCTTTGGTTGAAAAGTAATTTTATTGATTTTCTAGTGAGATTTTCTGAAATTCGATTAGACCTTTTTGTCGTAAATTGATATGAGTGATTCTTTCAATTCTAGTTTTCTTAGCTATCATCAAATTGAGTTTCATTTTTTGTGGATGGTATGAATAGTAGTTGATGAGTATATTACTACATATTGGTTTTCTGTATCATTTTGTAATAATGGTATTTTGTTCGGTTCTGATTAGATTCATATCTAAAAATGGTATACTGTTTTGTATTTCTTCTTCTGAAGTGAATTGGATATTGCTGTCATAAGAATTAAAGATGGATAGAATATCTGCAATACTATCATATGGTATAGATGAAATCAAATCATCCATAAAACGTTCAATAAAAAGAATGTTAAAATTCACTCGAGAAACACAATTATCGAGTAAATCATCCATAACATAATTAGCCAAAATAGGAGTTTCAAAAATTTGTTTAAAGAATTTATCGTCGAATACAAAATACGTTGAATCAAAGATGAATTCTAATATGTTCATGAAATGGGACTCATCAAGGGTGCAATAATTTTTGATTTGGCTCCATTTTTTGCAGATACATTTTTTAATTAGTGTTAATGGTAAATTAGTAAAGAGGGAAATTACATCAAGACTTATCATAACATAATTTTGTGGGAGTTGATAATAATTGATGAACTCACTGAATGAGAAAGAATCTTTTACGTAATATGGGTTTCCTGTTTCATTAGTTAGTATCTTGGTTAAAAATCCAGAGAGTTTACTGGTGGGAGTATCAATGGAAGATACTATTGGTCTCATTGATAGGATTGGTTCATGAATTTTTGGTAATGTATAAAAACGAGGAGATACCGAAGTGTAAATCATTAGAGATTTTGCTGTAGACGTATCAATTTTCTTGGTATCTCTGAGTTTTGAATCAATTTTATCAGCTTTTTGCTGTAAAGTACAAGTGGGATCAGATTTGAGTTGTTTGTAAAAATGTTTATCTTCTAATAAGGTTTTACTTTTGTCAATATACTCATTTCTATACATTGCCACAGTTACATTTCCTTTATCACTGTTTGTTATGATAATTTCTGGAGCTTCTTTCAAGAATTTTTTTGTTTTCATATATGTATAGTTCATTTGAAAAATGCAAATTTCGATTATTTTTATGAAAGAATATATATAGGGATATTGGGGTAAGCAGCAATGAAAATGTAAACTCTTTGAGGTTTATCCACGCTTTCGGAAATGTTTATTTCTATCATCAGGGAGACTACAATACATGAAAAAACCTATAGTAATAAATATTCAAGTGCGAAACATTATGCTACTTACAGCTTTGTTGAGGTTGGTTTCAATGATGTTGAACATATTCATCTAACATAGTGATACAAAAGAAAAAAACGTAGATCAAGGAATAAAACGAAGTTCAAAGTTAATACAACAACATTAGCATTGTTCAAAATTATATAAATATAAATGCGCACTCTATATGGTGTGACAAGTGGAACAGACAGGTTAGGAATAAATCCCGCAATTATATTTAAACCAACGACACCTGACGAGTGTCACTTGGAAATTGTTACAGTGGTACTGTTATTTGATATTACATTGTTGTCAATTTTGATTGATATCTAAAGACAATGAATAAGAGTAGATCTCACTCAAATGGTTAATATCTTTTTTTTATTTATACAATTGTTTTCTTGGGAAATGAAAGCCATTTCAATAACAACGTTCTCTTAGATGTATGTGACTTTGTCGCTAGCACTTTCACCGATTCGTAATTCATCTGGTGGTCAAATTCATTCACATATTTTGTCAGAGCACATCTTTCAGGATGCAACCTGCAATCACTTTTATGAGAAATTATTCCGTTCGATAATGATCTTTGCGTTTGACCATTATATTCTTTATTACAACCATGACAAGGAATACTATAAATTACATTTGACATTGAAAGTAATGGAGTGTTATCTTTAACTTCAGAATAAATTGATCCGATTGTAAGAACTGTTTTACATGCAATTTTAAATTTTTCAGGGTCGTGAAATAATCGGGAGAGATCTCTCTTATACATGGTAATGAAGTGAAAAAAGATTGAGTAGGGGTAGTGTTAGTTTCATTGTTGTTTGAGACAATGTTCGAGTTAGGCTAGTACTTCTAAGTGAGACGAAGTGTTATATAGAATGAAACATTGCACAACATCCATGAATATTTCATTAGCTATCATGTTACTTCTGAATCCTGAAATTATGATACCCCTCTTTCATGCCTACTCGACTAATTTCAGGGCAGATTTCTAACTTTAATAATTCTGAGTGTTTATAAATAGTTTGGCATCACATGCTGTTATTAACTTCAACAACAGCCCACGGTAAAAAATAACCGAATGAAAGAGTGGAAATGATAAAAGTAAGAACGAACACCATGCACATAGCTTCGTGCATGTACATTTGCATAGTTGTTAGCACTCAAGCCTATTACCGATCCATTTGATCTGCCCCAATCGCGAACCACTAACCCAAAGCCTCTTAATCACAGCGGAATTGATTGAAAATCCAGCTTCGCTTCTAGAACACGCCCCATTTAAATATTTCCAATGAGAGGGTTCGGCATACCATTTTAATGCGTTTTATGGATTCGTGCAGAAACGTTTATCTGTATTATAGTGCTTGATAATTTCCATATAGGATGATGACGGTGCCGAGCAACTCGCGGTCGCCATGTTTGAATAATCTTGAAGCTGTTGGCCACAATGATTATAGTGATATGCCAGCAGACGTTCGTTTATTTGCTACCTCAGGGTACACTTTCTGGACTGCCTTTGACAATCTGGTATCGCTATCAACTTAGCTCAGATTGTTTGTTCAGTTTTTCGGATCATCATCTGTTTTATTATAAATTGTAAATGCTGAGATGACTCGGGGGAGAAATTACGCGACGATGGGGATTTTATTAATGGTGAAAAATCAGCGATCAGCTTTTGTTGTTCGGAGTTCGGAGCTCCAGGGGTTAATCACGAAGATTGAAGAGGTATTATCTGAAAATTTTGATTCATCGGTTCTTCATGTCAAGAAGAGAATATGGTAATTTTTTATAACCAATATTACAAAGTTGCAGTTCCCAATACAATGCGTTAGCTAAAATCAATAAAGTATCATAATTCAGTGTCCTTTGAACTGCCGTCCACTAAGATTCATGGGAGATATCTATGATCCCAACATTTGACGGATGGGAGCATCTTTAAGGCGGTTCAAGTTTAAAATTATATATATATATATATATATATATATATATATATATACTGTTATGTTATGAAAAACCAGTTATATATTTTAAAAGAAAAAAAAAACAATTTCATAAAAAAATCCACAAAAAGAATAATTACTAAATAGCTATTAGTTCAAGAGATATTGTTTTACATAATTTTGAAATTCTATTTCCTTTATGAAGCCTCTGTATAATATGAATAGATAAAAATACCCAAATACTATAACACAATCAATTTCATGCACTGTCATAATGATTACAACCCATAATTGTTCAAGAGACAACAAAAAAGGTCTAGATTTACAAAATCATCCTGAATAAAATGTGATCAACAAAATTATAAGCTTGAAACATACAGTATATGAAATTGTATGTAACTAAAAATAGCCAATGGGAGAACAACAAACTTCTTGATGACAATAGCCAATCAGGGAACAGTATGGTCAAATGTAAGATTTGAAATTGTGAGAAAATAAGAACGGAAAAGTGTCAGAGACAATTATGATTGAATATTGTAAATAGTCTGTAAGAAAGGAAAAATAGTTTTATTTATAAGTTTTGACAAATAACCCCAAACAGTGAAAATGTGAGAACATAGTGCGCGAATTCAAAAATTCAAATCAAAAGGAATGAGGAAAAATGGTATCCAAGTGACGGAAAAAACAAAGCCACGGAAGATTGAAAATAATTTGAGAAAGAATGCCACGTTTTTGTTAGGAGGAGAAGAAAAATTCAATAATTTTGATAATTATAAGCAGCAAACTACATTACCTTGTATGTACTCCATATACAAGTATTCCAAAGCAGATTTCTGGTTTTGTATGGTTCCTTCTTTGGTATTGGAGTCCCTGAGAGCATTGGATTGAAAGGGGATCCAAATTCTGGGTGTGTATTGAACAGCGACAGTTCCAGCGTCAGGTATAAACTTTCCTAGTGCACATCACGAACTGAACAATTTCACTAATAACTCATATTCCATCAGAAGAACCTTATTTCATTTGATTTTGAACTATTAAAGAAATTTTCACTTTTAAGGTAAAAGTGAGGTTGTGTCTATTTATCCATGACCTGTTTCTCATGATTATCCATGAAAATTTGTAGATTGACCATAGAATAAGTTATCTATCGTAGGCCAGGTTAATTTAAGTTTTCCTGAATAAAGGAAATAATTGCTTTTTGATACTTTGTCGTTTGTTTTCCACAATTATCAGCAATCATACTTATAAACATTGAATAGATTGAGATTTGACATCAAGCAGTGGCTAGTGGCTCAATTGCCTGAACCGGCTATCTGAGACGAGAGGCGTACCAACTGAGTTTAGTCGTGGTAAGAAAAGTGATAACAATTGGCAGCAACGTGACGAGAGAACAGTGACGTTAGCTAGCAATTATTATTACATTACAGTATATCATACAGAGCGGAAATAATTATCTATCAATATTTCATAACAAAAAGCTAATATCATAACAACTATTAGAAAAATCGAATTTAAACGGTTTTCTTCACATAAAGGATTCAATATAAAATTGAACCAGAGAAAGGTAGATCTCAGGTGAAAAACAACTACTTTCCTGGCAAATACCACGCAGAACGTTGAATGATATTCACCTGAAAATTTTTCGGAGTGTTTCTTTCTGTCACTAGGTACCGCCAGTTAAAGTTTATCTTTTCCGGCGTACCTATAGGTGTTACAAGATCGATGATGGTTTGTTTACGTTGTGTCTCACTTCAGCCAGAGTTCTTTGGACTTTTGGCTGGTTGACTACTCCGTACTGATGAGGGCCAAGAAGCCTGAAACCGGTATGCGGATTGTTAGGTGAACACGACTTAAATTAAACATAATCGAGCTTATCAGAAAGAAACATTTGCATTCAATGTCCATTGATATTTTATGGAAGTATGCATGGATTTTCAGGTGAATATCATTCAACGTTCTGCGTGGTATTTGCCAGGAAAGTAGTTGTTTTTCACCTGAGATCTACCTTTCTCTGGTTCAATTTTATATTGAATCCTTTATGTGAAGAAACCGTTTAAATTCGATTTTTCTATTCATTCCACTTCACATGGCACTTATCTCTCACTATATGCTAGACGGGCTTGCCACTCCTGCTGAGAAGGAATCTTTTATTTAGAAACCTATCGAGGTGGGAGATTTTCGGAGTGTTTCTTTCTGTCACTAGGTACCGCCAGTTAGAGTTTATCTTTTCCGGCGTACCTATAGGTGTTACAAGATCGATGATGGTTTGTTTACGTTGTGTCTCACTTCAGCCAGAGTTCTTTGGACTTTTGGCTGGTTGACTACTCCGTACTGATGAGGGCCAAGAAGCCTGAAACCGGTATGCGGATTGTTAGGTGAACACGACTTAAATTAAACATAATCGAGCTTATCAGAAAGAAACATTTGCATTCAATGTCCATTGATATTTTATGGAAGTATGCATGGATTTTCAGGTGAATATCATTCAACGTTCTGCGTGGTATTTGCCAGGAAAGTAGTTGTTTTTCACCTGAGATCTACCTTTCTCTGGTTCAATTTTATATTGAATCCTTTATGTGAAGAAAACCGTTTAAATTCGATTTTTCTATTCATTCCACTTCACATGGCACTTATCTCTCACTATAACAACTATTGTTTTTACAAATATTATAACATTACAATATATATATATATATATATATATATATATATATATATTGTTATGATAAGTGAGATTTGTTCAATGTAAAATGAATAAAAAGTGATATAATGATACTTATATATCACATAAATACCTGCTATGTTTTTTTTGCAATTTTTCTGCACATTTTGCTTTTCTGAAACCTTGTACCATTTTCTAGTCGACGCAGAAGTCTCAAGAGTTTAGCAGTGCCGAAATCGAGGTGTCATCAGCAAATAGGGTAATTGATGTACTTTCTATATATTGTGGAAGATCGTTTATATAAAGTAAAAAAATTAACGGTCCCAGGACTGAACCTTGTGGTACTCCGACATCTATGTCGAATGGTTTTAAGTCAGTGTTCTCCCATTTAACAAATATTTTCCTTTTTTTTCATTGACCATTGACCATTACTTGATGGCAATTTATAGTAATTTTAAATCACGATTAGATTTCGACAGAATTTTATCACAGTAGCTTCTTCAGGTGTACATTCACCTGAAGAAGCTACTGTGCTAGCGAAAGGAACATGTTGTGAATTTAATAAAATTCTGTGGAAATCTAATCATGTGTGTTGTGATTTAAAATATTTTTCCATATTTCATGTAGGATATAATCCTTGCAAGGATTTCTCCACGAATACCTATGGTATACAATTTATCAGCAAGTATGTTGGAGTCTATGGAGTCAAAAGCTTTGGATAAATCAAAAAAACGCGCAGCAACTTACTTTCCCTTATCAATACCACTATACAGGGTGAGTCAGAAGTACCTTGAATAACTTCAGGAAGTGATTCCTCACAATATTCTAATATTAATGTCCGAATAAATATATGTCTGGAAAAGCTTCGTTTCCAAGATACAGGGTGTTGAAGTTTTATTTTTATTTTCGTTTTTTTAAATAACTTTCGAAATACTGACCTTAATTAAACGAAAATTGGTATTGAGAGGTTTTTTGAGGTGTCGAATTCGAACCTGATGTTATTATTGCTCTTACTCGTAGGGGGCGCCACCTACACGTCTTTTTCTTTTTGAAGATTCATAACTGTTTTGAGCGAACTTCTAGCACATTTTTCAGTAAAAAAATCAATTCTTCTATTATCTCTACGTAAAAAAGCTACCCTTGTTACAAGTCGCTATAAGCAACCGTTTTCTGAGGTGTAGAATTCGAACCTGACGCTGTTATTGCTCTTACTCATAGAGGGCGCCACCTAAACGTTTTTTTTCGAGGATTCATAACTTTTTTGAGCGTACTTTTAGCACATTTTTCAGCAAAAAAAAACAATTCCTCTATTATATCTACGTAAAAGAGCTACCCCTGTTACAAGTCGCTATAAGCAACCGTTTTCTAGATATTTGGACTTGAAAATTTCAAGTCGATTATTTGATAATGGATGCGTGTTGCGTTTATTACCATTATTTTGCATTTTTCACAAGAATGCTTAGGAAATGAATTTCACGGTTATGTAAGTAGTTTTGGTAATTACATATTATGTGACAGTTAAACGTTTTGTTGTTTTGTTGAAGTTTCTGTAAGTTTTGAAACACTAATTTTGAAAAAATGTATTATTTAAACAATAATGCTCATTGAGCCGATATGCATTTCGTTTATGGCCTTGCGATTTCCTAATCGAGTACTGCCTTCAGCTCCAACATTTACCAGTCTCCACCGTCGTTTGGCAGAAACAGGTAGCTTTAAGAGGAAGTCTGATATTATTGGAAGACCACGAGCAGTCCGAACCCCAGAATTGGAAGAAGCTGTTTTGAACGCTCTCGAGGAGAATCCAGAAACAAGTACAAGAATAATTGCTGAAGCTCTCAGTTCTACTCAGTCCACAGTTTGGAGAATTATCCACGATCAACAATTTTATCCATACCATATTAAAAGGGTACAAGCTCTTTTTCCACGAGACTTTCTCCAACGCATTACTATGTGTCAGTGGTTTTTGAGAAAATTGGCTGGCAAACTTCTCCCGAAATGCTATCACAAACTTTCATAACAATCATGTTTGGGCTCTGGAAAATCCGCACGCAGTTAGTGAAAGACATTATCAGTATCAATTTTCTGTAAATGTATGGGCGGAAATAATAGATAATTACTTGAATTCCTTTCTTTCTTCCGTTCCGACTGAATGACGCAACTTACAGAGACTTTTTAGAAAATGAATTGCCGGGACTACTTCAGAATGTAGAAATTCGTATCCGCATGTGGTTTATGAATAATGGGGCTCCGGTTCATTTTAGCGTTGTAGCCAGGGAATTTCTTAACACTGTCTATCCAAATCGATGGATCGGTAGGGGTGTAGAAGAACCTAATCAGGCGTGGGCACCTAGGTCCCCAGATCTAAGCCTGCTGATTTTAATTTTTGGGGATATTTGGAGTCACTAGTTTATAAAACTCCAGTAGCGAACGAGGAAGATCTAAGAAACCGAAAAGTAGACGCCTGTGAAACAATGAGAAACACACCAATAATTTTTGAGCGGGTACGAGATTCAATGACTAGAAGACTGAATGCCAGTATCTTCGCTGAAGGTGGAACTTTGAACAATTTATTTGAATACAATTTGGTTTCCTTTATTTTATTCCATTCTACATATTCAAAATTTCTTGAAATAAAATGTGGATATTTCTTGCAAATTTCATTAAAACAAATACAGATTTTGTACCCTTGATACAAAAATAATTATTTCAAAGGAGTACAAATAAATAGAATAGGTGGCGCCCCTACAAAAAACCAAAACTACTTACTTAAACGTCCAATTCATTTCCTAGGCATTATTGTGTGGTAATAACTTCAACACGCATCGATTATCAAATAATCGACTTGAAATTTTCAAGTCCAAATATCTAGAAATCGGTTGCTTATAGGGACTTGTAACCAAGTGTGCTTTTTAACGTAGATATGAAAGAGGAATTGATTTTTTCACTGCACAATGTGCTAGAAGTACGCTAAAAAAAGTGATGGATCTTCAAAAAAGATAAAGACGTGTAAGTAGCGCCCCCTACGAATTCGACACCTCAAGAAACCTCTCAATACCAATTTTCGTTTGATCAAGATCAGTGTTTTGAAAGTTATTTAAAAAAAAAAAAAACTTCAACACCCTCTATCTAGGAAACGAAGCGTTCCGGGACATATATTTATTTGGACAATTCATATTAGAATAATTTGAGGAATCACCTCCTGAAATTTGTCAAAGTACTTCTGACTCACCCTGTATATTGGGATGACTTTTCCCACTTTCAGCATGTCCGGAAAAGTTTCTACAGATTTATTTATTATGAAAGCAAGTGGTTCACAGATATAGTTCGAAATAGATTTTACGATTTTTGTGGAAGGCAGTCCATACCACTAGAACTTTTATTTTTAAGTTCATTCATGACTTTAAAAACTTCAATAGAGGTAACGGGGTGAAAATAAAAAGTATTTAGCATCCTGTTCAAATCAGTTGTACCTACTACAACGTTATCATGAAAGTGTTGCTGGAGACATCTTGAAACAATAGTTGTATAGTAATCGCCAATGCGATCATTTCAATGACTGTATTATGTATAATAAATGAAAATTCTGTTAGGAATATTGTTTTTGCGGTGTTAGTCTTGATATCCCGCCATAACTGTGTTAAATACTTATTAATTCTTGTATGTATGATTTTCTCTCAGAATGCTTTGTCAGTGAGATTTTTCCTTGGCAATTGGAAAATAAAGTATATTTTTATTGACTGAAGATGAGAAAAAGGCCCGGTACTTTCACGTGCAAATAGCAATTAATTCTGCAGAATAAATTTTACTTACAGGATAAGTTAAAATGATATCTTTTCACTTTCAGATAGTGTTATCCCTCAGATAAATTACCCTTATCCGCCGGATAATTTATTCGTCGTTCATATTCACGAATAAGGATTTATTTGACAGATAAAGCACACCTAACCTAGGAAAGTAGCATGTCAGTATAATAGTTTTGGTTGAAACTTCATTTACTTTTTGAGTTTGATGGTTTGTTGTGCTTTTTGCGGAAGATTTCTGGAGAATACAAATATACAAATTGAAATATATACATGCTTTATTGGACTGGATTTTAGAATGGATATATTTGAGGATTTAGAGTTACTGAATGATCCTGATATTGAGCTGATTGAAGATATAATTCCTGATCAAGGGTATGATTTGAGGCCAAGAACCGATCACTTTACCAACTGGAATGATAATGAATTCTACAATAGATTTCGTCTGTCAAAAGCTACAGTTGCATTACTTCTACAACAAATTGAAGGAGATCTTCAAAATCGAACTGATTGGTACCTATTTACACAAAATATTTTTTCTTATAATATTCAAGTATAGTATTAGTAAACCCATTATTATTATTTTAATTTAGGAATTCAAATCGTGCTGTTACTACAATGGATAAAGTACTACTTACATTGAGGTTTCTGGCAACTGGGGATTTTTATATATCCATGGAAGACTTTGTGGGAGTTCACAAAACTACTGCAGGTCGTATAATTAGGCAGGGAATTATTGCTATTTGTAATCTATTTCCTCAGTACATTTACCTTCCACGAACACAAGAGGAGTAAGAAGAAGGAAAAAGAGATTTTTATAATAACTCTCATTTTCCCAGAGTTATAGGAGCAATAGACTGTACCCATATAAAGATTCAGTCTCCTGGAGGAGAAAATTCAGAAGTATATCGTAATGGAAAAGGCTTTTTTTCTTCAAATTGTCAGGTCGTTTGCAATGCACAATTGAGAATAATTGATTTGGTAAGTCGTTGGCCTGGCTCTGCGAATGATAGTCATATCTTTGAAAATTCTGCTGTGAAAATAAGACTACAAAACCAGAAAATGGGAAATGGTGTCTTAGTTGCCGATCGAGGCTATGCAGTAAAACCTTATATCCTAACCCCAATAGATGACCCCCAAAATGAGGCCCAGACCTTGTACAATGAAGCTCAAATTAGAACAAGAAATGCTATAGAACGTCTGTTCGGAATATGGAAAAGAAGATTTCCGATATTATCACTAGGAATAAGATGTAAATTGGAATTAGCACAAATGGTTATTGCAGCTTGTGCCGTGTTACATAATATAGCGATCGAAAACAATGAAGAAATTTTTGAAATAGACGATAATTTTGAGGACTTCCAAGAAAATGAGATTCATGGAGAGATAAATGAAGATGATGGGGCTCGTATGCCTTTCATAAATTATTTCCAAAACTTTTTAAACTAAAGAAACAATGATTAGTATTTGAAATGTTTATATATGTATTCAATTAAACATAGGTACCAACGCAAAATTATGAACGGTTTTCTTTAATATTAATTTGTAGGTCTAGCAGCTTTATTTCCCTATCGTGTTTTTCTTGAGCACGTTTCTCTTCCTGTATTATATGGTGTATCTGCTGCCTGACTAATTCCGCTCTAGCAGATTCTCAATTTTTTTGTTTCTATCCTCAGCCTTTTTCCTTCTTGGAGTTAGCAGTGGATGTTTTTTAGATTCCAGGGACGCAGGTGACCAATCTTTCCATGCCCCATTGGCATTCTTTTTTGGCTTTTTATCCTGAAAAAATCGAAAATTACCAAACTGTTTTGTCCCACTACTGCATTTATCATAAAAACTCAATTATTAATTAGACTCAAGTAATTCCCTCCTGGAATCTATTTCAGATAGACATATTCTCTATCAACAAATTGTGGAAATAAAAGTACCTAGCCTGCAATTAGAAATATTTCCACCATAAATGCCCATTAAACTAAATTCACTTTTTAAGTACTACATAACTGGTGATATTTTGTTGCTTACCTCAATATTTTCCATTACACTCTCCGATGCTGGCTGAAAATCGAATTTGGAATTATGGCAACTGCCTTCATCAGGATCCCCTGGACAGTTATTAGTCACATCAATAACCTGAAAATATGAGTCTGTTAGATCCTGATTGCCTGTTCAAATTGATGTTTTAGTTTATTTTCGAAGTTGGATAAATTTAATTTGAATGCTTCGCAACATAATATGTGAACATAATTATTTAATTTACCAGAGGCTGCATGTCATACGATTCAATTTCCTTCTCAGTAATTATCAGTACCGGTAAGTTCTTCAACACCTCGGTATCTTTTTCACCAGTGACTGCTAAAAACGAAATCAGATTATCATAATGTTAGGCAAACAAGATTTTTTTCCATTAATAGATTGTGTAATATCAATAGTTTTTCAGTTAGTCACTGGAATACTTACTTGTTTGGGGGAGAACACTGTCCGAGTTAACAGTTGAAGGTAGACCGTGTACCGAAAGACTGAGAATTTCCAGTAATTCTTTCTCTGGTCCATCAATTACAATGTAATCGGGGTGTCCTCCCCCAGTTTTCATTGTTTCAGCTTTGTTTTTATTAACTTTTTTCTTCAATTCTTTCTTGAGTCCATCATACTTCAGTTTCAAAGTATCCGCTGACCTAAATGTTTGCCCTAAAATAACATTTTAGGTATTTAAAATAGATTGGTACCGAAATTCTATGAAAAATACCTGAAGATGCATTGAAAACCGCTGCAATTCTTTCCCAGGTTTTACTTTTGAGTTTCCAAACTCTGAGTCCGTTTGTTTATTTTCCAAAATGTGTTTTTTCTTTTAGGGCCAAACAAATTAACAAACGGACCTCTTCAGCATTGAAATTAGCGGTTCGAACCCGTTTCTTCTTCTCCGTCGACATCGAAATGGTAACACACACAAAACGTTCAAATTTAAAAAATGGACAAAGTATTATAAAATCACCATCAAAATGTCAAAACAAGTTTTATTTGACGTTTGTCATGAAATAAAATTTTCTATTTCTGTCTAACATATAGGATTTCTGAGATGCCTATATTCACATATGGGAGTGTCTAACGCTACAATCATTGAATTGTTATCTGTCGGATAACTTTACCTGAAAGTACCTAAATAAGATATCCTCCAGATTGCAAATGCTGGTTTAATTATCTGACAAATTGTTATTTACCAGATAGTGCAAATTTATATGAAAGTGAAAGTACCGGGCCTAAAATAGGTAGCAAAAAAGTCCACGGATTTTAAAAATTATTTTCGACGGTGTGGCCCAAAAATCTTTTAATTCCGTACCCATCGCCAAACTGACAGACTCAATACGAACACACCTCTACGATCACCAGCAGCGATCATTATTCAGACCAAGGGCGCTCCTTTGGGGGGGTCTGTTTTTCCCAAACAATCACGCGTGCTCATCGAATCAGCAAATGAGTGGGCAGAACATTCAATATAATGCATTTATATATCATCAAATAAGTAGCAAATCCCCTTTCTTTGTATGTGACCATGTGTCACAGGAGGTGTATCCTTCGGCGTCCTCTTCAGCGTGGTACAGGAACGCCCAGTACAGCTGCAGTAGCGCATTCAATTGTCGCAATACTATTACCAGGAAGGCAGGGATCAACTGTCACAATCGTGACCCGTGCCAAAATAATAGACAAAGTCAGGAAGTAGGCTGAGGTGGGTGTGATGATTATGGGAAATATGGGATTTTGGATTGAAATCCGTTGGCGGATGCACAACTACCAGCTTATTTAATTCTTATTCCCGCGCGAATATTGATGTTAAACGTTTTGACATAAATTATTGGAAATCCTCATAAGATGTAGTTTTCCTGAAAATAATCATGTTGTGGACATCTTCAGTAGTAATATCTCTAGGAAATTGATAATAGACGAGATTATTGTATGACAATCGAAAGCTCGTTCCTTGTTAACACCCCGAATTTGTCATAAAATTATGAGGCATTTGTGAATGTCCGAGGGATATTCGGCGGAAAATTTTTGATTAAAAAATGTATAACCAACACAATGAAACATTTATTTATTTATTAAAAGTACAGTAAGTGAAAGTACAATTATTAAAATTTAACTTAACATTAGATTCGTTGCTGTTCTCTACTATATCACGCATAATATTTATTATCACGCATAATATTTATGATCTTGTTGTGGTGTTCTTGATCGAGATTTAAGTATGGTTTTATAGAATTTTGATTGCTATGACCAGTAATTTTCAGCAATTGTTGTTCTTGTACACCACTTTTTGCCAATTCGCAAACAGCAGTTGATCTATTCGAGTGATTTGTTATCTTTCTGTCCTTAACATTCAAGCCAATTGCCTCAGCAGCAGATTCAGTCCACCCATTTATTGTATTTCTACCAACAGGTACATTATCGTACCATTTATCAGTGTCGGTTTGGTTTTAAGAACAGTCGTGGTGAGGTAATATCAGTTTATGAAAAAGACGTACAGGGCAGCTTCGTCTTTCACTATTGGAAACCAACCATTTACTACTTGTACAGCTTTTAAAACTACCTTGGCACGTTTTACTGAACACCGATGCGATTTGTTGGAGAGTAATCGTTATTTTTCTCGATTTGAAAAAAATCCACCAGACAAGCAACTGCCTCTCCTCCTCGCCACGCTAATTCTACAGCAGCAATATGGTAAAATTTACGCATAAGACCTTTAGGAGTATTTTCATCCCCTAGCAATATTATTTTGTTAACTTCAGACAAATTTAACGAAACTGAACTGGACTTACGTTTACATGGCTTGTAGTTTCTTCCTGATTGCATCGCGGGCATCTCAGGCTGGTTTAAATACTATATTGTTAAACGGGTCAATCATAATATTATAGTCATTATCGTATCATTGAAGATTAAGACATTTTTATATGAAATCTTTATTAATAATTATTATAGCTATTAATATAACGAGATTATCATGCGATTTATAATAGTCGAGGACATTGCATGTCCGAGACGGTGTTAAATCGCTAATAATCGAGTTACATTCAAAGCTTTATCGTATCATTGACACGGCGATGCGAAAATAAAAGCACAAGGTTTTATGTCATTTCATTTTGGCATTTCAAAAAGTCATAATTAAAATCATGCAAGATTTTGATATTCCTGACGATATATTAGCTGCCGCCAACACTATAAGGTTGAACTTGCTTCCGGACAAATCTAAAATCCATTATGAAAAAGAATATCGGCAGTTTGGTGAGTGGCGAAACAAAGTACATTTTCAAGGTGCAGAAGAAACGGTGTTGCTGGCGTATTTCGCAAAACTCTCTGAGGAATATTCTGCTTCATCCTTATGGCCAAAAGATTCCATGTTACGAGTGACTTCAGAACTGAAGGAAAGAGTGGAAATCGACAAATACGGCGCCTTAATACGTTTCATCAAGAAGGAAAACGTTGGATATAGAGCAAAAAAATCAAAAGTATTTACAAGGGAACAAGTCAACGAATTTGTGCGTTCTGCCCCAGACGAGGAGTTTTTTTAATGATGACAGTGGCTTTTTTAATTGGAATTGGAGAAGCCTGTCGAACCAATGAATTAGCGAAGATGACCACGGAAGATGTTGACGTTTTAGAGGACAAGCTGATTGCTACTATTCCCGACTCAAAAACCCACAAGAAACGGATTTTCGCTGTGGTATCTGACGGCGAAGTCAATCCTGTGCTTTTATTTAAAGAGTACGCAATATTAAGGCCAGTCCATGTTACTCACCGAAGATTGTATCTTATAGAAAAGGGAAATGTACGGTACAGACCTGTGGTATTCATTTCTTCTCTAAAATACCTTAAAAAATAGCTGAGTATCTCTCACTTGAAAATCCTAATATGTATACTGGTCACTGCGTTAGAAGATCTTCGGCAAATTTTTTTGTTAATGCTGGAGGAGATATATTAGACCTACAAGAACTTGGTGGATGGGAATCGGCAAAGGTTGCTAGAGGGTATTTAGAAGAAAATGTGACCAAAAAAGTTTCCATTGCTCGCAAAATTCAAATCGGCGATGTTTCCGGCAGTGGATTAAGCACTGGGGAACCACACGAAATCGAAAGCAGTGCTTGTTCGGTCATTAATTCATCTTCAGAGGATATACCTATGATCGTGGACGCTAAAGGCAAAGATGTATCCATCGAATTTGAAAACTGTCAAAATATTGTTTCAAATGTTCATGAAAACTAGTTCTAATATTATTTGGTATCTAACGTATTATGCATTCGTAACCAACGTATTAAATTATGGTAACTAATGTATTATGAGAAACTAAGGTTTTATGTAGATTTTGGTACGTTTATGATGTTTATCGTATCATTGAATATTAAGACATTTTTATATGAAATCTGTATTAATAATTATTAACATCATAAACGTACCAAAACCTACATAAAACCTTAGTTACTCATAATACATTAGTTACCATAATTTAACGTAAGTTGAAAGCATAATACGTTAGATACAATATATGAACTAATTTTCATGAACATTAACTAATATTTTGACAGTTTCAAATTTGATAGATACACATTTGCCTTTAGCATCCACGATCATCAGAGAGTTACAAAACTGCCGATATTCTTTTTCATAATGGATTTTAGATTTGTCCGGAAGCAAGTTCAACCTTATAGTGTTGGCGGCAGCTAATATATCGTCAGGAATATCAAAATCTTGCATGATTTTAATTATGACTTTTTGAAATGCCAAAATGAAATGACATAAAACCTTGTGCTTTTATTTTCGCATCGCCGTGTCAATGATACGATAAAGCTTTGAATGTAACTCGATTATTAGCGATTTAACACCGTCTCGGACATAGCGGGTGACTCGGCTGTCGCCTCGTCACCTAGCAATGTTCTCGACTATTATAAATCGCATAATAATCTCGTTATATTAATAGCTATAATTATTATCAATAAAGATTTCATATAAAAATGTCTTAATCTTCAATGATACGATAAACATCATAAACGTACTAAAACCTACATAAAACCTTAGTTACTCATAATACATTAGTTACCATAATTTAATACGTTCGTTACGAAAGCACAATACGTTAGATACCAAATAATATTAGAACTAGTTTACATAAACATGTAAAACAATATTTTGACAGTTTTCAAATTTGATGTCAATGTCAGAATCTTGCATGATTTTAATGATGACTTTTTGAAATTCCAAAATGAAATGACATAAAACCTTGTTGCTTTTATTTTCGCATCGCCGTTGTCAATGATACGATAAAGCTTTGAATGTAACTCGATTATTAGCGATTTAACACCGTCTCGGACATTGCGGGTGACTTGGCTGTCGCCTCGTCACCTAGCAATGTCCTCGACTATTATAAATCGCATAATAATCTCGTTATATTAATAGCTATTATAGTACTTTTCTTGCAAAAGTTTGCACGAAACGTTCCACATTGTCTTCACCGTTGCTTCTTTAAATTCGGTCCCGTCTTTCTTTCCCATATTGACCGCCCAATCTTTTAGTATCAACGCCAATTTTTCTAAGCTTCAATGTTCATTTAATTCATATTCTCGTTCGCAGCGAAATTCCATAAATATTCCCCAAATATATTTGTGACTGTAGGTTGTATTTCTGGAAATGTTTTCTTTGATTAGCGCATTTATACTTTGAACATTCGCATTGCCAAAACGAGACATTTTGAAATTTATTTGGAATGAAGTTGTCAAACTCAATCGTGTTGTCATAGTGATTGATAATTGCACTGAATCAATTATCAGTGTAATGTTGACATGATTGGGTGAAATTGTTTCATATGACACAAAATGACCAAATTTGAATGGTTGTTAGAACTGTTAAAAAAAATTAATATCAATATATCATTTATTTGGCGAACAAGGCCACTCAATAGACAGAGTTGAAGAAGCTTGTCTCAGGACAGAGCGATACATAATGAAGATGTTCACTAGCTGTATGGCCTTGAAAAAAAAAAGAGACGAAAGTTCAGAATTTGTCCATCTTTGTTGTCAAAGAGTGTGAGGAATATTCAAAATTATTTTTGAGGATCCTGGGAAAAATACATTGAACTATTGAAATAAAGTGAGCTTTATATATCGGAACATAATTCGTTACGTTAGTAGTTTGTGAGTTGAAATGGTAAGTAACCGAATCATCAAAGTTTTTATATTTTAGGCAAAAATGCCAAGATGTTTTTATGGAGGCTGTAAAAATTCGACATGAAGAAATAGAAATGTTGAATATTTTCCATTTCCAAAACCTATCAGAAATATACCAAAATGTTTGAAATTATAGAATTTGGCAACTTAATTTGGCAATAGATACAATAAACAAAACACTTCAAATAATTCTCCTGCACATCACCAATATTAAAAATACCTTTAGAAAAAAATACTAAAAAATCAAATAAGGCGGAAAGATTGGATCACTGAGGGAATGATTACCTCCATCAACAAAAGAAACTCACCATTAGCTGAACACAAGAAAAACCCGGAGTATTTGGCAAAAACATTTGAATACACAAAATATAGGAACCATTTGAATAGAATAATAAGTAAGGTGAAATCAAATTTTTACATCAAACAGATAAAAACACACAAATAAGAGTAAACAATTATGGCATGTACAAATAGATTCTCCTAAAACACAGATGAAATTCACGAAATCATCACCGACGATGGAATTAAAAGCAAATGCCTTCAATGATTATTTCATAGATGTGGGAGAAACATATGCTACCAAAATCTCCAAACCAACGTCTCTACCACCTCAAAGATATCCACAAAAAAATTCATTTGTCTTGAACAATATTACTGAAAGCAAAACACCAAGTATAATTAAATCACTGAAGCCAAAGGGAATGCTGGGAATAGATGAAATAAAAACTGAAACACTGAAAAAAACTGCAAATGAAATAGGGCGACCTTTGACCCATCTGAATAATGCAATATTTGATAGTGGGAAATTTCCTTGCGAACTAAAGAAATCGATCGTCACTCCCATCTACAAAAAAGGTGAAAAAAACAGAATGAGTAACTATAGACCTATCTCCATAATAACAAACATTTCAAAAATTGTAGAAAAAGCAATAAAAAATAATTTGACATATCTGAATAAATTTTACATCGGACAACCAATTTGGATTCAGATACAGATACAGGATGTTTATGAACTAGTTGACGACAGTAAACCAACATTGTGCGTATTCCTAGACTTAGCCAAGGCATTTGATACAGTTTGTCATGCACAACTAGCAGAGGCCTTGGGCGAGTCTGGAATACGAGGAGCACCACTTTGTTTATGGAAAGATACATCAAAGATAGAGCTGAGTGAAGAGAAAACAATTAAATTTGGTGTCCCACAAGGAACAGTTTTGGGACCATTACTCTTTTCCCTGTACATAAATAACCTACTCTCATCTCACAGCACCGGCAAAATCATCAGCTTTGCAGATGACACAGCTATTGTATATCCTGATGTTTCATGGAAAAAACTTCAAAACAAGTCATAAACAGATCTAAATAATATAATAAATTGGTTCAACCTTAGAAAACTGACAGTAAATATAGATTAAACGTTTTTTCACCATTCACTTGTTATAAGACCAACCACCTTCCTAATTATAAAAAACTTTAATAAAAAAACAACAAAAGACAGTAGAAATATATTCCAAAAACTCTATCAAGTACCTCGGTGTTACAATATATTCACACCTGAGATGGAATTACCATATAGACCACATCATAAAATCACTTAGGTTCCTTCTATACGAATTCAAGTACATGAGAAACATTTTGAATATGAAACATTTAAAAATTATGAATTATGCTTTCGTTGAGTCTCAAATTCGATATACGATACTGAGCTGGGGATTTGCACTACCCACATATATGAAAAAACTTGAAATTATAAAAAATAATTTAAAAAATAAAAAATTTTTATGACCTTTACTATGAACAGAAATATTTGACCTATACAAATGTACGTGTATAATGCTATAATATATCTATACAAAAATAAACAATATATTAAAAAAACTGAACATCGCTATGAAACAAGAACTAAACAAAATATACCTACAGACAAAATGAAAAAATCAATAGGTCAGAGACCCTTGGCATATCCCAAATAAAAGAAATAAACTCAATACAAATGATCAAAATATTTTCAAGAAATATACTGAAACAATTGAGAGGCAGACGTTCACACAATAATCAACCTAAATGAAAAATTTCCAAGGTAACACTTTCCATATAATATCATAAATATCTCTATTATGAAATACTATATAGTGAAAATACTCTATGAAATAATAATACTATTGTATCTCTCCCTTATTTTCAATATTTTGATTAGTTTCATTATTTTACTATCCTTTTTGAACACTACATTATGTCCACATATTTACATAAAACTATGAACTATTCTGTAAGCAGAAATCACTTTCCATGCACAACCCGACGGTTATAATGGAACCCTCTGTTTATTTACTACAAAATGTAATTGTAAACATGTAAAACCCACCTAGAGAGTAAATAAATTATTATTATTATCATTATTATTATTATCGCGTACTTTTTCTGATTGGTTGCTAGTTAGGAGCTTTCATTCACCAGCCAATCAAAAAATACTACTAGAATCTAATTTCCGTTCGTATACAGCTTTGTAAACCATGCATTCGAGAATATTGCTTGGTAACAGTGTTCAGTTCACGTGTTCTGAATGTCTGAATCACTACAATTGTCGTGATATTATTTTTCAAAACAATATTCAATTGTGAATGTATCCCACTGTTTGCGTTGTTTGTTTCTTACAAGTTACTGTGATAATTATGATAAGTGCCTCATCAAAGCAGAGTATGAAGTCAACTAGTTCTGATTCCATCACCAGTTTGGATATAACAAGGTTAGTTGGTTTTTTCACTTTGAAATTGAATATATTTATCTCAGGCAGCCCGCAATGTATACATTTACCATACAATCAGTTCAACATTCTACATTCTTCTAATGTCGAATTAAATGTTTATTGCATTCGGCAATTGCCAATGTTTTCCTCTGAGTAGGTCACCTGAAATTAGGCGGGTGGCGCTACCCAACATTTTATCGAATTTTAAAAAGAACAAAACATGTTTTCGATAATTTTTTTTCGATTTTTATTCACTGTAATTCGTTATAAAATGGCATTTTAGACTCGTCATTCACGGGTGTGCAAGAGATTAGATTACACGCTGTATATCTTAATGATCATGATTATTTCAAAACCAAGAATGATTCAGGTATCCAGGTTAAGACACTTAATAATATTTTTTGAAATTTTTCACTGGTTTTTCAGTCGAACATTTTGAAGCATATTATGAGTTTCTAGATCCCAGTATAATGAAAGATTTAAAATATCAGAAAAACATTAAATCCCCAATTAATATTAATATAATTAAGACAAAGTTGAATGACAAAAATAAATTATACTGACATTAATTATAATCTATCTAATATTCTAGCGAAACTAATTGTACTCTGCTGCTAGGCTTCTAACCTGAATTGCGCATCGTGAAAAATGACACAACCTAACCTTACTTAGCTACATTGCTTCCGTTGAACAATCCAATCCAATCTTTGTAAACGTTATTTTTCTTTTAGCTACCAAAGGACAAATTGGTTTAGATAAAATGTGAAATCAATAAAAAATGTTTTGCCAATATTAAGCCGGAGGCTTCTATAGTATTTATTCATTTTTATTTTATAATGGTAATTGTTCGTATATAATGTTATCGTTGTGTCAGTCTATTTGAGAATTTATTCAGTCACATGTCTAGTTGACAACCTCTTCAAAGAAAAACACGATCCAATCACACAATTAAATCTCGACATAATAATACATTTTTCCGTATATAATGTGGATTGTGGTTGATTCCTGTGAGTTTTGAAAGATGTTTTATCCCCAGTTTTATCCATATAAAATCATTATTATTTTCAACATCATCGCCGTATAACCTCACCTACACTGTAAGTTATAACGGCTTGTTTTTTCTTATTATATATTCATATGTGTCTTCCTACTTTGTAGCATCCCTGATGATGATAATAAATATTATCGAAAGCTTGGAATCTGTGTAAAATATATATATATATATATATATATATATATATATGTGTTATTATTGAAAATATTTCAAATTTTATCACACGCACAGGTTTAATCCTTCTGTGAGATTTCTATATGCATTCACCCTCATATTCTAAATGTACTCAGTTCTATTTTAAATTTTAATATCTGAAATCCTGTGACCTTTCTGTGAACCAAATTACACTATTGAGTTTTTTTTCTCATCGAAAATCATTAAATAATTACCCCATATGATAATTTCCGATGATCATCCAGTTTCATGAAAAGTTGCAGAACTTGTTTTCGAAGAGAATAAGATGTTTATATAATTTCTACTGTCATTCATATCTATAATCATCTATTATTGTAAACATTTTTCAGTTTTTCCCATATAAAGATTCTACAAATTGAAATTATTGTTCGTCCAATTATCCTGCTAACGAAACGTAACAAAACAAAATGGATACTGAAATGATTTTAGAATTAATTTAGCCTATAATTGCATTATTGAATAATAAATATAATGTTTATGAAAAAAAGCAAGCTACTGGAACCAGCTTGGTTTGAATAATTACCTCAAATGAACTTCAATTATCGTAATTCACAGTAATTACCTTGGAAATATTTATGAGAATCGAATCCGAAATTATACAGTTGAAATAATTCTACCTTGATGTGCATGTCTATATTACATGTATATAAATTGTCATGCAATTGGCATTTTGTCGATCTATTGTCAATTCTCCCATCTTTAACTATACCTTGAGTAATTATTGTAAATACACAAAACAATTCATCATTGCTTTACATGGGGGAATTGAAGAATTGACTCAGGTAATAAGTAGGTGGATGAGTTAAATAATGCCTAGAACTTGCATTACTTTTCTACAACTTGGTTCCTTAAAAAAGAGGAATAACCGTTGATTGAACAGTCAACTGGAAGTTTCAAGTTGGTCAGGGTGATGCCATTTTTTGAAACGGATGTTGTTCTTTCATTTCACAGTCACAAACGGTAACTGAATTATTTCCTCAAGACTACTATTGATTGACAAGAAAGGGAGTAATAGGGCAAACAAAAGATACTCACTTCACCAAATGAATCATTTTCACTAAATTGGGTTTACAAAACCATGATACGTGTTTCTCTATAGTTTTTCGCTTCTTCAGGTGGATATAATACTAATTCAACAATTACGATTGACAGTTGAATAATCAAAGCAGGTAGTAGTAGGTATATAAATATAATTAGGGGAACTCGGGGCAGAATGACCGCCTAACTTTGAAGATATTTTAACATGACTCGTTTCATTTGACAAACTAATAAACATGAAAAATACCAAAAAAGGATAGATAGTACAGAAATTTATCCATTTGTGAAAAGTTGCATGCATATTATATGAACTCAAGAGCCATATAATGCTTGAAAAAAGGTTATAAAGAAGGAAAATAGAACATATAAATCGTTTTATTAGGCCTAATTGTACATAACTCGCATTTGAAAATTATTCATCCTCGCTATCAGTTTCAGCACAAGAATTATGTACCCACTTGTGGCATGATGAACATGATATCCATCCTTCATTGAAAGTTGAATAAAACTCCCGGCAATATAAACATTCTGTATCACTTTCATCAGAGTCGGATTCACTATCAGCTGACTCTGCAACATTTTTCAGCTTCTTTTCTGGCAGCTCTTTCTTCTTTAGCACTTCCTTCTTCTTCATAGGTGCAATTATAGCCGCATCGCTCTCTTTCGGAGAATCCAATTTTCTTTTAGCACGATCTATTTTTTAATCTTCGTTGATTCTTCTTTCTTCTTTTGTCCTTTGTCCTTCCGAGTAGGGAGATGACGTCAAAATTGTTGTTTACCCTCTTTTTTTAACGTCTCTTTTTATCCTGTTGAACCTCAGGTACGGGCAAAAGTAATCGAGGAGAAGCAGTTTGAAATGCTGAGAAATTAGTTGTAATTGCAGGCTCTGGAGTAATGTCTGGCATCCATGAGCACTGGTTGTATGGATTCATTTTCATTATTTGGTAATAACGATTCAGCAATTGTTTTAATGGACTCCGGTGGGGTGTTATCATCATTTTGATTAGTTTGCTCCTGATTAGCTACTTCCTGTGGCGTTGAGAATGTATCACAGTTATTTGGACTTGAACTCTCAGGCAACTGGATATCTATTGGTGCACATGGAAGGAAATCGTCATCAGTAAAAACACTGTTATATGCAGGCCACACACCCGATTCCTTTAATCCATTCACTGCTGTTTTTATTGTAGCTGCATTAAGAAATGCAGCTCCAAAGAGCGTTTAAATTTGAAATAAGCTCACCACTTTTCCAGGGTTACATCTCAGCCATTTCCGCACTTCTTCTTCGTAATAAACACTGATGGGTTTCATAAGCACAACATCTAATGGCTGAAGACGGTGTGAACATTGGGGAGGGAAGCAAAGAAGTATCACTCCACTGGCTCGAGCAATGTCAAGTGTTTTTGGTATGCGTTGAATGTCCATCGAACAAGAGCAGAACAGGGGCTTCCTGTTTGGCTTTGGAAAAGATGATGAATTTCTTAAACCAACCAAGAAACATTTCGGTTGTAACCCATCCTGAATCAGTCACTTCTGCCCATCCTCCAGGTGGCAAACCTAACTCAAACTCCTTCTGGTTCTTTTTTCTGTGAAAAATCAACATGGGAGGCATATACGTCCCACTGGCGGAAAAGCATAACACAACAGTCACAGTTTCACCTATTCCACATGTTGTAAGTGTTCCAACCTGCCTTTTTCCTTTCGTCGTGATTATCTTGGAATGTCCTTTGGGATTTGCGGTAATACCGGGCTCGTCGCTGTTCAATATTCTCTCAGGAGTTAATTTATATTTGTCAATACACTCTTTCAATAATGTCTGAAATTGTACGGCCATCCGATTGAACTCCATGGTACGAGCATCTGAGATTGCCTCGGGTTTCCTCACAAGATCGGAATGCCTCTGTAAAAAACTATTTATCCGTCTTGTCCACCCATTTCAGAATTTCTGTTGAAATTGTGAACTATCTTATTCGTAAATCTTTCATGGACTAGTCAAAAAATCTTTTTTCCATATATTTTACGTAACTACTGTGCTCTAATTCCTGTCGGTCAATGAAGATGCACTAGCATTTTCCCGACCTTTTATTGACTTGATGATCTGGAGCTTCCCGCTTTTTTTGAACATATCTAGCCAATGTGGCCTTTGACACTCCAAACTCGGTTGAAGCTCTGTCTAAGCTAATTTTATTATTGATAACTGCTGAAATGGCCTGTTCCAAAGAATCTACAGACCACTGTTGCCCACTCGTTTTTCTTACATAGTTACGAACCACCCGCAACATCATAAATATCACAGTTATTGCCATTTCAAAGAAATATAAGCACCGTTGATTATTATCATCACCATTTAGTGTTTTGGACCAATTTATTTTATAATTATTGAAATAGAATGTACAGTTTCCGAAAGGACGTATTACCGAAATGGTATAATATGAAATCTATAGTTTCTCAAAAACAGTTTTATTCAAATATTGAACACTTTGCAAAAGCTAAAAATGATATCGAAATTTAAATGAACAAAAATCTTAATGTAAATCAATTGTCTCTACCAAACACGATGGACAAAAAAACATTCAGATTATTATTTAAATTATGCTTCAAAATGCATTTGATGTGATATGATCGGCGACATTGTTTGCATTATAGTTCTTGTAGATATTTGGAATGTACATGTGAAACATAGGCCAGTTACTTGGTTGTTTTGAGAAAATACTTGTGCAGGGTTTAATGCAACTTTTGATGCAATATTGATTTTTTCCTTAGGCCCTGTGATTTTTGTTATCAGTAAAGAAAGTATCATCAATTAATAATATCCAAATATCCAAATAAAAGCCAAATATTTAATGAACGGAAAATCAACTGTAACAATGAACTTTATATACTTTCGGGAAGCAAGGTATCCAAACCCTGATACTCTTGCACCAAAATGACTGAACTTTTTATCCCTGATGGCAAACTGCCCACATTGTCGTCCTCGTGGTGAGGAACTGGTATTTATAGTAATAGCTTTTCTTGCGGAGATCTCGTCACTGATAACGAACTATTTTTCTCTGACAGCAAACTGATCATCGGTTCTTGTGGTGGAACTATTACGTCTGATATGACATTAATTTTTTCCTTATATTTCTTAATTATGTTACCTATGATAACTTTTGATGCTACTTCCTTTTCATTCTGTCTATCGTACATTTTTACATAACTTTGGAGTTAGTTAGTAATTCCGAATTGATAGGGGATCAAATAAAAAAAAAAATATGGATATTTACGAAAACTTACCGGTATTTCTATACATAGTCGCGAAATATTTCAATGGGTTTGTTGCATTTCCGGAATGATGGATCACTGTATGTACATGAAACTGATGGAACAATCAACTAATACACTTCATATTGAAAGTTGATCGAGAATAATCTGCTATAAGGGGTAGTAGATATTTTGAAAATTGTTTTAAAGTATAATTTTAAATTCCAAAGAAAATAAACTACAGAATAATACTATTTGAAAATTATAAATCGAGTTTTGGACAGTTACCGGAATGACGATTTCGATCATATATATATATATATATATATATATATATACATATATATATATATATATATACATTCTGAAAAATATGTACGTACAATTGAAACCGTTATGATTGTGCCATTTATATATCCATTTGAGTTTCACAGGTGTTTGAGTCAGAAAATTGAAAGTTCAATAAAAAATATAAAAATTTTTTTTTTGTAAAAAATAATACATGGCTGTTCTTGTTTTTTTAAGTAGAAAACGAAAAAAATACAAAGAGATAATTCATTTTTTTATAACAAATTGTTTATTAAATAAACAATGAAAATTTGAATAATAATAGATTTTTTTTCAATTTCAAAGACCAAGATGAATAATGATTTGAAAAAAAAAATTGTTTCCTAATTTTCATAACAAGTGGAAAAAAAAAATTATATAACAAATGCGTTTTTAAGCAATAAAAACATTTTTTTAAGAAACGGTTTGTTTTTTTATCATAATTATCATCAAAGATCATGTTTAAAAAAAAATCTATAAACAACAAATTAAAAATTATTAAAAATCATTTTTAAGTAGCTTCGATATAAAAACGGATCAATAATAATATTAAAAAAATTTTTTTAAAATTATAATTTTTCACCTTAATAAATAGTTTTAACAAAACGAAAATAAAAAATTTTTAATTTTTTTTAACGGGAATCTATTCTAAAAACTTTGAAAAATAGCTCCACGGGAGGAAAAAATTATCAGATTAATAGTTTAACAATTATCACACTTGCAATGTTAACTAATGGATAACGTATTGAAAAATCGCGATAAAAATTTTTGGACCACGGATAATTGTTCATTGATCTATCCTGCAGGCGCCTATTTTTTTCAATTTTCAATTATGTTATAAAAAAATAATTTTAATTATCTCATAAACAACGCATTTGTTTATAAAAAATTTAAAAAAAATAGGAGATAAAAATTATTAAAAATCATTTTTGAGTAGCTTCTAATCATAAGAAAACGGATCAATGATAATATTAAAAAAAAAGGTTTTTTCAATGTTAATGAAGCTTTATAATTTTTCACCTTAGTAAATTGTTAATAACAAAACGAAAATTACCAATTTTAAATTTTTCTCAACGGGAATCTATTCTAGACCTTGGAAAATAGCTCCACGAAAGGAAAAAATTATCAGATTTATAGTTTAACAATTATCGCAATTGCAATGTTAATGTTCGTGCTACAAAAAATTGGTAATTAACTAATGGATAACGTATTGAAAAATTTGGACAACGGATTATTGTTCATTGATCTATCCTGCAGGCGCCTGAATTTTTTCAATTTTTAATTTTCATATTTAATAAGTTTAAATAATATTTATTCATTGAAGGTCCGAAGGGGGCGCAAGCCGGAGTACCCGTTTTCGGGCGTATTTTCAACCCTCTGGGAAAATTATAAATATTGGTCCTACAGTTCCGGATGTTGGTACTTTGAATTATCTCGAATAGTTTCTGAGATATTGGCGAAAAACCAAACCCCTTTTTTTTCACCTAATTGTTTATAACTATTGCAATTTTTGCGAGCGGCCTTAGCATTTTCTCAAAAACTATCTACATGCCATTCCGAATCGAATGACACCTCAATCATAATTTTCGGAGAATGCGAAAAAAAATTTACCTAAAAAGCACTTGTTGACAGACTATATAGGCCCAATAGTTCGCTAGAAATCGATTCGTGCATGCCGTCCCGTTATAAATTTTTCACCCTTATCCATTGTAAAGAGTATATTTTCTCTTGTAACACAATGAATTTTCATGCTTGTGTGTTGATATTATGCATATAAGTATTTTATCACAGATAGTGGTAAATATCAGCCAGCAGTAATATCACGGGTAATATCACCCTTCTCACTATTTGGGACTAGCCTTCTTCACATTGCCAATTAAAGTGTCGTCAAAATTGGGTTTTGAAAAGTATGGACTTATACTTGATTACACTGAAAAAAATTGTCTATTTACGGAGGACAACAAGAATCACTTTGATCACCACCGAAAACTGTTTCATAATTATCACTTCTTTCAATGAAACAGTCGATAAGTTACGCTCAGGACATATCCTTCAAATACTATTCACCAATTAACTGATACTGACAGAAACATTCCCAAATATCATGTTCTATAGGATATTATAGCCATCCCGCAGTGTTGGGAATAAACAGTGATTGACGTATGTCATCGCCGACGTTAGTCGTACCAAGGAGCCATCAGAAAAAGGTCTGGCAGTTTTGTTATAGTTTAAAAAGTTTAGATCCACAGGCGCCAGAGCGGCAACTTTGATCGGCTCTTTTGAAAGTGACCGATGGACTCCCTAACCTGTGTGTTAGTTCTCATCCTTGAGATTATAAATAATAACCACTACAAGCGGTATTGATTCAGATTGCCACTGTATCAGTTCCCGGTGAATTAAATTTCGATTGGATATAATTCTTTTGTTGAGGTGAATATTTTTAAGCATAATTATCAAATCACCAGTCATCCTTTTAAACGTCGTGATCTTTCATCCAGTATTCTTGGAGTCTCTTGAAAATGTAATATCCTATATACTTTTTTCATTTGGATATACACTGTGTCCGTAAAGTATGGAACAAATTCATTTTCAGCTAAACAGGTCATTTTGAGAAATAATCCTGAAACACGTCGATTTTTGTTGTTAATTTACCGTATTTTAAAATAATAATCTAATATACAGGGTGAATTACGTTCGAGTAATGACGTCACCGTCATTTTTTTTTTAATGGAAGACCCCCATTTTGTCTCAATTTTCGGATTACTCTAGCTGAGTTGATTCCAAAATGTATCACATGTTGATTCCAATTGGTACAGGGTGGACAAAAATACAATAGTTTTGTGTGTGCTCATAAAGTAACGCGTAACATTCTTTATTAGGTAAATTAACAATATTATCAAAAATACTTATTGTCTAGCGGCAATTGGTTTAAATGTAACACCCCGTAGTTTGCTACATGTTTAGAGTAATAAAAATGAGCTGTTTCTAAACATGTTTGGTACTTGTGGTCTAGCAGACAGAATATGACAAAAATATTTCTTATCTATTTATAAAAACATAGTCGTCTACTTTTTGGGAAATGTCATTATTTGTTTAGTAATTTATTGATGTTCAGTGACAGTTTAGTACTACAATATTTTGGTATTCGTGAATATTCTGAATGATTGCTTAGATTTAATTGGAAGTAGAAATGGAGTTAAGTGTAAAACAAAGAATTGAAATACTTATGATGATTGGGTATGGAGACAGATCGCGAACTCAGATGGAAGTGTGCAATTTGTTTAATGATAAATATCCAGAAAGACCTATAACGCGTTCAACAGTCAGTGAGATTGAAACGAAATTTCGAGAAATTGGTAATGTTGAAAATGTACGCAAATCAGGTCGTCCCCTGCAAATGCTGATACAGCATTAGATGTTTTACTGAGTTTTGAAGAAGATGCGCACACTTCTGTTCGTAAAGTTAGTCGCTATATCGGTGTTAGCAAAACAACGGTACACAAACTATTGAAGCTTGAAAATGGCATCCTTATAAAATCAAACTTGTGCAAGAATTAAACGAAGATGATCCTGATAGAAGACTCCAATTTTGCGAAGAAATGATGGATAAATGTCACGAGACCCTCTCTTGATACAAAACATAATTTTTCTGATGAGTCCACTTTCATGTTAAATGGTGAGGTTAACCGTCAGAATTGTAGATACTGGGCAAAAGAAAACCCCCATTGGATGCGTGAGCATCATACACAATACCCTCAAAAGGTAAATGTATGGGCTGGAATTGTACGAAATCGAATCATCGGACCCTACTTTTTTCGAAGGTAATTTAAACGGGGCAACGTACCTTGAGTTTTTAAGGGGGTATCTCGTACCTACTTTACGTAATTTGTTTCCCAGCAGACGTAATCCTGGGGGTTTTGATGAAAGTTTATGGTTTCAACAGGATGGTGCACCTCCACATTATGCTGTAGATGTTAGAAGGTACCTAGATGAAATTTTTCCGAACAGGTGGATTGGTAGACGTGGACCCACTGAATGGCCAGCGAGGTCACCAGATTTAAATCCTTTGGATTATTTTCTGTGGGGCCATCTGAAGAATGTTATTTATAAAACGAAACCAGCAAATATTGCAGATGTACAAGTGAAAATTCGAACAGAAATAAACAATATTACGCAAGAAACCATACACAAGGTTCAACAAGAATTTGTACACCGTTTGGGTTACTGTCAAATACAGCAAGGGCTGCAGTTCGAACCTTTATAAAGTCATGTATTCCAGCATATTCTGTCCGCTAGACAATAAGTATTTTTGATAATATTGTTAATTTACCTAATAAAGAATGTTACGCGTTACTTTATGAGAACACACAAAACTATTGTATTTTTGTCCACCCTGTACCAATTGGAATCAACATGTGATACATTTTTGGAATCAGCTCAGCTAGAGTAATCCGAAAATTGAGACAAAATGGGGGTGTTCCATTTAAAAAAAATTACGGTGACGACATTACTCGAACGTAATTCACCCTGTATATTAGATTATTATTTTAAAATACGGTAAATTAACATAAAAAATCGACGTGTTTCAGGATTATTTCTTAAAATGACCTGTTTAGCTAAAAATGAATTTGTTCCATACTTTACGGACACAGTGTATAATAGATATTCATCATAATCAATGGAAAGAACATTTATTACAGGACACAAAATTATTTAAAATAAAAATACTTGGAGGGTGATAAAATTAAATTTCATACAGTATCCGATGGCAAAAGAAACTATAATTCGTTATAAAATTTCATTACACAGCCGTCTTTCACGAGAATACGAGTTGAAATACAACCTTTATACTTGAGAAAGGTTAGCAAAGACCGAAATAAGTTTTGTTTATCCAATATCCTGCAACCAGTACAAATCATATATCAGGGCGCATCAAAATAATATATCTTCATTATCAAAAACAACGCTCAAATTCTTGGGAAAAGGCGTTTATGTTTCAATAACGTCGGCCAGTGGCATCTAAACTACTGTGATTGAATTATTGCGTAAGACATAAAATGATAAGTTGACCCTCCATTATAATAAACCAAATAAAACCAACAAGGGGACGGTCAGTTTCACGAAATATATCCATAAATAAAATCGCCATAAGTTTTATCCTCCTCCGTTCATATTCCAATATATAGTTGGAGAATAATTCAGAACTTTTGATATGATTTATTCATTGGGATATTTATATGTGGGTAGAAGTTGTTGCTGAGCTATAAATTCGAACGAATACAATGAGAAACGATTGAACATTTCACAAGTGTGTGATCAATATGAATGAGTATTGGTGAATCATAAATCACATGTGATGCAGGAGGTCATTTGATTCTTGAATATTGAAGATAAGTTCTGTTGAACAATTCAGAACTTAGATATGCTTCAATTGATTTATTTCCATATTCTCTACAAAGTCAATATATACGCATGGCAGTAAATTTTATTCCAGAAAAACATTTTGAGCAGGATTCGAACCCACGACCTTAAGATTACCAGTCTTATGCTCTAACAACTGAGCTTATCGAAGATCTTGGACTTCACGATACCGTTTTTTCCCAGAATGTTTTTTTTCTGGAATTTGAAAATTTGTCTGCAATGCCACAAATTCCTTACTATTTTCTATAGATAGATAGATAGATAGATTTATTTGAAGCTTTCAATTTTAAACAGTTGAAAAACTCAAATCGGACATAATATACAATATAAAAAATATAAAAAATACAAATGTCATTATAACTAGAATATTCCTAATAAGAGTAATTACAACATGTTTTGAAAAAGAAATTATAAATATATAAAATGTCAGTCATAGGTGTGAGATTGATTGAAAATTTTATTCAGCTGTAGTAAAATTATTTCTCCATGAATTCTTGTAATGACAGATCAAAAACAAGTTTTTTAAAACTTTGTCTTGAGCGAGCTTCTTTAATCATTAACGGTAAATTGTTATAGAATTTAATGGATGTATAATGTGGCCCTTTCTCTGTATTTGTCAGTATATGCTTGGGAACAATAGAATTGGATTTCTGCCTGGTAGAATACTCATGTCTAAATCTGTCTTCTTCAAAATTTGCTTTATTATCGTACACAAAAAGTACACAAACATATATGTAAATGGCATAAACGGTAAGCATTTTGATACATCTGAAAGTATTACGATAAGAATCTGTATATTTTATATTTAACATAGTCTTCAATATCCGTTTTTGCATGATGAAAATTCGTTCTAGTCATGTACTCCCTCCCCATACTAATATTCCATATTTTAGAAAGGGATAAACAATCCCACAATATGCTGTTTTCAGTGCATCTATTTTTAAGTGACTTTTCAAAACTCTAATTGCATAACATTTACTTGCTAGTTTTTTTGCGAGATTCTCAATATGTATTTCATAGTTCAGTTTGTCATCTATATAGATTCCTACCAGTTTTGTACTGGTTGAAAAATATATACTACGTTTCCGAGCTTAATATTCTCCGGGAAGGTGATATTATTGTGGACAGTTTTAAAAATTAGCGGTGTTTAATAATAAAATGTTAGTATTAAAATATGTTGAAACTTTAGAAAAGTTGTTTAAAATTGAGTTCTCCAGAGTAAGGTGTCTGTTAATGGGTATAATGATATTGGAATCGTCTGCATAACTCACGACTGTAGTACTTGATTGTTTGAAAATATCTGGGAAATCATTTATATATATATATATATATATAATGAAAAGTAAAGGACCAAGCACACTTCCCTGTGGTACGCCTTTTTCGATTTCAGTAAAGCTCGAGAACTCAGTATTTCCTAATACATACTTTTTGTTTCCTGTTAGTTAGGTGAGATTTTAAGATATCCAAGGCATTTCCTCTGATTCCTCTGAAAATACCACATGCGCACGAGTCTTGTTCAATTAAGTGTTGAATCTAATCTATAAACTTGAACAAACCCGTTTCTGTACTTTTTCCTCTAAAAAAGCCATGCTGGAAATCATTGAGCAAACGGTGTGCGTTAAAGAAACTATTCATTCTCATTGATGTGATCACTTCAAATAACTTTACATTTTTGTCGACAAAAATCTATTTCATGCTTCCACGATCATCAGGAAGACCGGAAGAAATGAGAAACACATTTTCAAGTTGCAATCTCACTTTGCAAAGATGGAAAAAGTTAGAATCATTTCTTTTGGAGAGGCACTTTGAAATTAGTGTCTTCTGACATTAAGACCTGTCATGGGGTATGATAGATTGATTTGTTGAAAATATGAACAGGATGTTCATGAAATCAGTTGTGGAATCATCTGCGACTGAAAGATGAACTTTAGTCACTATCTTCCATCGTCAAGATAACCTCTTGTGGGGTATTCATGTTGAAAAGGGAAACATTCTCAATTGGATATTGATAAAAATATTTTTCTGTGAATTGAAAAATCTACGATAAAAATGAAGTGATTTTTTGTGAATGTCTAACAGAAAAAACTACTTCCCCGACTATTTATCATTTATCCATGACGATAATACTGTTGGGTGGAATATTTGGTATGAGTTTATTTTGGAACCAGTCTTCAAATAATTCGGCTGTAGTATCATCATGATAATCGACTAAATAGTTCTCAATATTCTTTGTCGATAAAGACAACGCATTTGGTATGAAACTATTTTCGGTTCCTGCGTGAATTATCGTAATGCGTTTTCCTTTATTAGACGGCGCATTAATTTGGCACAAGTCAGATGAGTCTACCCAACTTTTGTTTGGAATATCGTGTGTATCGAACCAAGTTTCATCCAAATACACTACTGTTCTACCATATTCTCTAAATTCATTTATTGCCAATACATATTTAAATCTCCATTTCTTAAGGCGCACATATTCCATTGAGAATTTTCTGCTAATAGTGAGTTTTTAAATTTAAATCCGTTTTGTAAAAGAGACTTCCTTAAAGTCTCTTTGCGATACTGGATACCAGTTTCATTATTTTCAAGCCGTTGCATTAAAATATCTAATGTAGGCACAATTTGATCTTTATGCAAGGCATATATTATTCTTCGAATTATATCTACATCACAGCCATTTAGTTTCCTTGAACCGCCAGAGTCTTTTCGTTTCTTTCTTTTTAAAATAGGGTTACTTAGTATTTTAAATACGGTGTTTTTGTTAAAGAAGCACTTTCTTGCACAGCTTGATCCTTGGACATTCCACGTTCCAGAAGGGTGTAACATTTGTCGACTAGTGGTACTACGACCACCAGTTGAAGTACTAGCTTCAGGATGAGCCCATGGACGCCACATTTTTCACGACACAAAAATCGAATAGACACTTCAAAATAGACACAACTGACACAACGGAATGTTGTTTAACTTTCCCCCTTTTATTTCTGAAATTGGAAAGCGGTCAGTTCTCAAAATATTCTTGTTTTCCAAATCTGGTAGGTAATTTATTTTGTTACCGTAAATAGACCATTATCGCTATAATCTCGGTAGTAGCCCTTTAGTACTGGAAGTGTGGTGGCCAGGTAAGTAAATTTTATTTTTTACACACATTTAAACATATCCTTACCAAAGGGTTCAAAATCAACCTTACGAGATTTATTATTTTCAAATGAATTGAAGCACAAAACTGTAAACAAAAGCCAAAAATAATGGAGAGCCCACTATCATTAAAATGCCAAACTATTTCATGAGATATTTTAATCCGGACCTGGGAATCTTTCAAGGGACATACACTTTTATTGCTTATCTATATTTCGAACAATAGGTAATAATGATTTACGACCTTCTTAGATTTCTAGTTCTACTAAGAATATGCTTTATACTGTAATATTGTTTCTCACTCCTTCTGAAGCGGTTTTCATACTCAAGGTATTCAATGAACCTCTGGGTAGGCAAGCTGGATTAACCTCTGCACGTCCGCTTCAAACTCCTGCTGACTTCCACCCAACTATGTCTGATAAAGTGTTCCTCGGGGTTGGTCACCGTATCTGAATTATAGAGCAGCAATCAGATCTTCATATTTACGATGCTGGTTTTCCGAGATTGCTGAAGCTAGTCCATTGTTTTTCGTCTCATTCATTGGCTGCTTGAACCCGTCTGCAATATTGGGACACTGGTGACTGTCCATGAAGGAAGTTTTACGGAATCATTCGATGTGACAGTAGCGAAGTGCTATTCTAGGTCTTCAAAATAATTCACTGTTTTTTCATGCACCGCCCACACTCCTTTTTTAATTTGATAACCACACTAAATTCTTTTTTTATTTTCCATCCATTCCACCGTTTACTAGATTGCGCCTTTGCTGACTTAAGCTCAAAGATATAAAAAATATGAATGATGGGAAGGAATCCCTCTATATTTATCTTTCTTGATGTTCCTTAAGCTTTCGATACTGTGAATAACAAACGGAGTACGCAAAAATTCCTTGAAATAATTAGATTGAACACTGAGTGTACAGATTGGAGACAGTCTTGGTTCACAAAAAACTGTTTACTGGGGAGTACCCCAATAAACAATGCTCAGACTATTTTTTTTATTATGTATTCGAATAACTTACTTACCATGCGATGTGATAACAAAGATAACTTCTTGCAGATTACATGTTTTCTTATTTAAAGAAAGGCCACTGGTTCACCATACTACTTTACCCTGGAAATTTTGGATATGAGCGTGTGTGTGATATCATTATATCATTCATATCTATCTATCATCTAATATCAGTTACAATAATTTGGGACATTTTATTCTCCGAAATTGTGTTACATTTTCTGGATACAAGATTTTGAATAAAATTCAAACTACTATTTCATCTACAAAAAATGGGTTCTTTCAACATTTCTTTAAGATTTTTAACCTTGATAATCCCTACCTCAGTAGTAGAAAGCTTATTGCCTAAAACATGTTAAAATTGACATTCGAGAACCATATATAGTCAATATATCAAAATCTGAAGAAATGATTTCGTAATTTTGCCTGAGATTGTATTTTTGTATAAGAAATTGACACGGTTTGGCTCGGGGTCTTGTTAGATTACATGAATTACTTGATCTTGGTTTGGGTACGAGGAGTGTTCTTTTCATAATCAAACTAATTTTATGAAGTCAACTATGGAAAACATCGGAGCATCGACTGAAGGTGGAAATATTTTCAGAAGAAGAGCATACCAAGCAGATAGAATAATTTTCTGCTTCCACAACAAACGTTTTCCGATGACAAGAACCTAGCAGAAAGTAAGTAAAATTCCTTCAATGGTTTCTTTCCCCCTCCTGCACCTGAAGTTATGAAATAGCACAACTGATAACAAGACTAGGACTGTATGAAGAGAACAAGGTGAGTATGAACACTTCATACACAGGGCGTACCAACGAAAACTTTACTCCCCCTGTAAGTATGAAGTTCAACTTTGATATGAAATTCATACCCGAAACTACACCCCCTTGCGGTCATACTTTATTCAATGGCATGGGGGTCAAGTGATGAATCTCTTGAAAGGTCTCTAGCTCCTCTATTACCTCTGTGATTTTTTCCCAAATTGGTTCATTCATTATCGAGAAATTCGATGTTGAACGTTTCATTTAGGAAAAAAATTAAAAATTATGTCTTTTCTTTTATTGAGGAAATCAACAACAAACAATATCTTCGGAAACACAATAAACGGATGAATTGCTCAAAATAACCTCCACCTAGTTCCATACAATAATACATTTGATTTTCGAAACCTTTCTTTACACTATTCAAGATGTCCGGGGTCAGCAATCGGCATTTCCGAACAATTCTTCTGACTCAGCTCTTCTAGATTTGCATGCTTAGTAGCGTAAACTTTCGACTTCAGGTGTCCCCCAGAAAGAAATCCAACGGTGTGAGATTCAGGTGATCTAGCTGGCCACTCCACTGGACTCCTTCCGCCGATCCAACGCATTGGAAAACGTTCGTTCAAAAACTATCTCACACGAACATCGAAATATGGGGGTGCACCATCCTGCTGGAACGTTATTTCGTTTTCTAGTGATCTACACATTCTTGTAATAGATTTAAGTATGTGTCTCAATTGAGATTACCTTTAATGAAGAATGGTCCAACAATATGATTCCAAGAATTTCGGCACAAACATTAAATTTTTGTGGATTTTGTGAATGTGTTTTCATCACCAAATGAAGATTCGCATCGCTCCAGTGACGACAATTATGTCTATATCTTTCACCAGTCAACATGAAAGTACACTCGTCTGAAACACATGTAGTGTATAGAAGGTTTGGGTTATTGGTCAATTTCTCGCTGAACTCTTCACAAAACTGAAGTTGACGATCAGGACCATCTTCGTTTAATTCGTGAACTAGCCTTATTTTGAAAGGATGGACTTTGTGGGCTTTCAAAATCCGAAAAACACTAGTAGCTGATACACCAGACGCTGTAGCTACTTGTCTGATATATTGTCGATTATCCATGTGTACATGTCCTAAAACTGCAACTTCAACTGCTTCATTTCTGACAGGACGGAATACTTCATGTTTTCTGTTGCGAATGAAACCTGGAGCTCTGAGTTTATCCATTAACTGTTTAAAGTATTGATGGCTCACGTTGTGGCCTGTGTTATAAATTCTTGCGGCAGCTTTAGCTCATTCATTATTTCGAAAGTAGGTTGCAACAATTTGTATTCTTTCTTCAGTAGAAAAAACAATCTGGAACACAGTAAACAAGGTGAATAAATAATAATTCGTGACGAAGTGACAGTGGCCAACTATCTACGTTTTGTTCTGCGATAAGTAACTCCAACAAAAACTACCATTGTAGGAAAAACTAACAGTTTTGTCTGTCGTCTTTTCGAAACGTTTAAGGGCGCCACTCATAGTGATTCAAAGACTGTCCAGTTTTTCCAGTTCCGAAAAAATTCCATATTTCCCGAGTTTACATGTTTTTGTGTAAATTCTACAAATATAGAAGAATTGCGACAGAGACTTGCTCGGGAATGCCGATTGCTGACCCCTGAATAATGTAAGGAAAATGTTTCAAAGTCGACTGTATTATTGTATGGAAGGTCAATTTGGGCAATTCATCCGTTAATTGTGTTTCCATTGATATTGTTTGTTGTTGTTTCCTCAATAAAAGAAACGACAGCGAATTTTCAGTTTTTTCTCAAATAAAACGTTCAACATCGAATTTCTCGATGAAAAAAAATACAGAAATAATATAGGTGCTACAGACCTTTCAAATGATCACTCGACCCCCCACTGAAAAAAATATGGAGGTAGCTGCTGACCGCAAGGGGGTGAAGTTTCGGGTATGAATTTCATATCAAAATTGGACCCCCTAAAACACAAATTGACGTGTTCTATGAAATTTTTGATCACACGTCCGTTTCTGAATTACAGGGGGGTTAAGTTTTCATTGAAACGCCATGTATATATGAGGTCCATACGCTTCATATGTAACGTTGTATGTACTTCCTACTATTTCAAGGCAGCCGCTCCCAATCATTTTCTCCTAGTCATTTAACATCTAGAATGGAAATAGACACCTCATTCATTGAACTGATGGCGTTGATATAAATTTTGGGAACAGCAAAAACAAATCTGGAGGAACAACTTCAAGATACCCTATGTTCGATAATACCTATTTTTTCTGTTTAACATCCTAAATGAAAGAATACTGTGTTCATCAAGCTGATGCAATAATATTGACTTGGAGGTAGCAAAATCAAATCTAGATACTTTATATGTAGGAACTATACTTCAACTTCTACGATACCCTGCAATCTTCCAATAATATTTCTCCACTAATCCAATATCTCAAATGAAAGAATACACTTTTCTTATCAAGCTGATTTGACTTTCATCCACGAAGCCCTGGTACCTGAAAATTGTGTTTCAAAGTAGAGGTGTCAAGCAACAAAGTTTTAGCTGAAATTTGGTAAATGCGGTGTTTTTTCCGAAGGGAAATCTGGTTCTAATTGTAAAACAGATATCTTAGGCCATTTTTGCAAGTTTCATATTGCAAATCCATTCGGAAAATTCGAATATTGGCATGTTTCAGTCAGGAATTTGAAATTCTTGGAATCAAAATTAGTCTTGATAGAGTCAGCATTTTCTAGTTAGATTGGTCTGGATTTTGCCATAGCATCAAATAAAGTATTGGTTTCATAAACCTTGGCACAACTGTAAAATAGTGGTACTGAGAATGTTTTCCTTGTCCCAATATCACTTCTTGGAAACGTGGAAAGTAACGGGTTTGTCTTTCGGGTGCACCCAAAAAGATTCCGGCTGGTCACTAGGCTTGTGCCAGGACAAACTCCTTTTTTGTGGTAATGTAAAGATACACGTTGTCGGGAGTAAATTCTAGAGGAATATTGTCAACATCCAAGACTGATTAATTGTTACACAGTCTCTCTCATTCAAATATTGAATACATAAAGTAACAGAAATCTCTTACAATGGAATTCAAGAATAAAGTGAGTTTAGGAAAATATAATATTGGAATCATCTCTCAATCTGAATATGGACTAAGGACTTTGAGGAAAATATTTGTTATCAAGTGAATTGAATCAGGTTTTTATATACTAGGAATCGCCAAGATATAGTTGTCCGGATTTGATGAAATTAATTGATCATAAGCTAAATTGAGAAATGTTCTAGGTTTACCCAGCTCAACCACCCCCTATGATTATCTCTCTGTCTCTCTCTCTCTATATATATATAAATTTAAACGTACTATAAACGGTACTAATAAAAAGTTGATTTATTACGTGTGCACCCAAAAAGATTCCGGCCGGTCACTAGGCCAATTGTTACAGACAAACTCCTTGGTTGGGTGTTGTAAATGTACTAAAATGTACTAGAGTCTTCATTATCTCAATTTGCGATGATACTATACTACTACTACCTAGACGATCACACGAAAAAAAAAAGAGAAGGTGGAAAAAAAAGAAAGTTAACCAGAAATTATCTTAATTATATATGACCGGGGTGGGTTCGGTTACAAAATCATCGACTATAAACATTTTCCCACTTTTTGCAAATCGTTCTCTCGTGGTGATTTTGAAATACTTTCAATATTTGTTGCATCAGTGACTCCATTCGAAATAATTTCAGTGAGAAAATATATTGTTATCAAATTCTTTGAAATACTTTCATTTCATCACGTTTTATGCTGGAACCATATGACGAAGTAGTTATTAGCGTTCCTTGCCGTGTTTTTTTAAAACACATTGAAAAATGTATAGCTCTGGAAATGAATACCAATGCTTTGGACTATACTTTCAAAGCGATTGATCGACTGAACATTTTCCCGCCCACAAACATGCAGATGAACATTTGCGCATGCAGATTGTTGAAATAATGGTGCAACTAAATAAAAACAACATACGTGTCAATAACTAGTAATTTCCCCTCAAATTGCATCTATAAAGCAACAGCAAGTTACGGTCACGTTAATAATTGCGGCTGAAACATCGGCGCCATTTGGAATAAAAAATTAAGCATTTTCAAAGTTAAATCTGATCAGAAACATTGCGTGATTGCGCCATAATGGCGTATAATTAGGGAAATACAGATTTTTTTCTTTAAATGGATATTTATAGGAGGTTGGTAATCGCATTTGAATATCTTCAAAATGAACCAATTACTGGTTTATTTCAAGAAAAAAAACGTTTCGTGTGATTTGGTGGATTAAACAGGGTGTTTCTTAATAACATGCCAATATTTGAGGGGCTTATTCTGGGGCCTCTGGGGTCCATTTTGAGAAGAAAACGTCAATATGAATATATGTCCTAAAGGACTTAACTTTTGAACTACGGGGTGCTAAAATTTCAAGATTTTTTTTTATGATTAAGTTGGTTGACCTAGATATTTTTGGAAACGTAGGATACATCTTCTATGCATCAATTCTTTTTGAGCAAATCTGGTCTAATGATTTTTTTTTTTTTTGCATAAAAAAAAAAATTCATTCTTTGCATCTCGCTAGACAACTTTAACAAACAAACAATTTATGTATAGTTGAACCATTTACAATTGCAGAAGCAGAAAAAACAAGTTTTGCTGTCCTGAAGCGGTATCCATTGAGCAGCAGAGGCCGAAATAACTAATTTTATTTAGATATTCAAATATTTTGAAGATACGGTAAAATAAAAAAATATGCCATAAGCGAGAGAGTCTGTATTAATAGGCAATCGGATCATCCCCGAATACTGAATCTCATTTGACAGCTAGATTATGCGAGCATAAACACAAGACAGAGTTGGCAAAAAAAAACTTTTTTAGCACCAAAATACATAATTCAGAAAACAAAACTAAAGAGACATGGAGGATTATCAACAATGAACAGAGGGTCTCTTAACCCAGCCGAATGAAGCGTCTGAATTGTTTGCTGATTACTTTTCCAATGTAGCAGAAACTGCTATATTGAATCACTTTGGACAACACTTGTCTCTCCAATGTACCGTAAAAAAAAATCCCAATATAACTAAACCGTTCCAAACTCAACCCATTACTCCATCTATCCGTGAACTCATATTCTGTGGACTCTATAATCAGTATGTTTTGTCATTTTATGATACATTATCTTTTTTTTAATCCTCATTTCTACTGATAATTTGGTTATCCAATTCTTATCTTATTATTTTTGTTCATTTGTTTTCATTTTTATATATTTGGTAGGCATTTCTACTGCATTTTGTACAAGATATTTACATTTTTTGGTTGCCTCTTGAGGATCTTGTGTCTTGAAGACTTTATCCATACACAGAAAAAAACAATTTGTTGAATCAAATAAAATTTATTTGAATCAAACAAATAAAAGTGTCGTATATGCACAACAAAATTTAATCTCAAAATTAGTAGAATTACTTCTTGGTTTCAATCAACTGAAACTAATTTGCATGAACCAAATATCTTATTCGACCAACTCAAGTCATAAACTAGTTTTGGCAGAAATGTTGTTTCAGCCAAGTATTTATTTTGTTGGATTGAATAATCAGATCTACAAAATTTGCTCATTGCTTCAGAAAAATATCTATTCAAACAAGAATTTATGTCAAATCGATGAATTCAATAAATTGTCAATTTGACAAAATAAGCTGATCTCTTCACTAACAATATTCAGTGAAGATTTTGTTAATCCACTGAATTGTCAAATGGCAACCCAGCATGGGATCTTACATCAGACATTTAAGTCCAGACGTCGCAACGATGATAAGTTGGCTTTGCTATTTGGTAACATTATCTGAGTAGGGGTCAGTTGTGCGAAACCTTCGACATATAACGCATTTAATACAAACAATATAATATTCTTTAATCTATTTCCGTTGTTTGATTCGAATTAATATTACATTTGTGTTAAAACCAATGTTTATTCAATATGAGTTGGAGATTTTTTCAATAGAAGAACATATATTGAAATCAAAGAAATGTTAGTTAAGAAATCCATTTTGTCACCGAAATATAATAATTCCATCAATATAATACACGTCTGTTTTGGGATAAATGTTATTGTCGGGTCGAGCCAATACGAGTGACCAAATAATAGATAGCAATAACCCTATCTGAAATGAAAAATAAAAAATCTGCAGGCTTCGACGAACTATCAATTGTTATAATAAAGGAACTAATCCCGACCATTATTCAACCACTAACTTATCTCATGAACAAATCTCTAACACTAAAAAAAGCAGTTGTTATCCCTGTTCACAAGGAAGGAAACCCGAAAGAAATAGACAACTACAGACAAATGTCCGTGCTCTGTTCCATATCCAAACTTTTTGAAAAAGTTGTTGCTGCCAGAATTTCAGATCACTTGGAAAATAATAATCTGTTGTGTCAATCTCAGCACGGATTCAGCAAACACAAATCTATTCGAACAGCTTCTTACCACCTACTGAGTCATTTATACACTGAGATTGATAGCAACAAATATGTCCTTTCATTATTCTTCGACCTATCAAAAGCCTTCGACACACAATGTGCCCCGAATTCCTAGTTGAAAAACTTTCAAATTATGGTATTCCATTTAACTTTATGAACTGGATTGAGTCCTAAATGAGTAATAGAGAAATGGTAGTATCTTGTAATGGTCCTACCTCTGGGGCAAGAAATGTCAAACTGGGTGTGCCCCAGGGCTCTATCCTAGGACCTTTGCTATTCCTCTTATTTGTGAATGACTGACCTTAATACATTATGGAAGGCCATGTTACAATGTTTGCCGATGACACTACCATAACATTATCTGGCCAAAATATTGAACAACTCCTCAGAAATTCTCAAAACGTTATCGATCAGTTCAGTGCGTGGTGTCAAAGAAATAAGCTCATACTCAATACCTCAAAATCAATTTCTGTCAAATTTCATGTCAGAAATAATAACTCAGCTGAGACTCACACTATTGACGATTTAAAAATGTCAGATGAAGTTAAATTCCTAGGAACCTATCTAGATGCTGATTTGAATTGGGAAAAGCAAGTGGGCCATACTTGTGCGCAATTAAACAAAGCATTCTATACATATGATATATAGTGCTTTTATTTTATATTGGAATCAAATAGTCTATAACAAATTTTATTGTATATGACCCAAATGAATATGATTCGATTGTATTTTTTCTGCGAAACAAGTGTAAAAATACTTATCGCCAACCTACTTTATTCATTCTAAATATTATCCTTGTAAACCCATCTTTTTCTTGAATAAAGTTATATTATTATTATTATTATATTATGCTCTAAGACAGATGAAACCCAGCCTGGATGAGCCTGGCCTACTCAGATATATTATGGTATGGTCTACTCACATATCAGTTTGAATATCTTGTCTTGGGGTAGAGCAAGAGATTTTTCAAGAGTTTTTATAGGTCAGAAACGTTTAAAAAGGCTCATGTTCAACATGGATTTTCGCGAGAGCTGTCGGCCTATTTCCATAGAAAAAAAAAATTGATAGCACCTTCCATATACATATTCGAATGTATAATTTTTGCGAGGCAAAACATGGATTTATTTGCGGAAACTGGATCTGAACATGAGCATAACACAGGAAACGGATATCTTTTGCGAATACCGCAACACAAAATGTCAACTTTCAAAAATTCCCACCTGCTATAATAAAGAAGGGATACAATTTTCCTTGGTAGAATCAAAACCTTCCTCATAGATGCTATTATAGTCACCAAGGATTCCTAACTGACAACCTTACAAACTCATTTGAACCATAACTTTATTCTGAGTTAAATATTGCATTGTTCCGCAATATTCAATATTTTGTGTACTTCTTTTAAACACATGAGTGTAAATGTTAATGTTTTTACTTACTTACTTTTTTTTCCTTTTACATGTATATTCTAATATTTTATTTTCACCCATTCACTGTACTCCTCATACTCTGTACCTGACATACCATACATACCTTGTGTATAAAAAATGGTGAATTATATGATTGATTGATTGATAATTTCATTTTCCTATTTTCGAAAAAGAGCAATTTTTCCAACAAAACACAACAGAACGATAGAATATTTCAAAACCCATTTCGATCCCAGACCCGAGACGCTACTGGCTTTTATTTATTCAGACCCTTTCAAACACAAATATAATTCATGATTTATTACTTTCTTGGCCTCTCAACGTATGGACACACCTACAAGCATTATCATTGGCTTGCGGTCCGTTTTGTTTGGCTCAGGCGAAACTGCTGTAGAACTAGACAGCTGTCACTCAAACCCGCGTTGACTGTTGCCTCTTTTGATCTTCCGTTTGCCGACGGAGAATTTTTCCTTCTGTTACTTCGCATATACGCTGGTGTTAGCGAAGTGAGTTTTTGATAATCTCCTTTTAGAAACAGCTTCTGCAATTGAAAATGTTAAACTATAACTTTAAAGAAAAATGTATTTAAGATAAAATTTTTAAACGGTAAAATCATGAAATTAGAGTTATCTTAATACATTTCGGAATGCTAACACAAAATTACTGTGAACACACAAAGAAATAAATTAAATCAGATGTTCAAATGGAATCTCCTGCAAATATGCATGCCCTGCTCTTTTTCTCGGGGTTTCACGCACTCTTTGGAAAATACCGCGAGTGTTTCTGATAGTTTCGCAAAAACTATGATGCGATTTAACAACTGCCCTTCAATATGAATTGGTGTGCTGTAAACCAATGTTTTAAGATGTCCCCACAGGAAAAAATCCAAACTATTGAGGACCGGAAACCTGTGGTTCTACGCGCCATACTGTCGCTCCGTCGTGCATAAACCACAGTCGATTTCTTACTAAAATGGGAACATCTTCCATCAGAGCTGGCAATTCTTGTTCGAGAAACTGCCGGTAATTATGCCCATTCAACCTCGCATGAAGAAAATAGGTTCTAATTGCATAATCACCGCATATTCCAGCCCACACGTTAATGGAAAACTGCTCCTGGATACGGGATTCCAAGATTGCATGTAGCCCAAAAATGATTATTAGATGGCGTTTCTGGAAAAATTGCTTATTCGGTGAATAAAATTTCAGTCACCAACCCGCTTTCTAAAATGATAGTATTAACCTTTTCAGTCATCTTGTCCTACACAACTTATTAGGTTTTGTTTTGCAAATATTACGTGAATCACAGTGTCCCTGTATGGGTACATGCATACAGTTTAAAACAGTGTGCTGTGTGTGAGCTCCCAAGGTTATTCAAAAGCGTGTAAGAAATAATAAACATTGTGGACAGAACATAATTTTGGTGTCTTTTTTTATTTGATTGGTGAGTAGATGTGTTGTTTAAGGCTGTGTAATGTTTTTTTCATAATTGTTATATTGAAGATTATGAGCGCTTCTGTTGAATTACGATGTCCATTGGAATGGACAATGTGACTAACTCATAAATTGAACGATTCAATTTTGATGACATAAGGAAGCTCATTATGGTACTTAGTCCCATAATGAATTCATTATGGTACTGAGTACCATAATGAAATTCTATATGAAATACATGTGATGGTGAGATCAAAAAAGTTAATTCAAAATGCATAACTATGTACAAAAATATTTATTATAAATGGTAAAAGAGCAATTACAATTACTACAATTTGCAATATTAATTCTAGAGTTTTTACATCAGTAGTTGATGCTTTCTGATAAACATGTAATCCTGTTTGGTTGTTGGCACAAAAAATTGCTTCTGATATTTTTTTCTTTTGCTCTTTCGAATTTTCGATGTAACCTTCAGCAACAGCCTTGCTTTTCCATCCGCCAAGGCGTTTCACGGTACACAGATCAGCTCCAGAATCGGCCAAAAATGAAGTAGACGATCGCCAAAAACAATGTCCAGTATATTATTCTTCAGGGTGAGGTAAATTCAAAAAAGTGGCAATAACTTTTGGCATTTCACCAAAGGTGTGAATTCCAACGGGTTGTTTCGTGCATTTCTTATTTTTATAAGTGACAAAAAAACGTCTATGGTTTGTGTTGCAAGGTCGTATTTTCACATATTGCCTGACAGGATCTACCATATTCAATCCTGGGATATTTCCCGATGTTAGACAAAATTCTGGTATTACCTTTGTTTTTGTATTCGGTAAAGTAATTCCTTCATCTATCACATTTTCAACAAGCATATTTGTCAATTCCTCTCTTCTGCATGCTCCACTTAGTCCAATTATCATAGCAACTTTTTTAAATAAATATGTATTATCTGATGCTTCCGTTAAAGAATTTGTGACATCTTGTTTAGTAAAAATTACGGATTTTTTAGCTCTGTAACCTTCTGATTTACGTTTTAGTAATGCAACCAGCTGTAGGTACCTACTAATATCGACGGTTTTTCTTGTTGATAAAATACTTCTTATCATCGAATAATACGATCAGAGAGAAGATGGTTTTTTTTCCATAAATTCAAAGTAAGCCGACAATACTTTTTCATGAGTGATATTCTTGATCTCCTTAGTAGAACACCATTCTTCGTACCGATTAAACGCTATTTCATATACACTCCGTGATTATTCCGGCAAAAGGGAGTCCACCAACTAATATATTTTCAAAGCTGGTGTCACATATGTCACGAACTACAGATCAATACCGCTGACCTCTTTTCTCAAAGATAATCAAGATATAGGAATACATCAAAACTTCATTATCTGAACATCAGCATTGATTTGTAAAAAACGTTACACAATCCACTTTTATTCACTTCATATCAAATACTTCGTATAATCGACAATAACTTGATATGATCTATACACATCTTTTTTAAAACTTCATAACTTTGGTTTTTCAAATAGGCTCCAAACACTACTGAAGTCATATTTATTGGAGAGAGTTTCATATGTTGATTATGAAGGGGTTGTAAAGAGGTTCGTTTATATTAGTTTAATTTTTTTTAAGATGAAAACGTATCATCAGTAGCCTGCAATGAATGAGGATTCTCAGAATCTATTCGCAAGAAAAAGTTCATGTACAGTTTAAAAGTGGCTGCTTCCCCTGCTAGTGAAGTGAAGGTTCAAAGTTGACAGTAAATTATGGTCTGAACTAAAATCAAAACATTACGCAGCAATACATTTGTAGGCTGAAAAAATGGAGATATTCTGAATATTGATGGATAAACTAGAAAATGTTTGAATGACAGATCTTTATGACTTATATATATTTTTGAGAACCAAAATCATATAGTGCTGCATTTTTCATTTGAAATATTACTTTGGATCCACCATGGATGTGGAATTATACCCGAATTTTTACCAAAGCATATCGTGTGAGATACACAGTGTAATTTGTTTTATATCAACTCCATGATACCTATTAATCTCATTAGTCGATGCCACTATTAAGTCATTTGTCCAGAAAATTGAACAGATAACATGTACGACCATCCAAATTAAAATATAGAACTGTATTTTTCGCCGCAGTGAACCATAATCAAAAGTTTCAGTTACTCCCAGAATTAACAGCGCAAATGACATTTTGATGGTGGGTCTTGCCAGACCAAGCCTACTGGATCAGTTAGTTAACGAGAAAGGAATCACGAAATTACTCCCTCTTGTCAACATTTAACCGACAGATGGGTAATTGGATTGGTAAATCGATGGAATGACAAATCAAAAGTGATGAAATGGTCATTTGACATGATATGAGGAGTTGAAGTTGATACGTACTTACATGTTTTTTCTGTTAACTTTATAGTATATTAAGTATCAAGAACAGTAAGGATAGCTAACCGATCGACGACAATGTTTAGATAGTTTCGTGATCACTTCTTATTTTTACCTGTTGCTGCCTATAGTCAAGTAACTATCAAAGATCTTGATACGTTTTTTCTGCAGTGCTAGTTTGAGAGTTGAAGCAGTATAGCTATTTCTAATAATAAATTTATCAAAAATTCATAGTGATCTACCTGTTAGCCAGTATGAAAAAGTAGGGTAGACCATTGGATAGCTCAGTGGAGAAGGGGAGGTTCTTCTGCAATAGTAACGTTGAAATTTTTTTGACAGTTCTAACAACCATTCAAATTTTGTCATTTTGTGTCATATGAAACAATTTCACCCAATCATGTCAACATTACACTGAAATTTTTTTTGACAGTTCTAACAACCATTAAAATTTTGTCATTTGTCAACATTACACTGATAATTGCATAAAGTGCAATTATCAATCACTATGACAACACGATTGAGTTTGACAACTTCATTCCAAATAAATTTCAAAATGTCACGTTTTGGCAATGCGAATGTTCAAAGTATAAATGCGCTAATCAAAGAAAAAATCCCAGAAATACAACCTACAGTCAAAGATATATTTGGGGAATATTTATGGAATTTTTCTGCGAACGAAAATATGAATTAAATGAACATAGAGGCTTAGAAGAATTGGCGTTGATACTAAAAGATTGGGCGGCCAATATGAGGAAGAAAGAGGGACCGATTATAGAAGCAACGGTGAAGACAATGTGGAAATTTTAAGAAAGTACTATAATATATATTAGATTGCCTTTAACAATACAGTATTTAAACCAGCCCGAGATGCCCGCGATGCAATCAGGAATAAACTACAAGCCATGTAAACGTAAGTCCAGTTCAGTTTCGTTAAATTTGTCTGAAGTTAACAAAATAATATTGCTATGGGATGAAAATACTCCTGAAGGTCTTATGCGTAAATTTTACCATATTGCTGAGATAGAATTAGCGTGGCGAGGAGAGGCAGTTGCTTGTCTGGTGGATTTTTTTCAAATCGAGAAAAATAACGATGACTCTCCAACAAATCGCTTTGAATACAATCCGGTGTTCAGTAAAACGTGCCAATGTACAAGCCGTACAAGTAGTAAATGGTTGATTTCCATTAGTGAAAGACAAAGCTGCCCTGTACGTCTTTTTCATAAACTGATATCAAAACGAGGCGACAATATTACCTCACCACGACTGTTCTTGAAACCAAATCGACACTGGAAAAATGAAACTGACAAATGGTACGATAATGGACCTGTTGGAAGAAATACAATGAATGGATGGACTAAATCTGCTGCTGAGGCAATTGGCTTGAATGTAAAGGACAAAAAGATAACAAATCACTAGAATAGATCAACTGCTGTTAGCGAATTGGCATAAAGTGGTGTAGAAGAACAACAATTGCTGAAAATTACTGGTCATCGCAATCAAAATTCTATAAAACCATACTCAAATCTCGATCAAGAACACCACAACAAGATCATAAATATTGTGCGTGGTAATAGATCTTCTATAGTAGAGAACAGCAACGAATCTAATGTTAAGTTAAATTTTAATAATTGTACTTTCACTAACTGTACTTTTAATAAATAAATAAATGTTTCATTGTGTTGAGTTATAAATTTTTTTGTCAAAAAATGGTCCGCCGAATATCCCTCGGACATTGACAAATGCCTCATAATTTTATGACAAATTTCCCAAGCTCGTTGCTTGGGTAACAGCCCGAAGCCGAAGGCTGAGGGCTGTTACCAAGGAACACTTCGATTGTCATAAAATTATCTCGTCTATTATCAATGTCCTAGGGATATTACTACTGATAATAAACCCAGTTTGAATGGAGAATGAGAAAAGTTTATATTGACCAGAACGTTTCATATACAAAACAGTCAGTTTTTAGGGTTAAAATACCTAACATATCTTGGATGGCGAGTCGCCTCCAAGTCTGATTTCGGCTGATAATCCCTCTCAAAGTGAGGCGATAGATACCAAATAATCTTGATAATTACAGAAAACGAACACAGAGATTTAATCCCCACACTTGGGTTATATTCAGTAAAATTAACAGAACGTAATTTCTAAATGAAAGTAGACACCACTGTGCTCTCGCCTGAAATATTTTGCTACTGATTCGGTTTTTAAAAATGTTAAATGAAACTCTTATATAGAAATGCGCGAAATACTCCAAGTGGAGTACCTCGATTGGCCATTATTTTTCATTACATTCAATCTTAGTTGTAATTAGCAACCTATTGTCGGTTCTCACTGCTGTATTCGTTTACATGTCGACTGACTATTCTGGTGTTTTCTACGTTTACCTTACGTCGAATGATAGAACATCCAAATTCTTTGCAGGAACACTAAAAATATTAGTACGCGTTACCATAAACGGTCGCTCAATTTGAAAGATCTTGATCTAAAATACCACGAATACCATAGTACTGAAGTACATCAAGTAGTCTGTTGTGTGGTACTGTGTCGAAGGCCTTCGTAAAGTCGAGGAATATACCTATGCATTTTTTGTCTTTGACTGTTTTTTTATGTTATCAATTAAATCAAAAATGATTGTCATTAAGAATTCCATTGTTAGTGAGATATTCATATAACCTACTTTAAACATTTTGGTGTGGAAGTAAGTACTTATTAGGCTCATTGGAACATAATATTACTTTAGTCACCTGATTTGGAGATAGGTACAACAATTAGATACAACAATAGTTTTTTCCAATCAGCTGGGGCATCACCACACGAAAACATTGTATTGATTACATGGATTTAAGGTTCTAGAATATACAGATTCATTAGGTTTTATGAGCTTGGTATTAACTTCATTAAAGTCGGGCATACTATTATTTTTAATAATTTAATGTGTGATCATAATTTTTTTGTACTGGATTCAGAAATAAAGATTTTATATTTGGATAACTTTTTTTTACATTTATTGTTGGTTCCTCAATAATTGCTGCCATTTTAATGCCTATATTCTTAATTTTTTTCATTCTCATTATTTATATCTATATTAAATCGGATGATGAAATTATAATGGATCAATCTCTTTTCATCTCATTACTTTCGAGTGCAGTTTCTCCAAGTGAAACAATCACCGCAAAAGTATTCAGGCACAATGGAAAATCCAATTTGAACCCATCTAATAATAATTAGAATTTTCTGCTCGGAAACTTGAATTATAAGTTTCATACGTGGAAAATGGATATAATAACATAAATATAAATGTACCTCCACCATCTCATTACATTTTAATTATAGAGTAGGATGATCTGGACAGGGAATTCACTTAATTAAAAACATTTTTATAATTAACTATTGTAATCGGCCCATCCTTCCATTAGGACTGTGATACTCCCAGGTAAAGGGTATTTCATTTTTCACACAGACAAATCACCTTTATCTCCTTCGAATGAAATAAGTTCTGTTTGCGAAGGGTGTTTTTTGTTATGGTACAGAAAACATAATGAAACATGATATTACATTTATTCACTTATTTATTCTTGTAATTATATTGTTGGTGATTTATTTCTATTTAGAATACATATTTTCAATTTGAGCAAATATTCCAAAAAATTGATATGAGAAATATACAGGGTGATTTAGGTAGGACGATCATGATCGTTCTACCTAACATATATTTCGACATATTTTCAGTCCTGGCTATACAGGGTGTGCCAAAAGACGGTTTCAACTTTCTTATATTCAATGGAAACTTACATATTTTTACTTACATATCTTTTCACATGGTTCAATTGGCACTCTAATTCTGAGATTAGACAACCTGAGTTATGATAACTTATCTATTAGAGTTTATGAAAAATTACAATCGTCTTAGTTTACGAAAAAAAATTTATTTCGCAAACCGTTCAAAATTAGAGAACCAAATTATGGAGCAGTTAGCTGGAAGTCCAGGCTAACTCCTGATGTTCCATCGATGGTCTCATTTTATACCATATGGGCGTACGCGATTTACAAGTGTTGCATTGAAGAATTGTCGAAAACTTAATTTTTTGAAATACTATTTTTGGCAGACATTCGAAAAAAAAATTAGGGTGAGTTTTTCGAGCATTTCCTATACCTAACTTCAACCCCTATCGAGTTATTCAATAAAAAATCAAGGATTGCTTTGTCTTGTCAAGATATTCTTTGCTTTTTCGAGTTTGCCATGGAAACAAAAGACAATTGTAATAACTTAATCGAAAATATGATTCCTATGTTGAAAGAACTATAACTTAAATGTTCAATATGACCACCATTTCTGTTCAAACTTTCTATTTTCTACTCTCAATAGATTGCGTAGCACTTCTGATTTCGTTGGGATCGAGACTGTCAAAAGTCATTCTTGGAAGAACAGTCATTAGCAACAGTCAATACGTTTGTCGACATACATTGTCTACATCTACGGCAATGTCCATTCAATTCAATTCCTTTATTTTCCTTTTAGCCAATACATGATTATATAAGAATAGTCAGAAAATGTGTGAATTAGTCCGTTGGATAATCAAAGTAGTATTGAGAGTTACAGAGAAAGATATAGATAAAATAAAAGATATAAATAAAATAAAACACGACAGTAAATCACGACACAATAACATACGATATACATTACGGTTTACGGAAGGAACATGTTCACATTATAAAAGCACCCAAGTACAATTTCAAACGACTCTTGAATGAAGATTCCAATTTACATTTTTTTATTTCGTCAGGTAGTGTATTGAAAAGTTTTGGTCCCATAATCTTGGGAGAATTCAAACAGGTGGTAGTTTTACAATGAGGTACAAAAATATAATTTTTTGTCTGGTATTGACGTTGTGGATATCTGATCTAACTTTGAAATCTCTCATATTTTTTAAGACATTCATACATGTTTCCATAATATATAAGGAGGGAACAGTTAGAATTTTATATTTTCTGAAGGTATCAGCGAATGTTTCTCGGTACTTCATTTCTGTCATACTCCTCTGTACCCTCTTCTGGGAATGAAAACATATTTGCCTTTGAGGATGTGCCCCAAATACAAATTCCATACCGAATTCTACTTTCAGCTTGAGCATAATACAATTTGATCAACATATCCATATTCAATATATTTCTTAGATTCTTCATCCATGTTAAACATTGATCTAACTATATACCCAAGAATTTGACGGAGCTGACATTTGTCTTGATGTCATGAAAGACAAGCTGTTCACATTATTTCTGTCTGTTATGAAACCTAGTTGATTATGTTTTATCTATATTCATCAAGAGGTGATTCGACGAAAACGATATTCCATTTTTATTAGCGTTATATTACATTTTTCCGTTTAAGCAGTATGGTCCTTACATGACTACAGACGTATCATCGCTGGTAAGTTATGTTTATCAATGCCGTTCATATAAATGACAAATGAAATCAAACCCGATTTAAGATTATCCATCAAAGAACCATTGATAATCTTGAAGTTGAAATCGGTGAAAACACATGTGCAATACACATGGTGAAGTAAGGTTTTTGGGGGTGTCTCTGGATGGAAACCTCTCCTGGAAATCCCATTGCCAACAATTATGTTGCAAACTAAATTCTATTGTATTCTTCTATTAATCAATTCACGACCTGTACTAGAAGTTAAACATATGTTGAATGTTTACTACGCTGAAGTTGAATCGACACTTAGATATGGCATTGAGATGTATCGCAAGAATTTCTGACAGATAATCGTGTAGAACGTTTTTCAAAACATTTTGTATCTTGACACTTCCGTGCCTCTTCATTGTCGAAACCTGCGTCCATGTTTTCCAAAATAAGGGAACTGTTATACGCAATTATGATATTCATGGTTATGAAACAAGAAAAATGCACCATTTTCATGTAAATTCAGCTCGAAAAAGAATTATTCATATTGGACTCCAAATATTTAATAATCTTCCGGAAGAACTGAAGGGTAAAAACATATTTTCCTCATTCAAACATGGGTTGAAGAATTATTTATTGAAAGAATGTTTCCATAGTATAGGTGATTTTATACAAAATTAGACTCTGGGATCAATTATGTGTGACGAAACTGTTTTTTTTATCATTATTTATTATTCTACTGTTGGCTTCTGTATATACCATGAATGTAATTTTTTTTATATATTAATTTTTTTTATATGTAATTTTGTATCTAGATACACTAATGTAATTGTACTAACTAAATGAAAATTCCAATACATGTAAACTATGTAAGTCTCAAATCATCGATATTGCGAACTGGTGAGAAAAAGGCCGAATCTTTCACTTCACCCCAAATATAAAAGTCTGATGGAGTAAGATCTGGAGATCTTGCAGGCCACAGAAATGGTCATCGGTTTCCCCATGAACGGTGATCGAACAAGGATGTCCCAATCCACAGTTCTTGAATGGTACAGTGGTGCCCCTTCCATCTGATAACATGAACGTGCAGCTCTAGTATCTTTCACAATTCAAATTTCCATCGTACATAAAATTGCGTACCTCATGGTTCATTACCAAACAAACATATTTATTCGAAATTGTACTCGATTTTCAATTTCGAGCATTATATCTAGATTTTCAGAATGCTAAAAATGTCAATTTTACCTACTGTAAACTCCCTGCTGACAAAACTTTGCCTCATTAGTCCTAATTACGTTTCATAAAAATACCTCGTGTTCTCGTATTTTGAGTAATAATCCCCGAAAATTTTACCCTAAGAAAATGTCACCTGGGTGTAATTTTTGCAGTCTTTTGAATGAAAAGGATGTAGCTTATGACGGTGGAAAGGTTTGCACTGGAGAGTATGAAATACACAATTCCAAAGACGCCGTTCGTATCGAGTCTTGAGGATATTCTTGGATATATCCGAGAATAGTAATTTAACTATCTTCATGGCCAGTTAGAGATTTGACTCGTGATGGGTCTAACCACTCAATTTTAAAACCATTCTTCAACCTTGAGAACTTTATCAGTGTCATGCTTGGTAAGTTTGGATATTTCAAATTGAACTAACGGACAGTTCGCTGAATAATTTTTTACACATGCTATGGATTACAAACAAGTCGATCCCTACTTGGTTTGGATAATTTTTCATTTTCGAATCAATTTTATTCAAGAATTAGCATAACTCATTTTCACTTCGACATAATATCACCATAATTACAATTGACTTTTATTTCCATGGCATACTTGAAAAAGCATAGACTATCTTGGCGAAATAGGGCATTTCTTGATTTCTCATTTGCTTACACTATTTCACATAAAAAATTATATACAAAATCTGTAATGCAAAACATCATTCACAAAAAACAAATTTCAATAAACAAAAATAATAAAATAATTATTTTTCAATATTAATATTTTGTTGGTAAGTACAGCAATTTTTTCGTTTATGTAACGGATGAGGCGCTAAATTCATTAGCAAACGTGTTGCGTACAACATTTTTTATTAGCTGTACGAATGAACACAACGGTAACGCCATGCATATTTTGTTTATAGATTTTTTCTGACGACACTTCTCCTGAAATATTGTTCATCATATAAATAACTTCAAATGCTAACAGTAATTTGAGAAAACTTTTTAACAAAAAAATTAAACCGACGAAAAAATAAACTAAAAAGCAAAAAATAAAATGAACCTTCTTAGTTTTGATAATAACTGTGCTCCTAAATTAATGTGAGTAACTAATGTTGAGTCGGCGCCAAACAAACTAGCAATTGAATTAGGTAAAGCGTAAAATGATGGCAGCGAGATGCATAACGGCGTTTTGATTACTTCGTCAAAGTAATATAATGATTGAAAAGGGAAACTTTCCCAATTGAATATTGATAGAAAGATTTTTCTGTGAATTGAAAAATCCACGATTAAAATGAAGTTATTTTTTGTGAATGTCTAACAGAAAACAACTATTTCCCCGGCTAAAACCACGCTGGACATTGAACTACATCTGATAGATATTCTGAAAAGGCCCTAACTCAAAAGAAAAAATCTGAAATTGAAAATTTGCATTTTCATTCAGATAGTTATTTGATTTTTTATTCCAGTCTTAATTAGGAACTCATAAAGATGAATGAAGCAAAGAAGAATGTTTTCCAAAAGAGAGTACTCACCAGAAATCATTCGTAACATTGACGCAGGAGAGACATCGCATTCACTAGGTCTTCAATACATTTTTGTCGACGAAAATCTATTTCACGCTTCCACGATCATCAGGAAGACCGGTAGAAATGGGAAACACATTTTCAAGAGGCAATCTCACTTTGCAAAGATGGAAAAAGTTAGAATCATTTCTTTTGGAGAGACACTTTGAAATTAGTGTTTTCTGACATTAAAATCTGTCATGGGGTATGATAGATTGATTTGTTGAAAATATAAACAGGATGTTCATAAAATCAGATGTGGAATCATCTGCGACTAAAAGATAAACTTTAGTCACTATCTTCCATCGTCAAGATAACCTCTTGTGGGGTATTCATGTTGAAAAGGGAAAAATTCTCAATTGACTATTGATAGAAAGATTTCTCTGTGAATTGAAAAATCCACGATTAAAATGAAGTTATTTTTTGTGAATGTCTAACAGAAAACAACTACTTCCCGGCTGAACCACGCTGGACATTGAACTACATCTGATAGATATTCTGAAAGGCCCTTACTTCAAAGAAAAAAATCTGAAATTGAAAATTTGCATTTTCATTCAGATAGTTATTTGATTTTCTATTCCAGTCTCAATTAGGAACTCATAAAGATGAATGAGGCAAAGAAGAATGTTTTCCAAAGAGAGTACTCACAGAAATCATTCGTAACATTGACGCAGGAGAGACATCGCATTCACTAGGTCTTCAATACTTTTTGTCGACGAAAATCTATTTCACGCTTCCACGATCATCAGGAAGACCGGAAGAAATGGGAAACACATTTTCAAGAAGCAATCTCACTTTGCAAAGATGGAAAAAGTTAGAATCATTTTTTTTTGGAGAGACACTTTGAAATTAGTGTTTTTTGACATTAAAACCTGTCATGGGGTATGATAGATTGATTTGTTGAAAATATAAACAGGATGTTCATAAAATCAGATGTGGAATCATCTGCGACTGAAAGATAAACTTTAGTCACTATCTTCCATCGTCAAGATAACCTTTTGTGGGGTATTCATGTTGAAAAAGGAAACATTCTCAATTGAATATTGATAGAAAGATTTTTCTGTGAATTGAAAAATCCACGATTAAAATGAAGTTATTTTAGAAGATTTAGGTATTTTATTTTCTGCTTTTCAGGATTTTTTCGCCGGTTTAAGTTTTTGTTAATTTTTTTTTATTTTCATGCTTATATGCTCAATAATTTTAGAACTATTTTTGAATTATGATATATATATATATATATATATATATATATATATATATATATATATATATATATATATTTTCAATTGCCATCCATATACGGTAATCTATTGAGAGGCAGGGCAAAAAAGTAACAAGCAATTGTTTACGATTACTTGAAATATTAGTATTTTTCCTGAAGTAAGTAATGCAACAGAACACTTCGAAGGAAAAGTGTGCTATCACTACAAAATTTCAATCAATCTATAGTTTATTGCGTCTCCTGGAATATTTTTAGGATATTAAATATAAATTTTCTGAATCAACGAAAAGACTCCGCTTCATGACGATTTTAAGTACCAGTACTCTAAAATGCCATTTTGCAGCTCTTTTGCAGTTTCCAATGTTGGCATTTTGTGGAGGGTGTGCAACAAATAGTTTTTCTGGTCTGTTTGTTATAATTTATAACTCTCATTTGAGGTATGAGACCTCGTAAACAATGGCAGTGTTATTATTCAATTGAGGGATCTGATAAGCTATTTTCACATGAAATGTTTTTCTATAGTAAATACGTTTGTATTCCATTGTCTGCACATCTCCGAAGAATCGATACCAAAACTGTTATGACTGGTGGAAGAACAATAACAGAAAAATGGACAGATGTAAAACGCGGGCCCGTCGAACACCCTCATATGCGACCAAATCGCATTTTACCTCTTTTATGGAAGGTCTCCACCCCGTGTCACACACTACAAAGTATCTTTTGTGGCTAAATTACAGGGTTAAGACCTGTAATTCAGGTCTCGGTAGGAACCAGCATCCGGACCATGCAAAAGGGTTTCTATTGTCGTAACCGGAAGTGTTAGTAAATTGAATTAATACGTAGCAATTACAGCGACTGTTCGAGGTCTATTCTTCGTCTTAAGAAGCATTTAGCAATCCGCGGGAGTTCAGTATGACCGACGCGTGTACTATTACCGCTCCAGGATCTCGCGTGGCTGCGGAGCTGCCGACGGTTACAAGAGAGAACATCTGGTTTCCTTGACCATTTTTTATTGCTACATTGTGTATTGAATTATGTTTGAAGGGGAAACTTATGAGACATTGATTTCTAACTATTGTATATATATACAAGGTGTTTCCAAAGGTGAGGCATCCTCTTAAGCAGCATGTAGAATTCTGTCAAAAATTACACTCGTAAAAGTTTTATAATACCACAGGGAGACACAGGGATGCGTGCAAGCTCCATAATTTTTTTCTTTCCAAACTATCGACTTGATTTTAAGGCTCTAACTCATCTTTTGAGACGATTTTTTGGAAAATAACAAATTACAAATGGCAATAACTCTACTTTTTCAAATGCAACACCCTATACCGGGTGTCCACGAAAGGTGGCTCGCCCCTATAACTTTTTTGTTTTCGGAGATAATGGAATGGAATTTGGAGGATCTGTTTAATGCATAACACTGCATTTTTTGACGAGTAACTCAACTTCATGCAGATTCCGGATTCACCGGAAGTGACACAAACTTTCGAATTTTGAATGGGACACCTAATATATTTTCAGTTTTTTTGTATCCATATGACATTTAGAATGCAACCGTATCATTTGATACTATTTGTAACCGTTTTTTTTTCGAAATAAATTTTTGTTCTAGAGGGCTTGGATACGTTTAAATAACTGATTTCAGTCCAAAATGTTTGTAAAAATACAACTTTACTGTTTTCGATCAAAATGTTCCAGCTATGTGACGTTTGATTTTAAAATTTTACTATTTTTTTTTCAAATGGCAACATGGTGGCTCGTTGGGTTAGAAAAAAAGAGCATTTTATTACGATTAATTTGATACCGCACTCTATCTATGTAAGAAAACTTTCGATAAAAAACTGAAAATATAACGTTAGAACTTTCGTTAAATGAAGAATCTTATTGAGATTAAAATCAGATTTAAAATAATCGAGTAGCCTGTGACCAACACAACTGGAACAAAATCATTAAATTGACGTGTCGACATATTATTTTACATCTCTTCTACAAAGTTAATTAGGTAGTTATGGTGTACCTAATTGTTTGGAAATCATGGGAAATAACAATATGTATACAAGAACTGAAAAAGTTGATATGTTATTAGTTTTTGGAGAGTGTAGGCAAAATTCAACCGATGCGCACGTCTCCGACCCGGCACTATTTTCCAAAACTGGTTCAAAAAATGCGAAATGAGCCTGATAATGATGGGAACGATTCGTTTGTTGTGAGTGAAGAAGAAGAAAAGATGTTCTGACATTCGTTCAAGTAAATATTAATACGTCACTCAGGGAGATCGCAACTGAATGTGACATTTCTGCAGCTAACATTTAGAAGAAACATAAATATCATTCATTTAAATATCAACTACACCAGCACCTGTACCAAAACGATAATGCAAGGAGACTTGAGTATTGCAATTGGTTCTTTGGAAAATATTTGGAAATGACACATTTTCATATAAAATTCTGTATACTGACGAAAGCCGTTTCACTAAGTTGGGACATTTCAACAGAAATAATAAGCAATATTGGTCCGATGCAAATTTACACTTGATGGAGGAAGGAAATTTCCAAGAACGGTTTGGTTTCAATTATTGGGTTGGGATTTTAGGGGACAGAATTTTAGGCCCTATAATTTTTGACGGTGTCCTGACAGGGTCTAGATATCTAAGTTTCCTCACGCAAGAAATTGATCATTTCTTGGACGAAGTTCCATTGAAAAAATTGAGTTGGATTATTTTATCAACAAGATGGTGCTCCACCACACAACCTGAGGGCAGTTACGGAATATCTGCATGAAACATACAACGAAAACTGGATTGGAAATATGGTTCCAGTTAGGTGGCCGGCGAGATAAAATGGGGTTGTTTTCAATTGATACCTTTATTTATACCTTTTTAAAAAACTTTTGAGGTCACCCGACTATTAAAAACGAGATTAATGATGTACCTCCTGCCACACGACATGAATTCGAGGACAAAGTGAGGGCAGCTATTCATAAAATTACACCAAGACAGTTGAGAAACGTTGTTAGAGCAACGTTTGTCAGCAACAAGATGGAGGTCACTTTGAACATCTGGGACCCTGAAGATATGTAAATAGGCAGTTTCAATATAAATTGTTTCATTTTCAACAGGTGCTTCATTTTAGAAAAGTTCTAACGTTATGGTATTTTCAGTTTTTATCGAAAGTTTTCTTACAACCTAATAGAGGCGGTATCAAATTAATCGTAATAAAATGCTCTTTTTTTCTAACACGGCGAGCCACCATGTTGCCATTTGAAGAAAATTGTGATAAATTTTTTAAAATCAAACGTCACATAGCTGAAACATTCTGATCGAAAACAGTAAAGTTGTATCTTCACAAACATTTTAGGACTGAAATTTTATTTGAACGTATCCATAGCCCTCAGATAAAAAATTATTTCAAAAATAAAATGAAAAAACGTTACAAACAGTAACAAATGATACATGGTTGTATTTTAAATGTCATATAGAGTCAAAAAAACTGAAAATATACCAGGTGTCCCAATTCAAAATCGGAAGTTTATGTCACTTCCGGTAAATCCGGAATTTGCATGAAGTTGAGTTACTTGTCAGAAAATGGAGTTCTATGCATTAAACAGATCCTTCCAATTTCATTCCATTATCTCCGAAAACAAAAAAGTTATAGGGGCGAGCCACCTTCCGTGGACACCCGGTATAATATTGCATCATTGCATGACATTTTTTTTTCAAAAGCTATTTGTCGATAAAAGATTTCTGTGGTCTAATTTGTGAGATTGGTCGAAAAATCAGTTCCAGATCCATTTTTTTTTCAAATCATAGTGAAAAATTAATATATATTTTAAGTTTTTCAGTGAGTTCCAGAGCAGTGAATAATCATTATGAATGAATGAATCTGTGAAACGATTCCTCGATTTTGGAACGAGAAGAATTTTTGTAACTTTACAAGTTGAAAATTCGAATATAACATGAATTCTGGTAGTTTAATTCAGTTTCAAATGTGATTCGAGAAATATTCTCGAATATCATTCGCAATTTTATTTAAAATTTTCCGTCAAGCATTTTGCCTCTAGGAAAATCAACTCGTCCCTTTTGCGCCCTTATGATCAAAGATTAATCAGATAATGAGACCGCTCCTATTTCCCTAGTGCTTAAGAGGATTTTCCTGTATGTATCAATAATACTTCAACTCATTTTCCTCATTGATCCGACCAGCAACAAATTCCCTTTTGGTATGAGACACACTTCCAGGGTTTCCAGATGTGTCAAATTTTACCACAGCGGCCTACTCAATTCCTTTTTTTTTAAATCATCATTTCTCATTTTGCAACAAATCTCGCAAATTTTACAAAGTAGACTTTACAAACCCTATTTCGGCAATAATCTTTTAAAAATGCCATGCAATGATGCAATCAAATATATGGTGTTGCATTTGAAAAAGGCGAATGAAGAATGTCACTGGGTCCGTTGAGTGACTTGAAACGTCATGATCGTGTAGCCTAAACGTTTAGAAATACACCTGTTTTTGTTTCATTTCAATCAAGCGAGTAGTGTTGAAATTACTACAATTTAAGTTTCCGTTCTATTCAAATATTTCGGGTGAGCGCGCCATGCTCGCGTGACGTCATTTCACAACGCAACGTTCTCACCGTATACTCAATCATTGCTCTGCTATCGGATGTTCGACCACAATAACGTTTTTAACTTAAGTTTTTATGTGAATCAGTGTTACAATAGTGTTATAAGTATAATATTAGATATGGATGAGGTTTTGAAAAAGGACAATCTGATAACTTGCCTGAAATAGACGGGTTAATGGTTGCCCACTATTTTTCAAATAACTCCGATTTCTTGGCCGCCGAGATGCGAGGAGTAAAAAAGCAAAAGTAAGTATTACTTAATAACTTTTTACTTTTCATCATAAATCTTTTGATCCCTATAAGTACATATTTCTCATTACTACTGTTTTATAAATGTACGTCATACGTCATATTGATACTATGAACATCTTACTTGACATTAAGTTCCTGAGAAGGAAGATTGCGTATATATTTGTAACAGGGTGGGACTTATCAAAAACAATACTGTGTTATTGTACCTACATAGTTTGGATCATGACTTACATTTTGTATTTTTTTAATATGTAATGTAACACAAAATTAACATAGTAAACCTAACCTGAACATTATGTACCAGAGGTACAAAACTTTTTAAAATTTGAACCCATGAAATATTTTTTTCAAAAGTAGGTTATTATTAGGATGCACGCGACTACACCTATTAAATATTATTAAGCTAGATGAAATACCTCTCATCTTAATTTCTTCTTCAATGTGATCGTGGATAAGTGCATTTGATGTATTTTAGGTAAATAAAAAGTTTCTATACATGCACTCTGAATATAGGGAAAAAACTTTTCTTACGTGTTTTCTTACCGTTTCCGAGTTAGGGAACATTAAAAAAAAATTAACCTCATTTTCAAGCACCGTTTTCTCGCACAAAAATCACTCAAAATGCCTCCTTCTTTTCAACAGCATAAACAATACACCCTAAATCTCTTATTTTCGGCACAACTTTGCACAAAATATCGTCGTTTTTATCGAAAAAAATCCTCCTTCTTACAAAGAAATGTTACACTTTGACAGATGGAATTTAGTAACTTTGCCTCATTTTCCATGTTGGTGATAAATGAATCACCGCCTACAACAATTGCACACATAAATGGAGGGGAAACTATTGCTCACATTTGAATTCGAAAAGTTGGCGGGGATTCATTTATCACCAACATAAAAAATAAGGCAAAGTTACTAAATTCCATCTGTCAAAGTATGATATTTCTTCATTTGGAACTGTGTAAGAAGGAGGATTTTTTCGATAAAAACGACGTTTCTTTTGTGCAAGTTGTGCTGAAAATAAGTGATTTAGGTGTATGTTATCTGTGAAGAACATGAGTGATTTTGCGAAACATGATATGAATGTATTCTAACTCGGGAACGGTATGAGACCGCCGCATTTTTCTTCCCGATTCGTGTTCAGGAGGAAAAAACACGTAGGAAAAGTTTTTTCCCCATATTCAGAGTGCATGTGTAGAGTAACTTTATATTTACCGTATTTTATTTTCTACAGTGTGTCCGTAAAGTATGGAACAAATTCATTTTTAGGTAAACAGGTCATTTTAAGAAATAATCCTGAAACACGTCGACTTTTGATATTAATTTACCGTATTTTAAAATAATAATCTAATATACAGGGTGAATTACGTTCGAGTAATGACGTCACCGTCATTTTTTTTAAATGGAACACCCCCATTTTGTCTCAATTTTCGGATTACTCTAGCTGAGCTGATTCCAAAAATGTATAACATGTTGATTCAATTGGTACAGGGTGGACAAAAATACAATAGTTTTTGTGTGCTCATAAAGTAACGCGTAACATTCTTTATTAGGTAAATTAACAATATTATCAAAATACTTATTGTCTAGCGGCAATTGGTTTAAATGTAAACACCCGTAGTTTGCTACATGTTTAGAGTAATAAAATGAGCTGTTTCCAAACATGTTTGGTACTTGTGGTCTAGCAGACAGAATATACAAAAATATTTCTTATCTATTCATAAAAAACATAGTCGTCTACTTTTTGGGAAATGTCATTATTTGTTTAGTAATTTATTGATGTTCAGTGACAGTTTAGTACTACAATATTTTGGTATTCGTGAATATTCGAATGATTGCTTAGATTTAATTGGAAGTAGAAATGGAGTTAAGTGTAAAACAAAGATTGAAATACTTATGATGATTGGGTATGGAGACAGATCGCGAACTCAGATGGAAGTGTAGCAATTTGTTTAATGATAAATATCCAGAAAGACCTATAACGCGTTCGACAGTCAGTAAGATTGAAACGAAATTTCGAGAAATTGGTAATGTTGAAAATGTACGCAAATCAGGTCGTCCCCTGCAAATGCTGATACAGCATTAGATGTTTTACTGAGTTTTGAAGAAGATGCGCACACTTCTGTTCGTACAGGTTATTCGCTTTATCGGTGTTAGCAAAACAACGTTACACAAACTATTGAAGCTTGAAAAATGGCATGCTTATAAAATCAAACTTGTGCAAGAATTAAACGAAAAATGATCCCGATAGAAGACTCCAATTTTGCGAAGAAATGATGGATAAATGTCACCGAGATCCTCTTTTGATACAAAACATTATTTTTTCTGATGAGTCCACTTTCATGTTAAATGGTGAGGTTAACCGTCAGAATTGTAGATACTGGGCAAAAGAAAACCCCCACTGGATGCGTGAGCATCATACAAAATACCCTCAAAAGGTAAATGTATGGGCTGGAATTGTACGAAATCGAATCATCGGACCCTACTTTTTCGAAGGTAATTTAAACGGGGCAACGTACCTCGAGTTTTTAAGGGGGTATCTCGTACCTACTTTACGTAATTTGTTTCCCAGCAAACGTAATCCTGGAGGTTTTGCTGAAAGTTTATGGTTTCAACAGGATGGTGCACCTCCACATTATGCTGTAGATGTTAGAAGGTACCTAGATGAAATTTTTCCGAACAGGTGGATTGGTAGACGTGGACCCACTGAATGGCCAGCGAGGTCACCAGATTTAAATCCTTTGGATTATTTTCTGTGGGGCCATCTGAAGAATGTTATTTATAAAACGAAACCAGCTAATATTGCAGATGTACAAGAGAACATTCGAACAGAAATAAACAATATTACGCAAGAAACCATACACAAGGTTCAACAAGAATTTGTACACCGTTTGGGTTACTGTCAAATACAGCAAGGGCTGCAGTTCGAACATTAATAAAGTCATGTATTCCAGCATATTCTGTCCGCTAGACAATAAGTATTTTTGATAATATTGTTAATTTACCCAATAAAGAATGTTACGCGTTACTTTATGAGCACACACAAAACTATTCTATTTTTGTCCACCCTGTACCAATTGGAATCAACATGTGATACATTTTTGGAATCAGCTCAGCTAGAGTAATCCGAAAATTGAGACAAAATGGGGGTGTTCCATTTAAAAAAAATGACGGTGAGGTCATTACTCGAACGTAATTCACCCTGTATATTAGATTATTATTTTGAAATACGGTAAATTAACATAAAAAATCGACGTGTTTCAGGATTATTTCTTAAAATGACCTGTTTAGATAAAAATGAATTTGTTCCATACTTTACGGACACACTGTATATATCAGATAAACTTACGTTTGTTCTGTTTTAGATCGGCTAGAAACAGCTTCGGCGACGACGCTATTGGATATGTAAAAGTTAAAAGAGATATTTGTACAGTGAAATGCCGAATCACCCCAGAACATCATGATTTGCATCCATTTCTTTCGACTTTTAGGTTCGAAAGCACCAATAAAAAACAACTTTTCGGGTACATTAGTAGTTTAATTTAAACACTTTGGCACAATACACGATTTTCTAGTTTCTGGATTCGACATTTTTATCAATTTTCGACGCAAACTTCATACACACAGCTCGGAAGCAGAGCACGCACTGACCGACCGTTGTAAAGTGACGTCACAGCTGCCGATGACTCCGCGTCGTCGCACGCCTAGCTAAACAATTTAATATCTCGGAAACTATAAGACATATCAAAAAAATATTTTCACGGTTTTTTTTCATTTTTAATAGAGTGTATTGTAAGGTAAAAATCAAAAGTGGGTGATATTCTTCATTAGCTATTTGTAATTTGTCATTTTCAAAGAATGGTAGTAGGCGATGGAACATCGACTCCCAGTTCGCCTGCATTTCAAAAGATGCGCTGAAGCCTAACGAATCGGCAGGAAAAAGTTGGTTAAGTTATCTTGAATGGTTATGAAGTTATGAAGGGTCTATGCACGACGCTATTTTGACACATAAATTGACATAAGTCAAAAACTTTTGTGGATATGTCTAAGAAACGCCGGGGAAAAATGGGAGGTTTAAAAAAACAGAACTTATTGTGAATCTTATTTTGGGACATACTGCATATGAATGGAAATATTTTTAGAAAGTGTCTAATGGGCGAATACACGAAACTTTCAAAATCTTTTTATTGGATTTCACAGCTTGTAAAAACTCTATTGGTAATTTTTATTTTTTTTATTTTCTGAAACTTAAAATAAATATTTAAACACGGAAAAATTAAAATGGCTTCTTTCTAGACCCATTGCGAAATGTTGTGACGTAATCAACCGGTCAACCAATCCCACAGTTGACAGCTTCAATCAATTTTGCAACGTTGCCATATTTTCAAATCTTGACATTGCGAATAGTGTTCTACTACTGACATTGATAGTTTAAGAAACTTGGCAATATGGCCGTTTAACGTCACAATCAACCCGAAACGAATGGGAACTGCTGTAATTGAAGTTTGATTCAAAACATGTTTTCTGGGTACATTTATATCGCGTTATGTATTTTAAAGCATATTTAAAGCGATAATAATTTCTTCGGTCCTCGCCTATTGTCGAACCTATCGTTCCTTGCACTTACGAATCCTGAAAAAATCGCCAAAATAATTATGGGATTGAAAAATAATCAATCTTCTAGATTCGAAGAAATAACAGCAGAAATGTTAATGGAAACCTATAATGTACCTATATCACATATGATCAATAGAATTATCATATCTGGAATTTGTCCATCACAATTCAAAACCGCCATAATCAGGTCAATATACAGTGCTAGTCAAAAGTCCCCTCCCCCCCTCGTATCTTTTGAACGGGTATACTTATAATAATGAAATTTGGAGGGTGGAAATAAACGGATGTAGGCATAACAGGTGACGCAATAGTCATAAATGACGTCACAAGGCCACTGTGACCAATAATTTTAAATGGGACCCTATGGCAAGTGACAGCTCGTTTGAAAGGTATTGAAAATACCTATTCAGTCATACCAATTTTGTTTGGGTTTCGGCTGATTTTGATTGATAACTTGAAGAAATACGAAAATTATAGTTTCGCATTTAATAAATAAAGATTTTAAAGTACGCCTCTGGTTAATTGTCAAAAAGGTTGACGTTTTTGAATTCTCTACTTGTCAAAAGTGTTTATACCTTGAAAATTTACCTAAGCTATTGTTTAACGAGACGTTTAAGTGTTTACATAGGCAAAATGGTACGTACTGTAGCCGACAAAGTAGCAGCTATCTTAATAATTGGTGAATGTAGAAACAATTTCCATGCAGCAGAACGACTGTTTAATGAGAGGTACCCCGATCGCCCTATATCGAGGGTTTATTTGAGGGAGCTTCTTCGGAAGTTTGAAGCATCAGGTAGTGTTCAAGATGCCAAACGATCTGGTCGACCAACAATTAGTGATGACAAAAAAATTGACATAATTGGAGAAATGGTAGTAAACCCTACTTCTTCCACAGCCCAAGTTGCGTCTATCTGTGAAGTCAGTCAAAGGACAGTACATGGGTGTTGGCTAAAACAAATTTCATCCATACAAATTAAAAATGGTGCACCAACTTTCAGATGATGACCCCGACCGAAGACTAGAATTCTGTGAAACTATGTCCAATAAAATGAACCAACAACCAGGCTACATACAGACAATTTGTTTTAGTGACGAAAGTACTTTCTTTCTCAATGGAAATGTTAACACTCAAAATGTGAGGTATTGGTGACAAATCCTCACATCTTTCGTGAAAAACATACTCAATTTCCAGAAAAAGTAAATGTTTGGGTAGGTATTTTGGGAAAACCACATAGTTGGTCCTCTTTTTCTCAATGCTAACTTAACCGTGTGAATTGTATCTGGAGATGTTACAAAATGATATTGAGGCGTTAATTCTTGAAATTCTAGAAGATAATCCAGATGAATTCGACAACTTGGAAATAACGTTTCAACATGATGGTGCTCCTGCACACTATTACGGTGCAGTAAGACGTTACCTAGATGAAGAATATCGTGGTAGATGGATTGGACGACGAGGTTCGATCGAATAGCCAGCTCGGTCACCGGACCTTACACCATTAGATTTTTTTTCTATGGGGGTACTTGAAATCTAAGGTTTACGCTACAGCACCTGACAGTATTGCCATTCTGAAACAACGAATTGTTGAAGAATGTAGGGCAATTTCCGCTGACACACTGGGACGAGTACGACAAGAGTTTAGCAATAGGATGCATTACTGCCAGGAAGTAGATGGAGCACATTTTGAACACTTATTATAAGAACTGGTTCTTAAATCTTTATTAATTAAATGCGAAACTATAATTTTCGTATTTCTTCAATTTATCAATCAAAATCAGCCGAAACCCAAACAAAATTGGTATGACTGAATAGGTATTTTCAATACCTTTCAAACGAGCTGTCACTTGCCATAGGGTCCCATTTAAAATTATTGGTCTCAGTGGCCTTGTGACGTCATTTATGACTATTGCGTCACCTGTTATGACCAGTTGAGAAGCCTACATCCGTTTATTTCCACCCTCCAAATTTCATTATTATAAGTATACCCGTTCAAAAGATACGAGGGGGGGAGGGGACTTTTGACTAGCACTGTATAAATCTGAGGCAAAACACTGCATGAAAAACTATAGACCGATATCAGTAATATCAAATGTAGCAAAAATATTCGGGAAAGTATTCAAATCAAGGATAGTTGCTTATGCCACAAAAAAAAAAGAATTGAATAACACTCGAAAATGTGGATTCCAGGGAAATGAATCGACTCAAGACGCCATTGCTCATCTAACATCGAAAATAACAAAAAAATAGACAACGGAAAACAATTTTTTTTTATATTTAGCCAAAACAATCAACTGTCTTGGAGAAATCGGGTTTTTAGGGTGTTATTAGGAAGTTACTCAACAGGCGTGAAACAGCAGAAAGCAAATGTAAATAATTTTATGAGCACGATGCGAACTGTGCAGTATGGTGTACCCCAGAGGTCCATTATTAATTGTTCTATATATTAATGATCCGAATTTGAATATTTCTGGGGAAGTAATCAGTTTTGCGGACGATACTTCCATAATTTTCAATTCGTATTGCTAGGAAAACTGATAGAAATAGTTCAGAAAGATATGAAGTTAATAAAAATCAAGTCGACAGCTTGGATAGAAAAAAGTTATGGAGCTTGCACACACCCTGTATATGGACAATACCTCTAGAGCGTCGTTAAGTGTGCAGAAACTCCCTATGATTTTTCCACCACTTAAATGTTATTTGTATGCAAAATGCAAAATAATGGAATTGAAATTAGAGAAAGAGTGGTGAAGTTATCAATAGGAATTATATTTTACAAATTGATTGCTAGATACATTCAATTAATTATATGAAGAGAAACTTTTCAGTACAAGTAGGGGTCGAATCTGGTGTAATATAAAAAAATAATGAACCAAGCGGGCTGCATTTTGCTTGTCATCCTCATAATGAATCCTACACTTTGTTTACTTGAAATGAGAATTGATTTGCCCATCATGCTAGGGTAAGTTCAGTTTAGCCGATGAGATTATAACATTCATTATTGAAGATGTAAATAACGTTAAACGAGTTTGTGTGATTGTGTTTAGTTGTGCCTCTTGTGGGAGCAAGACAAGAAAATGCTTCCTCTTATCTGACATTCTCTCGACAAGATACTTCATCCACACTCTGATATGAATGAGAGTTTAGCAAATCATTATTCACACGTAATTAGTAGCACTTCGATGATAATATTATGCCAAACCATTTGTTAGTGATTAATTATAAGATTAGAATCCTGGAACTTGTAAGATCGTAAGATATTCCAGAGATGTGACTAAGAATTCAAGAATGTTCACCTGAGCAACATACACTGCACGCCAGGGTCGATGGAACTACGTTTTTACGAAAAATTATATTAGGAGAGATGAGCTGAAAATTTTACCAAATTCGTGATCAGAACACCAAATTCTACGAAGGCGTTGAAGGGCACCGAGCATTTTTTTTACTTAATGTCGGGGGTTCGACTTTTAGACCAGGATCGATAATTTTGAACCCAGAAAAAAAATAGTAGGATGAAACCCTTCGAAAAAGGAAGAGAATATAACAAAAATGAAAGGAAAAATAATTTACGGGCGATCTGAGGTCGGGAAGTGGAAGGGGGTGAGTTTTTAAGGGTAAAAAACGGTTAATCTCGATTTCCGGCAAAACTACGAGTTCTATGGAAAAAAGTTGAATGGCAAAGCTGTAGGTATTCACACTTTTTTCACATAATCTCAAAATGTATGTGAAAAATTCAAATAACCAAGTTTTTGGTTTTTTATTTTTATCTTTCACAAAAATCAAATTTTTCTCACGAAATTTGGTGAAAACGTACCTTTTCATGTCCCAAACACACTGTGATTTTTTTGATTTAAAATATTTATTTTTTCACCTTATTTTGACTCAATATCGAAAAAGCACCCTAATTTTCAATCAGAAATTCTCCCGTCAAAATATCAGGTTTTTTAAAAAAGTCGGTGGGCTTTTTGTTTGTTGAAATCTCTACTTTCTGATGGTGTGAAAAAAATATACATTACTATGGTAAATGTTCTCAGAAAATGCAAAGAAATAACAGGTAGTAAGGCCCAGACCCTCCTAGCCCCTTCCATACTTCTCTATGAAATAAAATAATACAATTTTCCGTAGGTAGGTATATGAGTTATCTTGAAATAGCAATGAATAGGCATCTACGCATATAATTTAAAGAAGATTCTACAACTTTCTCAAAATATTGTAAATGTCTTATTAAATTCGGATTCGAGTTTTTTTCGTTTCTTTGCATTTTCTGTCATAGTAATGTACTTTTTTTATACCATTAGAAAGTAGAGATTTCAACGAATAAAAAGCCCACCGACTTTTTTCAAAAAGCTGATATTTTGACGGGAGAATATTAGGGTGCTTTTTCGATATTAAGGCAAAATAAGGTGAAAAACATTAATATTTTAAATCAAAAAAATTACAGTGAGTTTGGGACATAAAAAATTCCACTGAATTTCGTGGGAAAATTTTTTTTTTTGAAAAGATAAAAATTAAAAAACCAAAAACTTGGTTATTTGAATTTTTCACATAAATTTTGAGGTAATGTGAAAAAAGTATGGATCAAAAGTTGTAGATCTTTTATCACCTACAGCTTTGCTTCCTAACTTTTTTCCATAGGACTTGTAGTTTTGCCTGAAATCGAGATAAACCGTTTTTTACCCTTAAAAACTCACCCCCTTCCACTTTACGACCTCAGATCGCCCGTAAATTATTTTTCCTTCCATTTTTGTTATATTCTCTTCCTTTTCCAATGGGTTCCATCCTACTATAATTTTTTTTCACTTTTTACCATTTTTAAAGGCTTTAGCACTGGTCTATTCAAAGTCTTTCCAAATAAAAACACGTATTTCAGAGTACCTAACGTTTCTATTCGAATTAGGTAATAAAAATTGGTATTTGAGGTCTTTGTAATAATTACGAAATACCTATTTATTTCAGTGTTTGTATGGGGGTTTCATTCATTATGAGTGGTAAGTAGAATTCAAGATTGTTAGAGAATCCTGAGATAAATCAACCTGAGTCATATACCAGGGGCGATTGTCCTATCGATTTTGATGAAATCAATGGATGGGATATATTTCTATTGGGTACAAAAAAGTCATTATGTTGTGGATTCCTTGCAACAGTCTTGATGAAATATAATATATCTGATATATTGTCACGGTACCTTCCAACTCCAACCCAACAAGAAAACAATATTTATTTATTTATAATATCATATTTAATATAACTTATAAATTATGTTTTCTCAGAAACGTCTTCACGGGTACAAAAATTTAACGTCAATAAACCTCCCTAGTATGTTTCTTGCTCTTCAATATATAATACAGCCAAAATTTAGCCATCAGAATACTAGATCGAGTTATATTTATCAAGGTGAATGCTCGAAAAATAGCATTATTTTATTTCAAAAAATTATTCGTAAACATAATGATTGAAAGTACCTACAGTGTTCATAATTGAGTCTATGCCTTGAATCGGTAATTGCTTCAGAAGTTGATGCCGTTATTGTAGCTGCAGTTCTTATTTTTACAATTATATTAGATATATGTTCTTTGTTCAACTGTAGATATAGCTCAAGTGACTATGCACTACTGTGACCACTAATTTTGATCAGCTCTTGTTCTTGGACAAGTTGGAAAATATTGTTCAGTGATTGGAATGAATAGTGATTTCCTCATTTCCAGAATCCAACCCACATGTTTTTGCTGACAATTTATTCCATTTTCCAGAAGTATTCCTTTCTAACGGAGAATTCTCACAACTGGATGACAGATTTATTATAGTAAGGATTTGGAGTGAGAAAAAATCGGTCGGTAGTTATACTTGCGTTTTCATTCCGTTTCTCTATAAGTTTGTGGTAAAGTTTAACCGGGTATTGTGCTGATTTTCTAGGTTTTGGATCAGCTATTTTATTTCAGCACAGTTTTTAACATCACCTTGGGACAAGTTTTCGTAAATATTGGGTTATATTGAATACGTCGTGACTGACTTCCATCATTGTTCAGTTCTACTTGAAAATTGTAGACACAACAGTTGACATTTGCCCTCCATGCTAACTTAATGTGGAAAAATTTCATTTGAAGATCTTCCGGGTTATTATCATCACAAGCATCATCATGTATACTAAGCAGCTCACTGACTTTTCTTTCTCTGAATATTCTGAAGTGCTTCTTTCGCATTTCTAGCAGTTCAAATTTATATCAGGATTTATTCCTCGATGAATTCTCCAAAATACTTTTCTTGCACCATCTTTTGCGGTTGTGTTCCCAAATTGTCTTGACAGAATAATCTTCACTATCACATTTTCCGCATATTCACAGCCTAGTGTTTCAAAATTCTTGCTATTTTGGTGGATGGAGTATACCGCTGTAGTTCATATTTCCTTGAATCACAAAACGAGGTAAACTGACGCCCTATAGATTTCCTTGTAATAACTGTGTTCACTGGTTTAGCTGCTCTAAGTCATGTGGTTAAATGTATATAGGCGTTGTGCTCATGCTCTCTGAAATATTGGAAACTTTTCTTACGCGTTTTAACCTCCGGAGCACGAATCCGTTTTCTCGCACAAAAATCATTCACAATGTCTCTCTCTTTTTAGCAGCATAAACTACAAACACTAAATCGTCCATTTTGGGCACGAATTTGCACAAAATATTGCATCCTCCTTCTTCAAGACATACATCCTCCCGCATAATCCACAACAACCTAACCTAACCTCAATCTGAGTCAGATGTTAGAGGTTACGATGTATGTGTTGAATAAGGAGGATTTTTTCGATAGAACCGACTATATTTTCTGCAAAGTTGTGCCGAAAATGGGTGATTTATGTTTATAGATTATGCTGGTGAAAATAACGAGACATTGTGAGTGATTTTTGTGCGAGAAAATGGTGCTTAAAAATCAGCTCTTGAACAAGAAGAAAATGATTATAACTCTGAAACGGTATGAGACCGCCGCGTTTTTCTGTTTTCCGGATTGTGATCAGGAGACAAAAATACGTAAGAAAAGTCTTTCAGAGCATGAGCACGACGTCATATCAGTCTCTAGAAGAGTTTCCAAATCTACAATCACTTGAATTCATTACACAATATCAATAATAATTCCAAAACCCGCAGTATGTTCAATCTTGACACTCAACAAATAATGAAAATGTCATCAGTAATGTAAGCAAACAATCAATGAATTGTCTTGACAACAGTGAAAAAATACCAGTTTTTTTTCGCAAAAAATGCACTGATGCCTGTTTTTTACGAATCTGTTTTTGCAATTACAAGCTTTTTTTAGTTTCACCTGTCCCGATGTTTGTCACAAATCTTGCAAGTTAAATTTGACCCGCTTCTAGTTGCCCGATTAACGTGAAATTCGACAGATGTTCATAGTTCCCGTTACAATGCATTTTGGAATTTTTGTTGAAGAAAAAACAAAATGGCGGCTCTAAGATGATTGAGATTATGGTCGGATTCTATTCAAAATTGGTATGTTGGGGTTTTCTAAATATGGCGGTTTTGGTCGATTCTATCATGGTGGTTGTTGGGGTTTTGGTAGGTTTTGGTCGGTTTTGGTCGGTTTTGGTCGGTTTTGGTCGGTTTTGGTCGGTTTTGGTCGGTTTTGGTCGGTTTTGGTCGGTTTTGGTCGGTTTTGGTCGGTTTTGGTTGGTTTTGGTAGGTTTTGGTCGGTTTTGGTCGATTTTGGTCGGTTTTGGTAGGTTTTGCTAGGCACCAAGAGATGGAAAAGTTTTGTGATAATTGACCGTTTTCATTCAAAATTGGTATGTCGGGGTTTTTGGGGTCGGAGATTATGAATTTAGTCGATGATTATTGATTTTTGTCATAATTCATAAATTGAAGATGGCATCTTTAGATGGTTTCCTCATTGAAGAACTAGATAGCTCAGAACTACAAAAAAAAACCCCATAATGACGATGCATTAACAAAATGCATAGATAAGGCGTACTACTAACCAAATAATAATAAAAAAAACTTTTAAAGACAAGCTTTTATTCAAATGCGCTAAGAAGTTAAAAATAATTGCTTTGGATGTGACTCCGTGAGTTATAGATTCGAAAGCTTGTCGCTTTTGTATTCGAACTGGAAATTTCTTACCGCATTTGAATAAAAACTTGACTTTAAAAAGTTTTTTTTTATAAATTATTTTATTTCAGTCAGACGTTTTATTGGTAGAAAAACCCCATGATTTATTGGAATTTTGTATTTTCATGGTCTGAGTGCATTTGTCACTATAATTAACTGGATTATCAAAATATCACCTTCTTCACAACCATTTTCTTTATATTTTTGCCTTAAAAAATCTTCTTAAAATCTTATTGAATTTTAAATTCAGGGCTCTGTAAAAATTAGTTTGTGTCGTAAAAGGTTGAAAAAAAAAATTGATGCCACATGTACTGAAACATATAAAGTTATATTCAAACCCCCCAGAAAGTCTTTTTTCGAATTGATGAATTGAAATTTAAGTATAAACATAAATGGTCGATCTCGAATATGAAAATTCATGGGATAACACGTTCCACATTTAGTAACGGAACAAAAATATACGTGAGATAAAGTTCAGAAATGTATGCGTAAATTAATTGTTACAGAGCCCTGAAGATGATTTTATTAAAATTCGAAACGTCGACAAGAAAATATTTTTTATCATCAAAACTTATCAAAGTCACCCTCTGGCAACAAACAACTATTACTGTTTTATAAATCTGTACGACATATTGTATGAACATAAATCAACAAATATCTGTTTTCACGAATATTATGATTATCACTATGACCAGTATTTCAAAATCTCCAACCGACATGCCGATTCGTCACATCCATCTCAATATGGTAGACGATGGTGTCAGTTATTTTATTAGTTTCATATGTTTGCGTTCGATGGATGTGTGTGGTCCTTGTTGCTTCATTACATTCACATCGAGAAGGCGGCTCCTAAAAATGGATGGCTCTTTAGTACGTGCATAGCTTTATTATTTTTATTCTCGCCCCAATGGATGTTATTTCAGTTTTTGGGATGTGAGTCGGAAATTTATGGAATTTGTTTGCTGGAACGGAAAGTAATATTACTATACCGCCCCAAAAATATTAGGGCGTTATTTCTTAAGGACAATACTACAAGTTAATATCACAAGTGGAACATACTTTTTTAGTCATTCAACCGACATAACATTTATTTCAGGTAGATTTCAATGGAAAATGTTTTCAAAGAAGTCGCCAAAATATTCCTTAAATCATATACATACAGAGTGACCCAAAGGAGCGTGCAAGCTCCATAACATTTTTCTATCCAAACTATCGACGGTAAGGTACATTTTAAAACTATTTCTATTTATATACAGGATTTCCCAAAAATGAGGTACAAAATTAAATTTCTGTTCTGTTTTAGCAAGCCTATTTCTGTTACATTTTTGGATTCGCCACTGAATTGTCGATATAACGCATGCCGAGTTCTTGGACTTATCTGCAATAGTTTTTGACTTATGTCAATTTGTGTGTAAAAATAGCGTGATGCATAGAACTACATAAAACCACATATAACTTCAGAACCATTCAAGATAACTCAACCAAATTTTTTTCAGTCTATTCCTCAGGTTTTAGCGCATTCTTTGAGATGAGGCGAACTGTTCCATCACCAATTACGATTTTTTGAAAATGACATATTACAAATGGCAATAACTCGTCGTTTTCAAATGGAACACCCTATATTTTATTGCATCATTGCATGGAATTTTTCAAGGGCTTTTTGATTTAGTGTATGGGCAAGGCTGACAGAAATCGTTGAAGAACAACAGGTCGATCAACAGACCTGATATGTATTATTATGCAATCGAAAATCTTCACAGAAAGCGATGGTTTGGGAAGGAATTATTGGAAATCACTTCATTGGATCCTACGTTTTCGACAATATGCCGAATGGTGAGAGGTATCAACATTTCCTTCGCGAACATCTTTCCATAATGTTAAAAGAAGTAGATTTGAACACCAGAAGGACCATGTGGTGCAACACGATGGTGCTGCAGTGCATAACTATAGGATATTGCGAGATATTTATGATCAATTCTATCCTATCGTTGGATAGGCAGAGGAGGTAGCATTCCTTGGCCCGCGCGATCCCCAGACCTTACTCCTATAGATTCCTCTTTTAGAAAGTACGTGAAGAAAAGGGTTTCCAGAGATCGTCCAATAACCGCAGATCATATGAAAAACAGGATCACGGCAGCCTTCCGTTCAACTGATGTAGCCAATGCTTGCTAGAATTCGGGGCTCATTTACTATAAGAAGACCAGCAGCTTGTATGGAATATCATGATAACCTATTTGAGCATCTGTAAGTAGCCTTTCCTCAAAATGTTTACATTGTTTTCTGTTAATCATCCTTTCCTCTTAAGATTACTAGAATTGTTTCCTTTTCCATTACAATTTCATTCTGTTAAATTCTTTTCAGAATTGTGTTAAACTTCACGACAGAGGTCTACTCGATCCTTTTCTATAAATCAACATTTTCTATTTTGCAACAAATCCCTCAAATTTTATAAACAAGGCCCCAAAAAGTCTATTTTGTCAAAAAGCTCTAAAAAAATGCCATGCAATGATGCAATAAAATATAGGGTGTTTGAAAAAGTTGAGTTATTGCCATTTGTGATTTGTCATTTTCAAAAAATCGTTGTAGGCAATGGAATGTCGACTCCCAGTTTGCTTGCATTTCGAAAGATGCGCTAAAGCCTAAGGAATCGACTGGAAAAGGGTTGGCTGAGTTATCTTGAATGATTCTGAAGGCATGAAGTTAAGTCTAAAAAACAAAACAAAATACAAAAATGTTGTGCACTAGAGATAAAGCCAAATATCTGTCAACTAGAACACCATCTGCAAAATAATACTCCGTCAGCTTACGTAACTATATAAATTGATGCATTGAAAAGGGAAAAATATATATATTCATTTTGTTTTGGAAAAAATGGAAATAAATGTAGATTCCTGCTTAGAAAGTATCATTCTACCAACTAATTTGAGTGAACCAGAAGAACTAAATGATAATTATTTTTATTGGTGCCCCATTTTACCCATTTAAAGCACGCCTCAGCGTGTTTAAGTCGAACTTTAAAAAACGCGCGTTTTTTTAAGTTACCATGGCAACATCAACAAATCGAGAAACGTGATGTCTAAATGACAAATTTTTGGGTATTGATCTGACAGTACCTTGTAATGGCAAATAAAATATTACTAACAACTCGTTCATTTATATGTGATACCTCTTGCTCCTCCATCCATTTGATGAACTTTTCATATTCTTTTTCATATATATATCACTGGATTTTCGCGGTATTAACCGCGATTCTGCCTCACTATTCAAAAAATCGATATAAGAATCATTCATTTTTGAGCTGTTGATAACAAATTGCAAATGAATATCTGTTTTTCTCAGTTCCTTGATAACGAAGGTATACTGATGTCACATCACGACTTCAACCATTTTGCATTATTAGTTCTTATTTCTATTTTTGTAGTAATAATACCAGTACCTATATATGATTTCAAAGTGCAACAATAGAAAACAATTGCGTGAAGTATTCGTGGATAACTGGTCTTAAAAACGCTTGCTCTATTTCGAAAAATCGCGCGTGTTTTAAAGCCCTTTTTATCCACTTATACTTTAATATACTATTCTTGAATGTGGTAAAAAATAATTGTTTTGGATAGGTGACGTAGGTTATTCCGTGATAGATTCGAAATCTTGTCGCATTTGTAATCGAATTAAATACTTTGCGCGACAAGCTCTTGAATCTATAACTCACGGAATAACCTACGTCACACACCCAGAGCAATTATTTTAAACTTTTTAGTGCGTTTGGATGAAAGCTTGTCTTTAAAAATATTTTTATTATATTTTTTTTTGTGCGATGAATACATCGGCTGATAAAGTGGACATACCTCAAAGACATACCTAGACAGCACGGAATATTCCTAGAATATTCTCTAAATATGCGAAAAGAGAAGAGTATATTCCGAATATACATGGAATATTCCCAGAATATTCACATGCCTCCAGCATATTACAGGAATATTCCAAAATGCATATTCCTGGAATATTCTCGGGAGAATGTACCACGAATATTCTCGTGAGAATATTCCTGTATGAATATTCATAGAATATTCCTGGGTGAATTTTCATGGGGTAATCATCAATCAAGTCGGGGGCAATTCATTTGTCTCAAAAAATGAGTTTTTTCCATATTGAAATATAATTTGTATAGTACCATTCACTCATATTGTCAAGTATTGTGTTGCATTTTTACTCTAATGATTCATCATTTTTGTCAGAGACAATTACAGATTTTTCATCAGCGTACATCACAAAGTTGGCATCAAAGAGTTTAGATATAATTTCATAATTTAGGGCGCATTCGTTTCGAAATGGCATCTAAAAAAAATTGTTTAGCTGGAAAATTGGGGCCGGCAAAAATTGCAAAAGTTATAAACAATTAAGTAAAAAACAAATATAATGTTTGTTTTTTTTTAAATATCTCAAAAACTATTTGAGATATCCGAATTTTGAAAAATATCCTTAAAGAGCAGGAAATTTCCTGAAAGAAAGTTCCGGAACTGTGCCGGCAATGGCAAACGACACATGGTTGTTTTCAGTATTTTTTTTAGTAAAAAAAAAATATAGCGCAAACATGTATTTGTTTATAAAAAATTATTTGTTTAATAAACAAATAAAAAGTAAATACATTTATTTTATTTTTTCATAATATGAGAGAACGTGATAAATAATGATTTAAAAAAAAGGTTTCTTAATATTCATATTTAACAACAAAAAGACATTGTTAATTAGCAATGCGTTTTATTGAATAAAAAAATGATTTAAGAAATGATTTTTTTAATTACAAAAAAAATTTTAAATTAATAATCAATGCAAAGAAAGGGATATGAGTTACAAACATTATGCAGTCGATAAAACAACGGATAATCGGGAGAAGTATAAACAAAAAAGGAGAAGAAGAACAATTTAGAGACAAAGATTGACTCAAATAAAAACAATCCTACTGAAATGTGGAAAACACTGAAGACATTAGTACCGAATAATAACAAGAATACAATCTTACAACTATTGATTTTGGCAATGGTGAAATAATTTCTGATATGACTTTGATACCAGATGGCCTGAACACATTTTATATCAAAAGTATGATAAATATAACTGATGGAATTGACAACAAATTTTCTCATAGCTTTCCTATAACTAAAAGAATAACTCATAATAAATTGTCCAACTTTAGTCTTATCAATATGGTAGATCTAGAAAGAAGTGTTGGTTCTATGAAAAATGAAAGTAGCCTCGATGAAATTTGTGTAGAACTTCTGAAGAAGTGTTTCAGTGCCATTTGTAATCCATTGTTGAACATTATCAACAGTTCTTTAGAGAGAGGTGAAGTACCAACTGAATCAAAATTATCTACTATTAAACATCTACCAAAAGTGCCAAATACAAACCAAGCTATTCAATTGAGACCAATAAACATGATTAATGCTACAGCTAAAGTATTGGAGAGGGCTGTATATGAGCAGATAGTGGATTATTTGGAGAGTAATAGGGTCCTATGTGAGTATCAATCGGGTTTTCGGAGCAAACATAGTTGTGAAACTGCGTTACAATGTGTTTTAACAGATTGGAAGAAAAGTGCGGAAAACGATCAGTATACTATTGCAGTATTTCTTGACCTTCAAAGGGCATTTGAAACTGTAGATAGTTGCAGACTGATTAGAAAGATTGAAAGCGTAGGTATTGATGGAATAGCACTAAACTGGATCATGAATTATGTAAGCAATAGACAGCAAAGGTTGAAACTAGATGAAGTTTATTCAGATAAAATGCAAAATAATATAGGAGTACCCCAAGGGTCTATTTTGGGACCATTGTTATTCCCCATATATTCAAATGACATTGTAACCATATCAGAAGAATGTAAAATTCACTTATTTGCCGACGACACCCTACTGTACTTTAGTAGTTAAGATGTACATGAGTGTGTTGAAACTATGAATGCTAATCTTGAAAGGGTGTATAGATAAGGCTGTGCAAATCTGCTAAAGCTGAACGTAAATGAAACAAAATGGATGTTATTAGGGAAACATAAAGATCATAATAATGAAAACCTACTTCTACGATTGAATGACAGTGATATAGAAAAGGTTAACAAATTCGTTTACTTGGGTGTAACTATTGACAGTAAATTAAAATTCAAGGAACATGCTAATCAGATTATCAAAACAGTAGCTTACAAAATCAACCATTTGAGAAGATGTTCCCCATATCTCAGCCAGTGGTCTAAATTGTTAGTATACAACTCCATAATCCTTCCACATTTAAATTATTGTTCTACCATTTTATTTTTTCTCAATCAAAATGAAATAAACAGACTACAAAAGATGCAGAATCGTGATATGCGAATAATCTTACAATGTTCGAAGATAACACCGATAGCAAATATGTTGCAAACCCTTCAATGGCTACCAGTGAAGAAACTCTTCGAGAACCTAACACTAATCTTTATTTTTAAAATCAAAATTGGATATTTACCTGTATATCTACAGAAAGAATTAACTTATGTGGTTGACATAAATGAGTATAAAACAAGAAATAGAAACAACATAAAGGTTGAAAAATATAAAAAAAATTTTACACATAATTCTTTATTTTATAAAGGAGTAGATTGTTTTTATGACCTCCCACAAGAAATTAAAGAGAGTGGTTCGATAAATACTTTCAAAAGACAATTGAAGGATTACTTAATGAAAAATTAGTATATTCTTGTGTATGACTTTTTTATGTAACTTTTTATCTATATGTATGTAGGTATTTTTAATAAGGCTGTTTGTATTTTTTCATGTTAATTTAATTTTATCTATAATGTGACAATGTATTTACTGAGAGATAAGTGCCATGTGAAGTGGAATGAATAGAAAAATCGAATTTAAACGCCAGTTGAAGTATATCTTTTTCGGCGTACCTATAGGTGTTACAAGATCGATGATGGTTTGTTTACGTTGTGTCTCACTTCAGCCAGAGTTCTTTGGACTTTTGGCTGGTTGACTACTCCGTACTGATGAGGGCCAAGAAGCCTGAAACCGGTATGCGGATTGTTAGGTGAACACGACTTAAATTAAACATAATCGAGCTTATCAGAAAGAAACATTTGCATTCAATGTCCATTGATATTTTATGGAAGTATGCATGGATTTTCAGGTGAATATCATTCAACGTTCTGCGTGGTATTTGCCAAGAAAGTAGTTGTTTTTCACCTGAGATCTACCTTTCTCTGGTTCAATTTTATATTGAATCCTTTATGTGAAGAAAACCGTTTAAATTCGATTTTTCTATTCATTCCACTTCACATGGCCCTTATCTCTCACTATATGCTAGACGGGCTTGCCACTCCTACTGAGAAGGAATCTTTTATTTAGAAACCTATCGAGGTGGGAGATTTTCGGAGTGTTTCTTTCTGTCACTAGGTACCGCCAGTTGAAGTTTATCTTTTTCGGCGTACCTATAGGTGTTACAAGATCGATGATGGTTTGTTTACGTTGTGTCTCACTTCAGCCAGAGTTCTTTGGACTTTTGGCTGGTTAACTACTCCGTACTGATGAGGGCCAAGAAGCCTGAAACCGGTATGCGGATTGTTAGGTGAACACGACTTAAATTAAACATAATCGAGCTTATCAGAAAGAAACATTTGCATTCAATGTCCATTGATATTTTATGGAAGTATGCATGGATTTTCAGGTGAATATCATTCAACGTTCTGCGTGGTATTTGCCAAGAAAGTAGTTGTTTTTCACCTGAGATCTACCTTTCTCTGGTTCAATTTTATATTGAATCCTTTATGTGAAGAAAACCGTTTAAATTCGATTTTTCTATTCATTCCACTTCACATGGCCCTTATCTCTCACTATATGCTAGACGGGCTTGCCACTCCTACTGAGAAGGAATCTTTTATTTAGAAACCTATCGAGGTGGGAGATTTTCGGAGTGTTTCTTTCTGTCACTAGGTACCGCCAGTTGAAGTTTATCTTTTTCGGCGTACCTATAGGTGTTACAAGATCGATGATGGTTTGTTTACGTTGTGTCTCACTTCAGCCAGAGTTCTTTGGACTTGCTGGTTGACTACTCCGTACTGATGAGGGCCAAGAAGCCTGAAACCGGTATGCGGATTGTTAGGTGAACACGACTTAAATTAAACATAATCGAGCTTATCAGAAAGAAACATTTGCATTCAATGTCCATTGATATTTTATGGAAGAATGCATGGATTTTCAGGTGAATATCATTCAACGTTCTGCGTGGTATTTGCCAGGAAAGTAGTTGTTTTTCACCTGAGATCTACCTTTCTCTGGTTCAATTTTATATTGAATCCTTTATGTGAAGAAAACCGTTTAAATTCGATTTTTCTATTCATTCCACTTCACATGGCCCTTATCTCTCACTATATGCTAGACGGGCTTGCCACTCCTACTGAGAAGGAATCTTTTATTTAGAAACCTATCGAGGTGGGAGATTTTCGGAGTGTTTCTTTCTGTCACTAGGTACCGCCAGTTGAAGTTTATCTTTTTCGGCGTACCTATAGGTGTTACAAGATCGATGATGGTTTGTTTACGTTGTGTCTCACTTCAGCCAGAGTTCTTTGGACTTTTGGCTGGTTAACTACTCCGTACTGATGAGGGCCAAGAAGCCTGAAACCGGTATGCGGATTGTTAGGTGAACACGACTTAAATTAAACATAATCGAGCTTATCAGAAAGAAACATTTGCATTCAATGTCCATTGATATTTTATGGAAGTATGCATGGATTTTCAGGTGAATATCATTCAACGTTCTGCGTGGTATTTGCCAGGAAAGTAGTTGTTTTTAACCTGAGATCTACCTTTCTCTGGTTCAATTTTATATTGAATCCTTTATGTGAAGAAAACCGTTTAAATTCGATTTTTCTAATGTATTTACTATTGTAAATGAATTAGTTTTTCAACTAAATAAACAGATATATATATATATATATATATATATATATATTTATATATATATATATATATTTATATATATATATATATATATTTATATATATATATATATATATTTATATATATATATATACCTATATACATATACCTATATATATATTATAACAATTTTTTGAATAATATGTGTTAAAAATTTCAAAAATTCATTTTTATATTGCTTTTAGCAATAAGTAAACAAATTAATAGAGATAAGAGAAAAAAAAACTTTCCTCAATTGTTTTATAAACGTTTTTATCATTTTATACATTTGATTGTTAATAAAAAAAGTAAAAAAAATCAAAAATTTTAGATTTTTCCAACGGGGATCTTTTTTAAAGCCTTCTAGAAATAATTCTAGGTTTTTAGTTCAACAATTATCAGAGTTTTTATAATAAATTTCAACAAGTAACATTTTTCAATTTGTTCGAAAATATGAACAGGATGAAAAGGGAAACATTCTCAATTGAATATTGATAGAAATATTTTTCTGTGAATTGAAAAATCCACGATTAAAATGAAATTATTTTTTGTGAATGTCTAACAGAACACAACTACTCCCAATGAACAGGATGTTCGTAAAATCAGATGTGGAATCATCTGCGACTGAAAGATAAACTTTAGTCACTATCTTCCATCGTCAAGATAACCTCTTGTGGTGTATTCATGTTGAAAAGGGAAACATTCTCAATTGAATATTGAAAGATTTGAATTGAAAAATCCACGATAAAAATGAAGTTATTTTTTGTGGATGTCTAACAGAAAACAACTACTTCCCCGGCTACAGCCACGCTGGACATTGAACTACATCTGATAGATATTCTTCATTTTTATCGTGGATTTTTCAATTCACAGAAAAATATTTCTCTTCAATATTCAATTGAGAATGTTTTCCTTTTTAACATTTTTTAATTAACAAAGGCATAATTAATTGAAAAATAGAGGTAAACATTTTTTGCCGGCGGATTATTGTTTATTGATATGTCTAGATAGCACCTGAATTTTTATCCCTTAATATTAATATTTACTCGGTAAAAATTTTTTTTTTTCAGGTGTCAGATTTGCTCGGTGCGTACAGGAGCTAATCCGCGCGTTTTCAGCCTTATTTCGCCGCTAAATTAAAACTATTAATATTGCCGGCAGAATTCCGAGAGATGGGACTTTCTTTTAGAAAATTTCTTGCTCTTTAAGGATCTTTTTTCAAATTTTGGATATCTCAAATAATTTTTGAGATATTTTTAAAAAACCGAACCATATATTTGGTTTTTACTTGATTTTTTAACTTTTGCAATTTTTGCCGGCCCAAATTTTCCAGCAAACAATTTTTCGTAAATGCCAATTCGAATGGAATGCGCCCTAAATCATAATTTTCCGTAGTGACCTCCAGGTTTGGAACAAAATGGCACTTGTGAACCAGTCTATAACTCTCCAACCTCTTCTCGATGAATTGATTCGGTTGTGAGGCTCGGCACAATCCTTATTCGATTGTCTAATTGTCTTATCCATTATTAGTGACTACCTCAAACCTCTGTAACGTGTGGTAGCGTGCTCGGCCGAGCCGATCTCATTACCCCACCTGCGACATTGACCAATTGGCGAGTGGAATTGTCTCGGAGGCGTGGTGATGCCTATCATTGCACTCCACATTAAATATTCATATATTGCTACAACGCAACAACCATTTTATGAAATGCTTGATCGAGTAAATATAGCTTGATTCTGGATGCTGTACGTTCGGAGAACTTTTCCGTTCGGCAGAAAAATTTGTTGAAAAAACCCCGCGCTGATTTTATGGGAAATGGCCATCGGTCGAATTTTCTGAATTCATGATATTTTGTAATTCAGATATTCCTAATAAAATTGTATTATTTCCATGATCATCATTATTACGAAATTTAAGATATACAGGGGATCAAATGGCGAACAAATTATTTTATTGTTATTTCAGTTTTAGGTTAATTTTATTGAAAAACTTCCTACCTACCTGCGGGCATCAGACCAGGGCTGAAGCCTTTAAAAAGTGAAAAAAAATAATAGTAGGATGAAACCCATTGGAAAAGGAAGAGAATATAACAAAAATGAAAGGAAAAATCATTTACGGGCGATCTGAGGTCGTGAAGTGGAAGGGGGTGAGTTTTTAAGGGTAAAAAACGGTTTATCTCGATTTCCGGCAAAACTATAGAAAAAAGTTGTAGGTAATAAAAAGATCTACAACTTTTGTATCTACACTTTTTTCACATAACCTCAAAATGTATGTGAAAAATTCAAATAACCAAGTTTTGGTTTTTTATTTTTATCTTTTAGGTACAAACAAAAATTTTTTCACGAAATTTGGTGAAAATTCACCTTTTTATGTCCCAAACACACTGTAATTTTTTTGATTCAAAATATTTATTTTTTCACCTTTTTTTGACTTAATATCGAAAAAGCACCCTAATTTTTAATCGAAAATTCTCCCGTCAAAATATCAGCTTTTTCAAAAAAGACGATGAGATTTTTGTTCGTTGAAATCTCTACTTTCTGATGGTATGAAAAAAAATGTACATTACTATGGTAAATGTTCTCAGAAAATGCAAAAAAACGAAAAAAACTCGAATCCGAAAATTTTTTGTATGTATGTATAATTTTGATCTATTTATTAAAATTTACAGTTTAATTACTCGAAAAACGTAAGATTCCATGTTACATTGATAAACAAAAAAATTACAACTTTTTTCCATAGGACTTGTAGTTTTGCCGGAAATCGAGATAAACCGTTTTTCACCTTTTTTACCAGTTCTCGACCTCAGATCGCCCGATGATTTTTCCTTTCATATTTGTTATATTCTTTTCCTTTTCCAATAAGTTTCATCCTACTATTTTTTTTGTCTCAAAAATTATCGACCCTGGTCTACATCAGCACTACACGATTTCAAATGATTATTCAATTTTTTTTATAGTTACCACGTTTTTAAAACAGACTAAGAAGTGTAAAAGTCTGAAATGAATGTTGGAATAATAATAATAATAATAATAATAATAATAATAATAATAATAATAATAATAATAATAATAATAATAATAATAATAATAATAATAATAATAATAATAATAATAATAATAATAATAATAATAATAATAATAATAATAATAATAATAATAATAATAATAATAATAATAATAATAAAAATAATAATAATAATAATAATAATAATAATAATAATAATAATAATAATAAATTTATTGCACTTTGTAAAAAGAGGAACATTACAAGCCAGTCACATGAAAGAATCATAGAGAAGATCTTCTGTAGAAGAAGCGTACAAAGGTATAAATTGAGATTTTCATAGATAAAATAAGACGAGTAAAACACATTTAAAATTAGCTAAAAGGTATGATTAATATAATCGCCAGGTTCGTATGGTTCCAGATTTATGAGTGTGTCTATTAATGATTTCTTGATTTCATTAAAATTTTCTACTTTTTTCATTATTTCTGGTAGGTGGTTATAGAAGCGAATAGTGGAGTAGAGTGCACCTTGTTTTGTTTTGGAAAGGTGATGAGCAGGTACATTATAGTTGTTTATTTGTCTTGTAGTATATACTCCTGATGGCTTATGTTTTTCAAAGTAACTTCTATTTTTAAAGACACATTTAACACATTCATAAATATACAATGCGGCTATAGTTAACAATCCCAATTTTTTGAAATGATTCCTACAAGATTCGAAGTATCCCAATTTGTTCATGGTGCGGATTGCTCGCTTCTGAATTTTAAAGATTCTTTGGATTTCTATGCTGCCACCCCATAATATTATACCATACCTGGCGCGAGAGTAAAAATTTGCGAAGTAGAAGGTTCTAGTGATGCTTAAATTGCAGTTGTTTGATAGAACTCTCAGTCCGTAGCAGGCTGTATTGAGTTTTTTTGATAGATAATCTATATGATAGTCAAATTTAAGAGTTTCGTCTATGATAATACCTAAGCATTTCAGAGAGTTTGAGAAGGGGATATCTGTCCGTTCAGATTGGCCTTCTGTGGGGTTTCCAGACTCTGATTAGCTTTGAACAATATCGCATTTGTTTTTTCTGGATTTAGTACCAATCTACTATTACAGAACCACTTAGTTGCCGAGTCCATGATGGAATTTCCCATTTCACATATTTTTGGATAATTTCCTGCGGTAACCAAGACTGAGCTGTCATCAGCATAGTTAATTATCTTGGTGTTTGGAGTTGATAGTTTAGCAAAGTCATTAATGAAAATAATGAATAATAGTGGAGCGAGATTACTGCCTTGAGGGACTCCCAAGGATATGTCCATAGCTGATGACTGTACATGTTGGCCAGTAATTTCGTCTCTGATTCTCACGGCTTGGGATCTATCTTTCAGGTATGATTTTATCCAATCCAAAGCTATTCCACGTATTCCATAATGTTCAAGTTTGATTAGTAAGATTTTGTGATCAATGCAGTCGAAGGCTCTGGACAGATCCAGGAAGATTCCACAGGCAATATCGCCTTGCTCGAAGAAAGCATTGTAGATTCCGCTCGTAAGTTCATAAAGAGCTGTCTCAATACTTTTGCCACTAATAAATCCGTGTTGATTGGAATTGAGTAGATTTTGGTCAGTAAGGAAGCTCATTAATCTGGAGAACATGGCTATTTCGAAAATTTTTGAAAGAGTATTGAGAAGACTGATGGGTCGATAATTTTCAAAGGAATCTTTATCACCTTTTTTTAAACAGGGTTTTATAATGGCAAATTTGAGCATAGAGGGAAAGATTCCGGTTTCGAGTGATTTGTTAACTATATCACAGAGTGGTTCGACAATTAGATGAAAACATTTTTTCAGTAGGAAGGGTGAGATTTCGTCGTACCCTGAACTTCTTTTGTTTTCCATTTTATTAAAAATTTCGAGTAATTCATTTTCAGTCACCGGTTTTAGAAAGATGGAGTTGGTGTTATATAATAGATTGCAGTCAAATTCATTGGCAGTTGATAGTTTTTTATCAATTAGTTGTTGTGTTTTGTTTACAAAGAATTCGTTTGATGAGTTTGCACAGTCTTCGGAACTTGTGTGAGTGGGTTGAGCGTCGCCGTTCTTATTTTTACCAGTTATTTCTGAGACAATTTGCCAGGAGGTTTTAGATTTGTTTTGAGAGGTATGGAGTCTCTTCTCCAGGGATGCTTGTTTTGTTTTCTTTAAAATTTCCTTGTATCTTTCTTTGGCATGAATAAAGTCATTGTTATATTGGGGCATTTGAAGAGATAATTTTTCAAGAGCTAACATTTCATTTCTGGAGGATTTGATCTCAGCGCTGGAGGAATATTTCCTCCTGTGCGTTTTTTCAGTTACATATTTAACAGAAAAATGTTTATTGAAATATATAAGAAAGGTATTAATGAAGCTCTTGTATTTTTCATCTACGCAATTTGTGGAGTAAACAACTTCAAAATTTTCTTGGGATATATCTTCACAGAAATCATCCTCGGCTTGTTTAGGAAAGAATCTCACTCTTCTCTTGGTTTTATAGGGTGGTGGCTTTATTATGTAAGTTAAGAACTGTGCGCAGTGGTCAGATATGTCAGTGCTAACATTTTTTATTGTATATTTTTCTTTATTTGCATTTGTGATGATGTTGTCGAGACAACTATTTAGGCGAGTACCTTCCCTTATTGTTAGGACAGTATCATAGGATTGTAGAATGTCAATGAAATCTTTAGATTCTTTGGCTTTACTCAAAGTGTTTATGTTAAAGTCTCCTGCAATGAAAAAATCATACCTTTTAGCTGTTAGGATATCCAACATATGGGTTAGTTTGGAGAAGAAGATTTCATAGTCATTGGAGGGTGGCCTATATACACATACCACAGAAAGTGTTTTGTTCTTAACTTTAATTTCTACCGCACAGCACTCAAAAACTCTGGAGATTGTTAGTTCATTTATTACTAAAATGGGAGTGAACACCATTCCTGGGCTGCAGAGGATGGCAACTCCTCCGTGCTGATGTGTTGGGCGGCAGAAAGTAGAGGCTAGTTTTAAATTAGAGATGGCATTCACACTTAGTTGGTCCTCATCTTGCCAGTGTTCTGATAGGCACAATATTTGTAGTTTGCTTTGTTCTTCGAGAATTGCAGATAGTTCATTGACACAGTTTCCTAGGGACCGTTTATTCTGGTGCATGATATTAATATTAGTGCCACTTGGATGGGGGTTCAAGGGAGGTTTTTTTGTTTTGGGACTGTCGCTGTTTGCAGAGGTAGGTTGGTTCTCATTTAAAAATCCGTATCATTTTCAATTTCACTTTGCCTTTGGTACATATGGTATTTACGATAGTCAAATCTTCTGAAAGCCACACTTTTTGGCCAGGTTGCAGGGTCATAGAGATCATCCTTCGACTCGTAACCAGCACTCAGCATGAAGCACTTGTTTTGGGATTCTGAGGTGGCAAGTTCTTTTATTGTTATTTTGGCATCTTTGAATTTGGCTTGGCTTTTCAGAAATGTCATTAGTTTTTCAGTTGTGACATGTCTTTTGATGCGGTAGAGATATAACCATATTTTCTTCTCCATTCCAAAATCTTCACATTCGTTTTCGCCGAAATTCTTTGCCCGGTACTCGGAGGGTTTCCTGGATGGTTTTCTATGGCTTACTCTCTGAAAGCTATCTGCATCTTCCCTATGGTTAGTTACATTAATGATTTGATCCATTTTTATCATTTGGGCTTTTTCTATATCTTCCGCAGATGTACTTGGTTTTGAGGTTATATTTACATTTTGTGTTTGAATATTGGCGGGATTTAAATTTCGTTGTTGGCTGTTTGTGTCTGCACTGGTGACCTTGGGTATACGAGCAGGTGTTTTTACTTTGTCAGCGTATGTTTTGTTCCCTTCTTCATATTGGTTTTTGTGACTTTTATTTGGTACCTGTATTTTGTCCTGAAGCAGTTCATTGTTGTTGTTTTAGCAATTTTATATTTTCTTTTAAAATTATGCACTTTTCGTCCTTCTCGAGGAGTAGATTTTTGAGTAGTTCAATTTTGTTTTTTAGAAACTCATTTTCCTTTTCTAGATGGTTTTCGGTTGGCGCCGGGTTTTTACCGCTGGAGCAACATTTTATTCTTGTTTCACATATTTTCGCAAATTTTAGCTTGTTTTTTAATGCACATGAGTTATGGTACACACTTCCACAAGTAACACACACTAAAACTTTGGATTGTTTGCTTTGACAACATTTAAACTTTACGCCTATTTGTTTTGCTAAATTTACTTTGAGAGCTACATCTTCCGACTCATCATCGGTTGACGCCATCTTGAATACATATAATAATAATAATAATAGTAATCTTTATTTTGAGAAAAAGTTACATACATGAAATCTATAAGCAACAGATAAACAGAATAACGTCAGAAATGCTTACGAATCTAATCTAATTATTTAGTGATTCAAATAAGAATATATTTTGTACGGTTCTATCCTAAGGAATAGTTCAGACACACTATTTCTGAATTCTTTGATGTTATTAATCAGCTTGATTTTAGTTGGCAATTTGTTGAACATTTTATACAATTACAAAATGTACCTTTTTCTGTTATGGTTAACCTATTTCTTGGATAATTATAATACAAATTTCGAGTATTGTAGTTACTCTGTGACTTACAGGAGCCCTATATATGCTTGTTCCTGAAGAAAAATAATAGATTCCCATTTGATTTGAATTTTCCGCGACAGGTCTCTCTATGTTTCAGTTTTAGCATTAATCTAAGAGCTCCTTTCTGTATAGTAGCTAAAAATTATTTCACTACCTCTACTACATCCATAAATTATTATGCCATTTGCGTCGCATACAATTTTCAAAGTTTTCTGATCTACATATTATCGTATGGCTCTCATGGAGTATTCAACTGCATTTGATTTTTTTACTTATATAGTCAACATGACTGTCAAAGGAATGTGTACTGTCAATATACAAGCGTAGAAATTTGGTATCATTTGTTATTTTTAGTGAGTTGTTAGGAAGTTTTATTTCCTTGGCTGTTCCGAAACGTGCATGGTGTGTTTTGAACAGGACGGCGCTAGTCTTATTCTCATTCTGTGTCAGATTATTTTTTCCAAATCACTTCTTTGCCTTTGTGAGTGCTTCATTTGCTTTGGGGGTAATCCTTGGAGAGTCATCAGCATAATTCGTCATTTTGCATTTAATAATAATAATAATAAATGTCTTGATTACTTTCAATCGAAAGGATAATAAAAAACGTTTACAATGGTTGCGATAATATATATATATATATATATATATATATATATATATATATATACTGGGTGGCCCACTTACGACTATCCACCCTCAATAACTCCCAGGAAAAATCGCCTAGACACGTCGATTTTTGTTTGGAGGGGGACACCATTTGACGAGAAGAAGATATGTTATTCTTCAACCCCCTACTCCCCAGAGCAACCCCCTCTATAATTTTAATAGGGAAAGAGGGTCGTGTCATACATCATTGTGAAGGTAATTCAATTCTGATCTAGCAGTGAAAAATTTTCTGAATTTGAAAAAGGGGTGCTCGAAATATTCGAGTTCAAATGGTACATTGGTGAATTGTGAGTAAATAAATTATACGAAATAGATTATCAAACAATTATTCACAAAAGATGTTTAGAATGACTGCCATTAACTTCCAGACAGTAGTAGAATCTATTTTCAAATGCCTTCTGCACCTTTGAAAGTGTTTCTCTGGTAATTGCCTGGCATTCAGTTATAATTCTCCTTTCCAAATCGTTCAGCTCAGTAGGTTGAGTTTTATAAATAACTGATTTCAAATTACCCCAAAGGAAAAGTCCGGCGAGCGTGCCGGCCATTCTATTGGACCTCGACGACCTATCCATTTGTTTGGAAAAGTTTGGGATAGCCATTCTCTCACCTGTAATAGAAAATGAGGTGGTGCCCCATCTTGCTGGAAATAAATGTTATCTGCCAATAGATTTGGATTACCATCATCATCAAGGTCCGTGTTGACAGCATCCAAAATAAGTGGTTCAATCAGATTCTGCAGCATATCCGAATAAACCGCACCATTTAAATCACCTTGGATAAATATTGGGCCAATGATTTTATTACCCAGAATCCCTGCCCAAACATTCAACATTCTCTAAGTAGGTGGGGGTTGTTCTGACTCCAATAGCGAGAGTTGTGTCTGTTCACTAACCCGTCCAAAAAAAGGAACACTCATCACTGAAGCAAATATGCTTGATGAATCCGTGGTTCCTCTGTATCATTCTTGTTACAGATCGTTTGTCGTAGTCATCCTCATTCAGTTCATGGTGGAGATGCAACTTATACGGATGAAATTTGTGCAAGTTTAGCACCCTCATTATGGAAGTTCTCGATATGCCTGTTATGCTACTTAGTTGCCGTGTAGACAAAGTTGGGTCAACTGCTACTTGTCCTTAAACTTCTATTTGATTGATCTCGTTTGTAACAGACGCCATCCTATTCTTTTTTTTATTGACAACTGATCCAGTCTCACGGAATTTTACCACAAGATCCAAGATATATTTAGAATGATAAAAAAATACCAAAACCTCTTTCTATAACCATTTTTACTGATACTCACTTGTGAGTTACGTTTCTGTTTTCGTGTCTTTCATTGAAGATCCGAGCTGTTGCTCGTGCACACTCATTTTGAGCAGCAAAAATAAAACTCATTTCAGCTTTCTCGTCTTTTGTGTAAACCATCGCGATACAAGTAGAATTGTTGAAATACGTGGTGGTCACTTTCCGATTCTACACTATCACCATTTCACGAAAAAATGGTTCTCAGAGATTAGTATTTCTTCTTTGACAATCATATTGACAACAATAAACTGAAACGTGTACTCGGTGAGCAAATAAAATAAGACAATCGGTGGATAATCACGACTGAACTGTACTACTGTCTGAGAGACAATTATGGAGATCATTTTGAACATTTGAACTCGAATATCTCGAGAAAGCCTCATTCAAATTGAGAAAATGTTGCACTGCTAGTATCAAAATTGAATTACCTTCATAATGATGTATGGCACGACCCTCATCCCTCATTCTCTATTGAAATTATAGAGGGGGTTGCTCTGGGGAGTAGGGGGTTGAAGTATAACATATCTTCTTCTAGTCAAATGGTGAATAGAACACTTTCTCTGTTGTTATTCCTTCCAGATCATTCAAATATATTGTAAATAGAAACAGGCCTTTATACTATCCTGGGGTATCCCAAATTATATGTTTCACAAGTCAGATCTCGCTATTTGATGATCTTTGTCGAGTACTAGCATTTGTTTTCTGTTTGATAGATATGATTCCAACCATTTTAGTGCTGGCCCTCTAATCCCGTATCTCATTTACTTATCAAGAAAAGTGGGTGATTTAAACAGTCAAATGCTTTAGAGAGATCAAGAAATAGCCCAAATGAAAGTTGATAATTTTCTAAAGTATTCAATATACTATATTGAATGAACTGGAATACTGCAGTTTGTATTGATTTGCCTTTTCGATACCCATGCTGAGAAATGCTAAGGTGATCACACATTACCATGAAGTTAATAACTCTGTTACATACCATTGTTTCGAATATTTTTGCAAATGATGGTATTAACCCAATTGGTCTGAAAGTTTCATATTTCGCAGGGTCACCCTTTTTATGAATAGGTTTAACCAATAGAGCTATCTTTAGTTTTCCAGGAAAAATACCATATTTCAAGGAATTATTTCTTTGCTGTCAAACGGCGTTGAAAATATAGATTTTTCACTAAGCTTCATGTTATTTCCAGAAGTGTTTTGTTGATCTTTTAGCACTTGCTTCGCCGTTCTATTTCGCTATTTTGTTCTGCATCTCCTACAACCTGCACAGAACGAAAAAGGTGCGTTATATTAATAAAAAAGTACATAAAATCAGTGAACGTCAACATCAATTTCGGGGCGATGACGGGTGTAATTAATACAATGAACGGTCGTACGTAAATTTTCTCATTGAATAAGTTATGCTGCTTTACGTTGAATCAATGCATAATGGTCATGGATCTATGTTTGCCGGTTATTAATATTACGAATGGATTTACATTAGTTTATGGTTGTTGTACGTTGAATCAATAAACAGTGAGCATGGATCTATGTTTGGCGGTTATTAATATTATGAATGGATTTACATTAGTGTATGGTTGTTGTACGTTGAATCAATAAACAGTGAGTATAGATCTATGTTTGCCGGTTATTAATATTACAAATGGATTTACATCAGTTTATGGTTGGTGTACGTTGAATCAATAAACGGTGAGCATGGTTCTATGATCACAGGTTATTAATATTACGAACGGTAAACATTAGTTAACGATTGATGTACATCAAATCAATTAACAGTGAGCATTAATATGTGAGTGCCAGTTATTAATATTACGAACGACAGACTTAGTTTATGACAGCTGTACATAAAATTAATAACCAGTAAGCATGGATCTATGGTCGGCGATGATTGATATTGCGAACGATAGACATTAGTTAATGATTGTCTACGTTGAATCAATGAAAACTGAGCATGGATCTATGTTCGCCAGTTATCGATGTTACGAACAAAACTTGTTGGTATTCAGCAGTAGTAGTCTTCGTCAAATAATGTAATTATTTTTTACGAGTAGAATAATCAATTTTTCTATTTGAAAAAAACCCATCATCGACTCAAAATTATATGGTACATCCACTGATTTGATGTGCCCCTCTGAATAATAATCAATACATTTACAGGGCAGTCGCAAAAAACTGGATTTTTCTATGGTCAGGCAGCATTAATTTGGCGCGTATTCTAGAAGATAATGTTTGGTTTCGTAAAATCAACGTTTAGTGTTCATTGAATCAATGAAGACCTTTTATAATTTTCTTATGTTTGCTGTTGATGGATCTATGACAGAAAATGTATTGTTTTAATGATGAAAAACATATATTAATAAACATCAAACTTTTAAGGTTTTTTCATCATATGAATTGAAAAAATTATAATTTTTTATGTTTTGCGTTCATTGTTTGATGTTGGCTCGTTTATTGTTTCAGTGTCTTGAGATATTAGTCTATGATCAGAAATCATTGTACAAATCATCGATTCGTAATATTAATGTGAAAAAATTGACGACCACCGTTCATTAATTATACGTACAAAATTTATTTCTGTGTGTATACTATATCACGTTTGTTGTGATTATCTTGAATATTTTGCATTACCCCCCTTACTGCCTTGGATTTGTTATCGAAATTTGTGACTTGTGATTGGTACATATTTGATAATAATAATAATACGTTCATTATTCACCATAACAAAAATAAGAAATTAATAAATTAATAAGGCAAATAAAAGGTGAGAGTTCAGTTTTCTTTTTAGCAGGTAGAAAGAAACTGTTCTTCCACTCAAGCCTTTCTAAAACTAATCCTTTATCTAAGCATACACCTCCTGACTAGTAAACGATAGGAGAAATGTGACAGAACAGCGAAGAAAGAAGGAAAGAGGAGAGGAAGATAGGCGTTAGAGATGATTTTTTTTCTTTTTACTTTTGCCTTGCTCTGTGTTTGTTTAATTTTGTAGTTCGCGAAGGTAATCCATTACTGATTTTTTTAGCGAGTTACAAGACCTATTGTAATCAGTTATCTTGAGCGTATTCATGCAACAGGCAATATTATATGAGAAACTCCGTTTGAAGATTTCCTTTCTATGTGTATGGTTATTGTTAAAGTTTGACGAGTATTTACAAAATTATGTATGTCTCTCCTAAATATAATTTTGTCATAGAGATAGTTGGGTTGCTTGAATTTTAAAAGTTTGTAGAAATAACAAAACATATGGACATATTGAGCCATTAAAATTCGTGAAGTTTATGGGAAATTCTTTGTTTTCTTTTGATACCAAAAATAAGTCTTACAGCTATTCTGAACTTTTTGAATACGCTTACTATCCACGCTATCTTACAAGGCTCATAAACTATGTTACAATAGTTGAAATGGGAAAGAACTATTGTGTTTTTTTAAATTTTGACTCAAATAGTATCTATGTGGATAAATAATCTTCAAGCTCATGAAGCTTCTCTTCAACATAGTATTCACCTGATCTTTGAACCTCAATTTGTGATCGAGTGTTAATCCCAAATCATGTCATCCATTATCCTCAATTCAATGTTGTATAGTGAATCATACCTATCAGTGTCATTGCAGAATAATATGGCACAGGTTTTTTGTGGATTTATTTTGAGTAGGTGCTTGTTACATGAGTCTGATAATGATTGCAAATCGTTATTTATTTCAATGTTGGTCTGAATTACTGTATCTGGAACGAACGTTTTGTATACTGGTGTGTCATCAGCATACATATATGATCATTAAATAGGTGCAGAACATCATGGGAATAAGGTGAATAAAAGCGGGCCCAAAATACTCCCCTGAGGAACTGCGCATGACATCCGAACAAAGTTTGACGATTTGTCATTCAAAATAACGAGTTGAAATCTTATTGATAGGAATGAAGCAACAAAATTCCGCGCCATTAGGTTGAATCCTAAATAATGCAATCAGATCAAATGCTTTCGAGAAGTCAAGTAGTATCAGTACAGTTGCTTTATTTTCATCAATACCTTTGATAATATCATCTGTGATATTTGCAAGTTTCGTTTCACAGCTGAAACCAGGTCTGAACCCGGATTGTTTTTGAGGTAAGATTTCATTAGTATCTACAAAGAGACGTATTTGTGATTCTATAATTTTTTCTAGTATTTTAGACAGAACTGGAAGAATACTTATTGATCTGATATGATTGAAATCAGTTGGATGGTTCACCATAGGTAACGGAATTATATGGACTATTTTCCATGATTTCCAAACTTAAGATTTAGATTTGTTGTTATATAATTTTTTTATTCTTCAGTATTCCTCTTTATGAGGATCTGTGGTACTGCACACATATGTGAATTGATTTTTGCATTCTTTCATGTCATAATTTGGGTATTTCATGTGCCCATCACCTACAGTTTTGTGAATTGACAAACAATTTCCATGGCGCTGCCAATCGGAGAGGTAGATTTCAGAATTTATTGATTGATTTTGAAGTTGCCATCAATCAAGCTAACAAAATTGCACATATTTTGATTCAAACACAAGCATCATTTCTATTTTTGTATAAACTTCAAATGTTGAAAATTCAGGTCGAAAACATGTTCGTGGTGCGAAAGTTCACGCAGCAATTGAACAAAAGCTCACATTCAGTGGAGTGAATAAAGTTGGAGTGCATGCTCCGGAGGAGATGCTGAGAAAATGATGAATAAGTCCTGTTCCCAATAGCAAATGCTCTCTTTCGATGTGAATAAAAATTGAATTATCGGCTGGAGTACATGTCCAAGTGATGATTACCTCTTCTTCACGCGAAGAAGAGACTAAATGTAAATCCTAGCAAAGCAGTGCTGGTTCCATTCACAAAGAGGCGTAAGAATGAACTGGAAGCCCCATCCTATCAGCCAAGCAGCACGAAAAGCTCTAAAGTCACACACTTGTGAGTCTAGACTGACTTGAGACTGCAAACAAGACAACTGCCTACGAACAATCAGGTTTCTCTGATGTGGGTACCAGGTTACAAGGGAATCAAAGGCAATGAAGAAGCGGACAGCCTTGCCAATGAAGGCGCAAACACTCGGAACCCTTTTGTGGTCTTTTCAAAGCCCATATCAGAGCCCATATCAAAGTTGACCAAACTAAAACCCACTGGAACAAGGTTCCAGGGCATAGACAAGCGAGAAGGCTTCTGAGCCCATCGTCAAAGAAAGCTGAACAGCTTCTCAAGTTGGTCAAGAAAGACTTGAAACTAGTAACGGGACTGCTCACTGGACATTGTCATCTGAGGTATCACCTCAAAAAAATTGATAGATCAGACAATGAACTGTGCCGTTACTGCGAGAACTTTACTGAAACTGCAGAACACCTACTTTGCGACTGCCAAGCGCTGTTCTGCGAAAGGCTTAGTTCTTCGAAGAGTTTCCATTAACGCCCTCAGACATCAGGAACTAAGCTCCCAGCTTCGCAATGAGTGTCGGAATCCCAGGTCTTGAATAGGTGAAGGGTAATGTACAAAAGTCCTTATAGGTCGAGGTACGGAGAGGCTGAGAGCCATATCGACCCTCCTACAATCTAAAATCGACCTCTTCTTCTGGGCATACGTGCACAAAAATGTTAGCTTTCCTCTGTCCTTCATACAGGAAACACCTTACCGCATTAGTATTTTCTCTGGCTTCGATAGTTTGCACTCATAATTTGGCTTCCAAAAAAGAAAAAAGTAATGCCCCTATAATGAACAGAGTAATTAAGGAGATCCATGCACTCCACATTAATTTTATCAAAGCGATAAAGAGACTAATAATCGATTGCAAGAGTAGTACGCTGAACTCTTTACATTTTATCGGCACGAATAGGTAAGAACCCTGAGAACGTCTTTACTTGACCGTGCTGAGTAAACGAATGAGTAGATTGGCAATTTCTTGAGTACCTACTCACATTTTGAAGCGAGTTTTCATTTTTATTCACTTAGAAATAGGGGCAGGTACTTCGAGTCAATAGTCGACTCCTCTTTACTGCAAGTGCTCTTGATTTCCTTCGAGTAGCTCCTCTTTATTCACATCTAACCGGAGCATCTGCTAATTTTTGCAGAGGAAGCATGTGTCGGCTATTTACTCACCCAATAGTGACTCCTCTTTGGAGCAAGTGGTCTTGGTTTCCATTGAGTAACTTCTCTTTATTCACTTCTAACCGGAGCATCCGCAAATTTTTTTGAGGAAAAAGCATGTACTCGAATGGCGTGAAGTAAATAAAACTGCCTTTTCCACGGAAATTGAGGAGATGCTCTGGTTAGATGTGTATAAAGAGAAGTTACTCAATGGAAACCAAAAGAACTTGCTTCAAAGAGGAGTCGAAAATGGGGACTTGCTTCAAAATGTGAGTAGGTACATGAATACCCCACAAGAGGTTATCTTGACGATGGAAGATAGTGACTAAGGTTTATCTTTCAGTCGCAGATGATTCCACATCTGATTTTATGAACATCCTGTTTATATTTTCAACAAATCAGACTTGGTAGTCTTTTAAAATTGTTATAAACGTGGCTTGGTTTATAGGACTCCACGTTCTTTTTCTTTTTTGGAACCATAATTTGAGTGCAAGGTGCTGGAAGTCAGAGAAAATACCAATGTGGTAAAGTGTTTCCTGTATAAAGGACAGAGGGAAGCGAACATGTTTGTCCGCGTTCGCCTCATTACATGAGAAGGGGTAAGAGCACTTACTCGCCACCTGAGCATGTACTCCAGTCAATAATTGAATTTTAATTCACATCAAAAGAGGGCCTTGCTCTTGGAAACAGAACTTACCCATCAATTTCTGAGAATCTCCTCCGGAGCATGCACTCCAACTTTATTCAATTCACTGATGGGGTGCTGAATCCCAATTTAGAATCTACTGACAGAATTTCCTGAAGCGTTCCGAAATATTCTGAAAAAAACTTTCAAACTGTATTCAGTTTTTTACGCGTAACGTCGGAACTACTTATTCATTTAACCAAAACTAATAATCATACAAAGTTTCGATGCCAAAGGGTGAGGAGCTAGAGCAAGTTTAAAATTGACAAAATTTAGGAACGTACTTCGCAAAAACTAGCTTTTGAAATTACGATGGTGCTGTCAGAAAAATAGCGAATAAAATTTTGATGATCTTAGGTTACGGCGATCGTAAGAGAAGTATGGCAGAAGTATGCGACATCTTTAATAAAAAATATCCTGATCGAGAACACTAAGCAAATCTACGGTAAGCAAAATATTACATAAATTTAATGAGATTGGAAATTTTAGGGATTACCCTAAGAGTAGCAGGCCTACCGTTTCTGAAGACACTCAATTGAATGTATGACTTGGAATTGAAAAAAATCCTCATTGTTCAATTACAACTTCATCTGAAAACAATGAGATCTGCCGTGGTACTGTGCAAAAAATTCTAAGAAAAGCCAAATTACATCCATATATGAACTTAATGAATACGACTTCGATAGACGCATGGATTTTTGTGAAATTATGCAAGAAGTTTGTGATCAAAATAATGGCTTTGAATTTAATGTCTTATTTTCCGACGAATCAACTTTTTGTATGAACGGTAAATAAATAATTAAATGAATGTTAAGAAATATGAACACCGGTTTCCTTTATACTCAGTATACTGTAAATTGAAGTGTTACATATGAGTATGCGGTATGGTTGAACTCGAAAAATATAGCTTTCAATTTTTGATATAAAAATATATCCTTTTCAGTGGTGGGGGAAAAATAATTTTTTTGAAAAAAAGGTGGAAACTTGTATACAAATCGACCTCTCTAATCCTGAAGAGTGAGTAACCAGATATTGTATAATGGTTCAAATACAGGGTGCCCCGAAACGGAAGATTCACCTCGAAAAATAAATAGGTACTTTCCTAATATCTTTTTTATCAAATGTCGTTCGTTGCAGAGATATTGAAAATATTTTCTATTCATAACTTTCACAGGTCTGAAAATTTTTCAATTACATTTGAAGGATTGTTTTTGTTCAATAATGAAAATTATTATAAACAATTAAAAAATGTATTTGAGGTTTTTTTTTTAATCTTGACAATAAAATGGTAAGTTTTTTTTTTAATATTATACTTGTCTATTTGTTTATAAACAATTTCTTAACAAATGAAGTAAAAAATTGTTTTCCTACGTTAATTAATTTTAAAATAATTAGATGCAAAAACAGGTGTATAACAACATTTGTCAACAAATTTTTTTTTAAAGTTGTTTTTAATATTTCATTTATTGTTAATTTAAAAAAATTATAACAAACAAAATATAAAACTTTAATAAACTTTTATCACGTGATCTTGTTATGTATGTATATAAGAAGCAAAAATTTTATAGGTGAATTATTTAAACTTTTATGTCGACTTTTGTAAAAACAGAGATTGGATAAAAATTAGTTCATTAACTTTTTGAAAAATCGTCATACATTTTTTTTCCTACGGGGATTTATTCTTTCAAGTGTTTTGATGACACAATAATTCTTCAAATTTTTTAATTATTATTTAATAGTATAAAAAAAATATTTTGTGTGATATACTGTCTCCAGCGGAGACCTATTTTCGGCGTTGAATAAAAATTATAAATAATAGAGATAGAATTCCGGGAGTCTAAACATTTTTTATTGGAAATTTCTTCCTCTTTAAGGATCTTTATTCAAAATTGAAAGATGTTGTCAAACGTAACCCAAGAATCCATCAGATGTCTTGGATATTGTCAACCAACCCAAGGAGCTCAGTTCGAGCATCTGTTGTAAATTTGTGATTTTTTTATTTCTACTACTTATGATATTTTGATTGCAAAATAATTAAATGAATGTTAAGAAATATGAACACCGGTTTCCTTTATACTCAGTATACTGTAAATTGAAGTGTTACATATGACGTAGGGGAGGGTCCCGTACCTTGACGCCAGGTATTTTCAAATCCTTACAAAATGCAGCAAAAAAACAAAAGGTCGATCTTTCAATAATGTGACATTAAGTTTCATATGTGCCCTTTCATATGGCAAAAGTATTTGTGGAAAATATTTTACAACAAATTAAATATTTTTGTTTCTTTTCAAAAGGTATAATGGCTCAAGGTACAATAAAGTCTTGTACCTTGTGCCATGTGTAATGTACCTTGAGCCATACACAAATAAGTTAATACTGATATGAGTTGGAGCATGTATTTCACAAAATGTAATTACAAAAACATGGGAAATCAACGACTGAAGTCTATTCAACGTTATATGATGCAAAGTCAATCCCAAAAGTCAACATGTTTTTTTGTCTTTCTGATAATCCTCCACGTATAGGCTGTGGCAGGCATAAAAATATGCTCTCCTTCGTCAATCGTGAATATTTCCTCATTTTCTCTCACAAACTTGGTTGTAGAACCAAACCTCTTCAAGTATTTTACTTGAAATTCATCATTAGTAACAATGTTAATAATCTCGGCCACATAAAAATGAATGAATTTTTTCCCACAAATTTTCGTCAGCACATAATCACCATGTTTTAATGATGTGCATACGAATGCTTGTTCCTCAGGCTCACAAATTTCATTTGATATTTCTGAACCGTCCGAGTCGGGCGAATATGTCTCTTCGTCTTCAGATGATTCCACTTCCACTGGGACTTCCTTTTTTCTGGTTGTAATATTTCGGACGACTTGCTTGCTTTTTTCAGCTTTCTTTTCTTTGCCTTTCATTGAAAATTCGTTCGATTTCGTCTTTTCGGGGGTGTCAGTCAGAACTCTACTCTTTGTTTTCTTACGATTACTGGCTTTCATAGTTCGAGTCTTTGCTTTTGGATATGGCCGCAATTGTTCAGGAGTTGTGAACTCCGGGCAGTTCGTTCCATTGCAAGTGCCTTATTATCATCACCGTGCCTCCCTACCAAACGAGCAGAGCGCATGTAAATTTGTTTCCTTTTCAGTTCTTAGTTCAATTACTATCGATTTTTGTATGATCATTTAGATACATTGTGGAGTCACAATAGCCAAAAAAAGTAATATGCCGTTGTTTCAACTTTATTGTTTACCCCCCACTCCGTAAAAAAAAAATTACATGCATTTCGTAGGTAATTAAATTCCCTACAAATGTTTTCTGATACCATAAACGTGGGCTACTTTGGAGCACTTTTTGAAAAAATTTCAATCATGTCTAAATAAATCTGTGTAATTTCCTACTTCTAAGCCGCTGCTAATTTTTGTACACAAGTAGACTATTCTTAATGAAATGTATAAGGCCTTTTTGTGTTTTTTGAAAGGGGTATTACCTTTTTTTGATTTTTCCACTTGAGCTAAGGTTACCCTTGGGTTGGGATTACTTTGGCCCAAGATGATTTCACCTACTTTCAAGCATGGTATGAATAGCTAGGGCCAAAGAAAGACTTGGGGTCATTGGAAAGTCCATTTACATTTACAAGAAAAATATATTTTAAATCAAGTTAAACAATTTAATTTTTATAAAAATATACAAATATACATATTTACTCTATGTCGCGGATGGAAGAGAGTCCTCTTTTCATAAGTTTTGGAGGGTGGGTTATTTTCTTAATATCGTTCCATTTGTAGAATGATGAGTCCTTTTGTTCAGGCCATTTCCAACACTTTGTATTGCGTTCCACACACTCAACAATAGCACCTTCTTCTGATACGTGAACAGCAATTCCGGGTAACTGTAGCCCATTCCATTCAACAACTACAAAATTTCCGTCTTCAAGATTTTTCTTTGAGTTTTTTTCTTGAGGATTAATGGCGTCGAAAGACGTTGACACAACCGAGTAAATATTTGCGCGATTCCTTTGCGGATCGCCAGATTGTCGTTGAAAGAAGTAGATGCAACTGGTTCAAAATTTGTAAGGCTTTCTTGGGGGCTGCCAACAGTTTCCAACTCTTCTTCATCATCCCTTGAAAACACTAGGTGGCCTGATGAAATGAGGCTGTAGTTGTCACTACCGGTATCTTCATCCGTTGATGACACTTCATACTTTTCAGTGATTCACCTCTTCAGGTATTGGCCTTTAACTCTTTGTTTTTTTCCAGATCCTTCTGTCGTTTTTTTCCTGTTTTTCCCTTTTTTTTTTCTTTTTCTTGTCTTTTTCTCTTTTCTTCTGATCTTGCTTGATTCTTTCGTTTTTCTTGATAGTTAAGAATATCATTGGCTCCAAGTTATCCAAAGATTTTTTCAACAATCTTGGAAAAATATCTTTGGGCAATGTGGCAACAGTTTTTCCGTGATCAGACTGTTTCCAGTCAGTAAGGACCTGTCTCCATTTCATTTTGAGGGGCCTCAAATAGGCAACATCAAGTGGTTGTGTCAGATGCGAAGAGTTTGGAGGCAAGCATACAAACTCGATATTATTTTCTTCGCAAAGCCTTATCACGTTTAAGCTCACATGTGAACTAAGGTTATCTCCGATCACAACTTTTTTACCTTCTTGTTTTTCCACGATTGGAAGGGGATGAGCTGAGAACCAGTCTTCAAAAGTTGCTCCGTCCATCCAACCTTGCTTCGTCCTGTTGTAGTGCGCTCCTTCAGGGCCACCTTCCAACCGTGTGGTCCACAAATGCTCAGCCTCATAAATAATATATGGAGCCACTGAGTCACCATTAGCATTTCCACAAAACATAACGCTAATGTTAGACTTAGTCGAATTCATGATTCGCTCTGGGTACTTGGACCCTCTTCGACAAATCACTTTTTCTCTGCCTGGATCGTCATAGTTGTAAATATTTTGAGGTGGGACATCTTCAGCTACATTTTTCAAGTGATCAAAGTAGTCTGAGATTGTTTTATATCTAAGCGCGATTTCGTTTTATGTTTGATGCAAACTTGACTGTCGATTGAGGATGTCTTTTCAAAAAATATTTGGACAATGTCACGGCCAGGCAAATTGTTGCAAAAAAATGAATAATCTTTCCTTGTCTTGTAACATAACTTTCAACAATAAATCTCAAATCAAGTTCATCAATTGGGAATCCAAATTCACAAATTTGTGACTAGCAAATGCCAGCTCTTCTTCATCGGAAAAAACTTTGGGATGCCCCGGAGTGCTTGAAAACAAGTTTTTCAATTTGTTTTTTATAGTGCTTCGCGGTATTTTGAAATGTTTTGCGTCATTTCACCGGATTTAATTGCCTCCAAACAGTTCTGAAGATGATCATTACTGTAGTCAGCATAACTCCGGCTTCATGGCTGGTGTTTGTAGTTATACGGCATCTTCCGCAATCTGAGAAAAAATGCATTCAATAGAAAAACACCCATTTATATTTTTGGGACAGTCATAATGAAAAGAAAACAAAGTTCACAAATTGTGTGGCCTGCTTTGGCCCAGAAAAATGCTGTGCCGAAGTAGGCCATACTTTGGAAGTTAACAGAGCTGTAATTATTATTATTGAATATTGTAATAAAAACATAAACAGTAAGGACAAACACAATTATACCACTGCAAGGTATTAACTGAGTTTACAGAAGTACTTACCAAACTTGTAAAAGATGTAGAACAGCTCTGACAGGTGAAAGTTTGAGAGGTTAATAAAACACGTGTTAACAAAAAGAAAACCAAACCACAAGTGGTGTTACTAGCGGGAACTAGCGAACTACTCGCTGCATGGTGCTGCGCCCTAGTAGAAAAAACCGGAACAATTTCGAAAACTGCTTCTTGAAGTTAATTAGAGGACGTTTTATTTTGTTTTTACTTTGGACCAAAGAAGGACCCCAGGGCCAAAGTAGCCCACGATTACGGTACTTGTTTTCCTATAATAGGCCATAACTGAATTACAGCGTTCTAAAGTTAGAAGTTTGACAAATTTTCGGAAAATGTGTTTTTTTTTATTTTTTGAAAAGTGCCTATTTCCGTAACTATCAGTCTTAGAAACAAAATATAAGCGAAAATCTAAAGGAAGTTCCGATTTTTTTCAATATTGAGGCGGGCGCGGAGGGGGAGGAATTGCGCATTTTGCATTTCAAACACTCAATAACCATCCTAGGCAACATATCAAAAATTTTGAACTACCGGACCGTTTGTAAGTAACCCCCCTCTTTGTCTCTATTCACTGGTTTATCCGTCTCAGGCGGTTGCGTGAAATTTCCATCAGGAACTGAAAATACTTTCCTTTGCCATTTTAAGTAGTTCAAATAAGCGAAGGCCATCATTGACAATATCCTGCAGCGAAATTATATTCATTCAATGTAAACAATATGCCGATCACAGTTCAGTGCGCTATACGCTATGCCATTTTACGGTACTAATACCAAAATTAGTAGTTGTTTACGAAGTGAAATGGTAATGATGGTGATTGTCTTTTCGAAAATTAAAAGTTCTAAACCACATCCTGACCTGCAGGACGAACGGATAGAGTCCGTAGATGGCTCATTACTCTAATTTCAGTAACAATCGTGGATAATGGACATGTAGTGTGCTTTTATTGAGGCCACATCCCGCCCTAATAAGCACTATGCATGCTGCTTCCTCGTTGCACCTAATGAATGCATACCAATCACCTGGTACAAGTAGCATGCGACATGGCATGAATGGCCGGCCACGTATATTCGCCATATTTGGGAAAATGAATGATGGAAATCAAGATCTGACGTAGCGCAGTACGGCAGCCAATCAAGTTTCTTCGTGTTATGCGTCGCTCGATGCATCCAAAAAAGGAATTTGTTTTTTTAATCGGCACAGATCTTGAGATTCTATATTTAACCGGTTGCCGCAGTGTATCTCTTTGCCAAGCGGATATATTAACTACTAGCATATGCCCGCGGCGGTCTTACCTTTTATAGCTTTTTTGATTCCATGCAAAAAATTTGTTAAATACAATATTGGTAGTCCCTTCTTTATGGATTTGTAAATGACATTTCACAGCATTCCAAAGCAAAAACATGAAATCGTGGACACTATCTGAAATTTTCCCCATAAATTGAAATTCACTTCAGAAAAAGAAGAGAACAGTTCTTTACCATTTCTAGATACCAAAATCATTGAAATATAGACAATGTTGATCGGTACCACAAATCCACCTTCTCAGATTTTTTTTTAATTACAACATACAAAATCTAGAAACAAGAGAGAATACCATTATGAAAATATAGAAATAATAAAAAAATACCTTGTACAAAACAATTACCCAATATCATTAGTCAAAAAATATTAAACGAAAAACAGAACACTGAAAAAACTAATAGCATACTCAGTTAGAAAAGAGTGGTTAATTTCAACAATATCTAGTTTTGTTGAAAAAATTTTGCTAAAATCAACAACAATCAATCAGGAATTCACTACTCAAATTACTCCGGCTGTAGTTAAATTCATCCATTGTCACTGATTTTTCGTCAGTATGTCTACATCATTGTTGTCGACATCTTCAAATAGAAAATTGCTGCTGTAACAACTTCATTTTGCAAATATTTTCGCGACTTGAAACAAAAAAGCAAATGCTCTTGAAAATTCAGAATATTGATGTGCAATTATTAGCAACATCAAATAAGTATTCATAGCTGAGAACAGGTTGCGGAATCGACAATTTTGTTTGTTAAACAACTGATATAGTCAAAATGCAAATTGTTGGATTACCAGAACTGTGTGTGGTATTATCCAATAAATTTGTTGAATTTATCCTATTTCGTTGTGAAAAATGAATTGATCACCTTCGGGCATTCTCGTGCATATGCGGGTATTGAATTAGCGCCAAAAACTCGCTTCCAGAGCACATCGTTTCAGTCAGTCCTCTGTCCTCTGTGAGACGTATTGTTAATGTGGTATTTGTAGTGTGATTTTGTTTGTTCAGGTTCAACAGGTGTCCAGGTAATATGAAGGTTTCACGTTTGATTTTGGAATAGAAAATAGTTCAAATCAGCCAAGTCCTGGGTCTTTGGATAAGTCTGGAAATTTGATTGGACAGCGTGCAGCTCAGACTTGGTGTCTTATTTTTTTTTTCCCATTATTGATATATGATATAATCAACATATTTTCAGTTGAAGTCTGAGAAGTATGGAGTTATATTGATTCTAATAGAAATCACAAGTTGCAAGTATTTCATTGAAAATCATCATGAATTATTTTTATCTCAATGAATCACCATCTTATTCCCAAACATCATTTATGATACATTATCCAGATATAATTAGGAAAATGGGTCCGCTTGTTGGTTTATGGAGTATGAGATTTGATCTTAACATGCTTATCTCAAAAATTTGATTCATAGTTTGAAAAACTTCAAAACTGTTTGCAAAACTCTCTCGACAAGACACCAAACTCATATGTGGAATATCTGGAGGAATATTAACCTGTCATTAAAACCAATATATGGCAAAAGCTTTTTGAAAAATATCAATGATGAACTTTATCAAGAAGAGTTGCAAATTTTATTGGATACCAAATTACTGAACTTGATGTTTACTAAAAGTGTAACAGCGTTCGGGAGTAGTTTCAGGCTCAACAGTTTTGTGACTACTGAAATGAGTCAATACATGTGCCCTATATTTTGTAAAATATTTGCAATTTGTGCTCATGCCACCAATAACCCAATATTTTTGTGTGAGTGTTGGTTTACAAAATGCTTTGATGACAAATCTCAATCTTACACAGTAGAAGAATCAGAAAGATTCAATTACAAGTTGATAAGTCTTGAAAATATTTGAAGCATCTGGTTGCATATCATTTGAGCTTGCCATATAAACAGAACTTTCATTGTATTGTGCCGAAATATGAAATTAGTTTGGAATAGTGACTTGCGTTGTGAATTTAGGAAACATTTTGTTTCGGTGCTATTACATTTTATTACTCAGTACCTGTTGGTAATTTTATTTTCTCGGCATTCAACTCTTCTGCCGCGTGAGGGTAGAGAGCAGTAAGTGCAAGAATAATGATTTTGAGTTTGCCAATTTATATGTTTTTTTACCCGACTGCGGCAAAGTCAAAAGGACGGTTATGTGTTTGACCTGTGTACATACAGGTCAAACACATAACTGTCTTTTTGGGTTTCGCCGTAGTCGGGTAAAAAAAATATAAATTGCCAAACTCAAAATATTTATTTACTTTATTTTTTTTATAATAATCCACCAAAGGATTATAAAGCTGGCATTCACTCATTGTGTTACTTAATGTTTAGTTGTACATTTCTTCACAAAATAATATTCATTTTATTTTATCGACCTTCAACTGTTATTTATTATAATAAAGTTTTTTTTTTTAATAGAAGCATTAAAATATTCTAATGTTATATATTCTTGTTTATTAACCATCCCTCCTGAAAACTATATTACCAACAAATATTAGATATTTCACAAAAAAAAAGTGATAGTGAATACTAATTGACTCATTTGAAAAGAATATTGTTTATGTTTTGACAAGAAATAAAAGACAATAATTTTTTTTTCTGTGTAGTATGAAAAACTAAAAGAAAAGAAGCGACAAAATTTTATTTCAACATTAACATAAAGAGAATGAGATTCCAACAGCATGAGGTTTACAAATTACTTCTTGTCAGTTTATACATGACGAAAACTAGTAAAGGAATCGACAATATTACAATGTTAATTTCACTAAATATTATGTTAATTCATTGAAAAAGTAAATGAATTACTTCACTGTAATAATATTTTTGAGTCAGCTTAACAAAAAAACGGTGAAAAAATAGCAACTGAATGTTGTTGATGCACTACTGATTTGGTAAAATCGTCTACAGACAAATTGTGGCATTTACTTTGCTGAATTTGTTAAATAGCAAAAATTTGTGTGAAAGCCACGAATGTGTAAATGTGAACATCGTCAATATCGAAATTTGCCAATTTCACCAATAATACTAGTGGACCTCCTGGGTTTCTTATTTTTTGTTATTTCAACAACTCTTTTGCAACAGTGTAACAAAATTGAAATATAACAGAATACCATATGTAAAAAACCTTTCAGAAAGACTTGCAGCAGTTCTGGAAGATGAACAATCAAAAATAGCGTTTGTAAATAAAAACACCATTGGAAGACATTTCTTTTCACACCAAAAAACAAAAAACCCCTTACATCAAATGTGGTATACCAAATTAAGTGTGACAACTGTCCAAAATGCTATGTAGGACAAACAAAACGTTATTTAAAAACGCTGTAAGCTGAACACGAAAGAGTCACAAAAAAACTAAACATTAACAACCCTACTGCTTCAGTTGATCACATCAGAGAAGGTCACAGTTTCAATTTTGCGATTTGATATTGAAGCACAGCATTTTTCAATTTGCTTGGTCAGATTCCGATTTGATCAGCCAGTCATATCTATGATGTTTTTTACCTTTTTTCTTCGATTTATTCTAAAAGAACACCTGCGCTCGACTCACTAATGGTGTCCTCATTCTATTCTCAGTATTTGTCTATAGGTATCAAGTAGTTTTATGTGTTATTGTTTCCTGGTACGACGTATCTTATAATGTCTGTTTTTAAAATTATGTTAAGGATTTCAAACACAGAAAAACTAACTTTTGGTAAGTCCTCCCAAATTATTGAACTCTCATCCTTGTCGATGTATTATAGACCGTGGCAAGTAATACAAATATACTCCATTGTTACAGAGACCTTATGATGAATTAAATGTAATTCGAAACGTTGGCAAAAAAACAATAGTTTTTCTCCGGATTTATTGATATACATCCCAACCAAACCATCAGAAAAATATTGACAATATTTCTCTTCCCTCAACGTAAGTTAATTGAAAATAATCACTTATAATACCACAAGAGCTTCAAAATTATCGGGTATTTCCCGATAGGTTCGTTGCAAACAAATTAAGGAGTCAAGTTTTTCAGGTTAAAAAATCACGAGCGCGAAGCGCGAGTGATTTTTCCTGAAAAACTTGACGACTTTATTTGTTTGCAGGGAACCTTGAGGGAAATGCCAGATAATTTTGAAGCTCGTATGTATTCGGGGATATTTTTCCGTCCCAAAAAGTAGTAAATTGGTTCCAAACTGTTTTTTGCCTTCTCCGTATTAATGGGAACATTTCCTTTGACTTTTTATCGATGGTGGACAGAGAACAAACTCCAAATCGACTCATTTTCATGCAAAATCTCCAATTGTCACAATTGAATTCAACCTGTCAGTTTGAAGTGTGGTTAATTTGACTGGATCATGTTTTGTTTTTATATATAGCAACTACCAGAGAAAATTTTCAAAAAATTATCAGTATAATACCATGTAGGTTGTACCACGTGACGTCGAATGGTGCAATTCTATTGGTCGATATTTGGGTCGGAAAATAATCACTTATAATACCACAGAGCTTCAAAATTATCGGGTATTTCCCGATAGGTTCGTTGCAAACAAATTAAGAGTCAAGTTTTTCAGGTTAAAATCACGAGCGCGAAGCGCGAGTGATTTCCTGAAAAACTTGACGACTTTATTGTTTGCAGGGAACTTGAGGAAATGCCAGATAATTGAAGCTCGTGTGGTATTCGGGATTATTTTCCGTCCCAAAAAGTAGTAAATTGGTTCCAAACTGTTTTTTGCCTTCTCCGTATTAATGGGAACATTTCCTTTGACTTTTTTATCGATGGTGGACAGAGAACAAACTCCAAATCGACTCATTTTCATGCAAAATCTCCAATTGTCACAATTGAATTCAACCTGTCAGTTTGAAGTGTGGTTAATTTGACTGGATCATGTTTTGTTTTTTATATATAGCAACTACCAGAGAAAATTTTCAAAAAATTATCAGTATAATACCATGTAGGTTGTACCACGTGACGTCGAATGGTGCAATTCTATTGGTCGATATTTGGGTCGGAAAAATAATCAGTTATAATCTCCCTAGAGCTTCAATAATTTCTGAAAATTTTTTCGAGGTGCGAAATTTCCCCAAAAAAATTCGCATCCGAGAAAAAATTTATGGAGAATAATTCAAGCTCGAGGGAGATCCGTTACGAAAATTTTATACCAAAAATTATTTTAAAAAGAAAATACAATTTTTGACAGTTTAGTAGAGGTTTATTTTGTTTTGATGTTTGGTGCCTTAATAAATTAAGGTGGCTATGACATGACTTTTTTTTGACGCTTTGAATGACAAGTGTTAAAGGCGAACTTAGTAAAATTTTATTTGTGAATTAATACAAAAAGAAAATGTTGCGTTTTGGAAAAGATAGTCAAGAAGTAATAAAAGCTGAGGTAGATAACTTAATTCCGTCCAATACGAAGAAATCAAAATCAATGATATGGAAACAATTTTTGGCCTTTTGTGGAGAAAGAAAATACAAAATTGGAGAACAAACATCTGTAGTAGAGCGCGCTAGAATTTTAGAAGATTGGGTATTTAACATGAAGAGGAAAAACTCGGAGGACTATAAGGAATCGTTTGTGAAGGTAGAGAATTATTATTTATTTTTTTTTTTTTGTATATAGGTTAGGGTCGGAGGTTAGTTACCAAATGAAAACGACAGAGTTTTTTGTTCAATTATGTGGAATTCAACTGCTAAATAGTTACAAGAAATGTGTTTTGCCAAATTCCATCTTAAGTTTAATCCATTTTCAGATGTGGAATTGACAGTAGCAGGAGCTGCGCGAGAAGCAAAACGGCAAAGTCTTTAAAAAGACCCAACAAAAAGGAAAACAGTGCAGTTGCTCTTACAAACGAAGAGTACAAAAATATTATACAAATACGAGCCTGTAGGTTTGCAGCGAAAATTATTTCAAGTTATTTCACGAGAACTGGCTTGGAGAGGTGGGGAAGGGATTATGGCCAAAGTTGAGTATTTTACAAAAAAAAACAGACCATCAAGGTGATTTTGCAGGAAGAATTGAATATAATCCGGTTTTTAAAAAAACTGTTCAAGGTGGGTCCAAAAAACTCGCGAACAGTAAGTGGCTTATAAAAAATAAGAGCAATCCGAACGAGTGTCCAGTAAGATTGTTTGAAAAGTACATGAAAAAACGTGGGAATCTCCAAGTAGATCGATTATTTGTTACTCCAAATCCGAACTCGAAGGAGCAGTTTTGGAAAGGATGGTATAAAAATTGTCCTATCGGCAAAAACACACTAACTTCTTGGTTGAAAGGATCTGCCTCTATAATTGGAATTGACATTAAAAAAACTAAAGTGACAAATCATTCTGCATGAGCCACGGCAGTATCAAGTTTGGCTAAAAATGGAGTGCAAGAAAATGTTTCTCCAACAAGTGAATACAGCACCTCCCTAGCAACGATATAATGAAATTAAAATGTTGAACTAAATTGAATTTTCGATTTGTTTAAAGGATCAATAACGAACTAGTCTATATAATAAAAATTCATCTCTATTTCTGGTAAGCGCAACACGTGAGAACGGCTGAACGATAAAGCAATTTTTTCTTTTTAGAAGTTTGTAATAGCCCGAGGATGGTGGATACGAAAAAAAAATTGAAAAGTTGCCCGAAAATTGGGAAATTCAGGTATATAAGAAATTTGGCGAAGAAAAAGACTATCGAGTCATTTATTACCAAAGAGGAAATAACTCAGCCTACCAAGCAGAAGGTCTCGGGAACGAATCCCGGTCAGAGTATCATTTCTTCAGTTTACAAAAACAAGGCCTGGACCAATTTGGCTAATTGTTTTTTTGAATGTTCGCAATAGTCCGAATAAGGTTTTTAGGGAAATTTGATGAATGATGATTTCATTCATGTTGTGTCTCGCTTCGGCCAGAGCTCTCTGTATCTCTGGCTGGTGACTACTCCGTACTGATGAGGGCCAAAAAAGCCTGAAACCGGTATGCGGATTGTTAGGCGGACGCGACATGAATTTAAACATAATCGAGCTTATCAGAAAGAAACATTTGCGAACATTATCCATTTATATGGAAGTTTGCATGGATTGTCAGGTGAATATCATTCAACGTTCTGCGTGATATTTGCTAGGAAAGTAGTTGTTTTCCACCTGTCGGTCTACCAATTGTTTCAATTTATATTGAACCTTTTGTGAAGACGACTTTGTGTGTGCTTTATGCATTTCATTTCATAAAATGCATTTGTCCTGGAAAATTTTTCAGGAATATATAATATATGATAAAAATGAATGTTTGTATCTATAAGCTCGCAATTTGAAAACAGCTGGACCGATTTGTCTAATTTTTTTGGGGAAAACGGGATATCGGACGAAAAACGGGATAACGGAAAAACGGGATAACGAGAAAAGAGGATAATGGGAAGCAGGCAATGTCAAAGGTATAACCTAGATGGAACAACACGAAAAAACAACGGATAAAAGAAATTATACGCGGACGAGAGTTTTCAGGAAAAAAAAATTGAATGTAGAAATTTGGCCAGGACACCAGTATCGGTATAGCCGCAGTATCGACAGTATTCGTCTTGGTCTGTCCAATCCGTTTGGTAAACTATTTTGAAGTTACGTATCCGGAAGGGAACTGAATGAATTGGTAGTCTACTTGTTGGAATTCGCATCCTAGTCAGGGATCTGATTGGAGTATCAGACGCTTCGTCCATTGAGTTCTTTTCGTAAGGTAGTTCCACTGCATCTCTTGATTGATTGATTGTACTGTCTGTCTGGATTCTCGTGAATTTTTTTTATTCAATGCTGTTGATAAGCTTTCACATCAACCTTGCTACTCGCAAGGCACCCGGACCAGACCAAATTCCGAATAGAGCCTCGAAGGCTCTACCGAGAAAAGGAATCGCTGCCTTGACCAACACTTTCCACGACCCTGGAAAGAAGCCACGGTCATCATGATCCATAAACTCAACACGAACCCCGCAATCCCGCAAAACCACCGACCCATCAGCCTCACACCCTCGATGAGCAAAGTGGCAGAGCGGGTCATCCAGAGAAGATTGGAACCACTAACGGAAGAACTCAACGTCCTACCAGACGAGCAGTTCGGCTTCCGAACAAATGCAGGTCCTGAGGATAGTGGACTTTGCCGTAGCAGGCTTCAACTTGGGCAGAGGACACCACACAGGAGCCTCATTCCAAGGCCTTCGACAAGGTCTGGCACGATGGCTTGATCACCAAAATGGCAGACCTCGAATACCCCACTCCCATAGTGAAGCTGATAGACTCCTTCCTGCGGGTACGACGGTGCCAATGTAAAGTTGGCAGCGGCTTTTCAGCAGTGAGGACCCTAGAAGCAGGAGTACCGCAAGGCGCAGTCTTATCTCACACTGTTCTCCATCTATACGCGGACATCCCAAAGCCTGAGAACAACTTCAACAAACTAGCGCTGTACGCGGATGACACAGCACTAGGGGCCAGATCAGTGAACGCAACGCAAGTAACCCGGTACCTGCAAGAACAAGCGTACAATCTAGAGGACTGGTTCAACCTATGGAAAATCGAGATCAACGCAGACAAGAGCCAACCAAAACAAACCACAGGCATGTCATCATAAGACCAACGAATCCCATGGGCAAACGAAGCCAAATACTAGGAGTCACCCTGGACAAGAGATTGTCATTCAGGCAACACGTGGATCAGAGGCTCGGACTAGTAAAAGCAGCTCGAAGGAACCTCAACCCCCTCATAGGACGCAGAAGCAACATGGACCTCCAGTTGAAGCTGCTCCTCATCAGGACCATCCTCCTGAATGCATCTGCCCCATGGGGTCAATGCGCAGAAATATACAGGACCAAAATCCAGTGAATCTTGAACGTGAGCCTAAGAATGGCAATGAACGCTCCCAGATACGTCCCGAATAGATTCATCTACAGGGACCTGGATGTCAATCCAAACTTCATAGACGACCATCTACGGAACCACGCCAACGCAACGTTCCAGAAGACGAACACCCACAGGAACCCGGTGATCCAAGACATCTACGTGAACCTGGACGATCTCCGGTTAAGAGAAAGGGACAAGTACACGAGACCAGTCTACCAGAACGACTGTCCACCACCTAGAGTAGCACTCCAGCGCGTCAGGTGAGTAACCAAAACTCAACACAAAACACGTAAGATCCACACACCCAAAAACATCACACCTTACACTCACGCACGTCAGGTACATCACCACCACAAGTCAGGAAAACACACAAAAATCACGACAACAAGGGGCCTGAAGCACTCAAAGGCTGACTTCATACCACAGTAGGTACGATTTCAATCCTGCAAACGTGCCAATTTCCGAGTTGAGGACCGCTCCAAGGAGGAGCGGGGGAGGAAGGCAAGTTGAAAGTAAATCTCGTTCACACATAATGTGAAGGGGATTTACTATCCATGAACACTCAACCTTTAGGGGGGCATGGTGTGCTTTCACATCACAACTGTCAGCAGTTCTGCTGATACTGTGCGGGATGCGCTAGCAACTCTGGCGAACCAGGCTGTTTTCTGTTGGCTGTGGATATTTGAATGTGCATGCCGTACTTGGTCAGGGTAAATGCTGGAATATTCGATGTTCTTCAGTGGTTCAATATGCGTGTTTAATAATATGAAGGTTATTCTTCTCTTTATTTTTTCTCACTTTGTACCCTCAAGGATTATCGCTCTTGATTTAAATTCAGCTCGACTGAATTGATGTTGAAATAAACATTTTATTATTTAGTCTTCCAACATCTTTTGTTTTCGGTTTGTACAAAAAGCACCAGATCATCAGTAAATGCCATGCATTGTTCTACCTTCCTCATTTCTTAGGACCGGTCCTCAGACAGATCCTGGAATAAATTATCAGGCCACCTACATTAATGACGAAACATACATTTTATTATTTTGTCTTCTGAATTGTCGGTAACATCCATGGACGGTTCTTCTATTTTTGGCTTGTAAAAAAATCGTAAGATCCTCGGCAAATGCCATGCAACGCGCTACTTTTCTTTTATCGAATTCCAAAACATTCCATGGAGCTGGTCTGGGACAGATCCTGCACCGGCACCTGCTTCAAGGGATGAGTCATTGTCCAGCGATATTCCTCTATGAGTGAATTAGTTTTTTATTATATTCACCAGAACGCTTTTTCGTTTTATTCCGTTGATGAGGCTCCATGTAGCCATGTTCAAAGTATCATCCACGCTTAGGTCAAGGAAGTTACTCATTTTTTCTAGATGTTTTCCGGCAGCTCGACTGTTGTTTTTGGCTCCGTTCCGATTCCTGGAAGTTCCAGTTTCGAAAATTCTTTCAGTCTATCTTCCAAGAGAGTTCCTTGAGCTTGCCATGCCTAACTGGAAGGATTATCGGCCTGATTGATGTTTCTTGTTCTGATTGTCATCCCTGTTTACGAATGGAGGTCTTCGAGATCTACTGGAGTATCCGTACCCTAAGCTGCCCATTCAGAAAGTTACTATCAAGTTAGGTATTATGTATACCTTCTTCTTTTTATATATGTCGCCCTTCCTAGCTGAATTTTCGACAGATTTCGGGGCCAGTACTCCAGTTCTCTCTTATAGTGTCTTTATCTGGTTGATCATGATCTATAATGCGACGCGATTCTTCTTCAGTTACCCGATTTCTGTACAGAGTTAGAAAGGAGTTGTTAATTTCAACAATATCTAGTTTTGTTGAAAAAATGTTGCTAAAATTAACAACAATTAATCAGGAATTCACTTCTAAAATTACTCCGGCTGTAGTTAAATTCATCCATTGTCAATTTTCACTGATTTTTTGTCAGTATGTCTACCTCATTGTTGTCGGAATCTTCAAATAGAAAGTTGCTGCTGTAACAACTTTATTTTGCAAATATTTTCGTGACTTAAAACAAAGTATCAAATGCTCTTGCAAATTCAGAATATTGATGTGCATTTATTAGCAACATCCAATAGGTATTCATAGCTATGAACAGTTTGCGGAATCGACAATTTTGTTTGTTAAACAACTGATATAGTCAAAATGCAAATTGGTGGATGACCAAAACAGATGGTGGTATTGTTCAATAAATTTGTCGAATTTATCGTATTTCGTTGTGAAAAGGGAATTGATCACCTTCGGGCATTCTCGGGCGTTTGCGAGTATCGAATTAGTCCTCTGTTCTCTGTGAGACGTATTGTTAATGTGGTATTTGTATTGTGATTTTGTTTGTTCAGGTTCAACAGGTGTCCAGGTAATGTGAAGTTTGACTGTTTGATTTTGGAATGGAAAATAGTTCAAATCAGCCGAGTCCTGTGTCTTTGGATAAGTCTGGAAATTTGATTGGACAGCGTGCAGCTCAGACTTGTCCTATACAAAAATTCCCATTATTGATATATGATATTATCAACATATTTTCAGTTGAACAGTCTGAGAAGTATGAAGTTATATTGATTCTAATAGAAATCACAAGTATTGTATTCTGTCCTGTGAGTAGTTCTGGTTTGGCATCAAAGTTGCAAGTATTGATTGAAAATCATCAAAAATTATTTTTATCTCATATGAATCACAATCTCATTCCCAAACATCATTTGATGATACATTATCCAGATATAATTAGGAAAATGGGTCCGCTTGTTGGTTTATGGAGCATGAGATTTGAATATAAACATGCTTATCTCAAACATTTGATTCATAGTTTGAAAAACTTCAAAACTGTTTGCAAAACTATCGACAAGACACCAAACTCATATGTGGAATATCTGGAGAAATATTAACCTGCCATTGGAACCAATATATGGCAAAACCTTTTTGAAATATATCAATGATGAACTTTATCAAGAAGAGTTGCAAATTCTATTGGATACCAAATTACTGAACTTGATGTTTACTAACATCTTTCGGGAGTACTTTCAGGCTCAACAGTTTTGTGACTACTGAAAGTCAATACACGTGCCCTATATTTTGTAAAATATTTGCAATTTGTGCTCATGCCACCAATAACCCAATATTTCTGTGTGAGTGTTGGTTTACAAAATGCTTTGATGACAAATCTCAATCTTACACAGTAGAAGAATCAGATAGATTCAACTACAAGTTGATAAGTCTTAAAAATTTGAAGCATCTGGTTGCATATGACTTGAGTTTGCCATATAAACAGAACTTTCATTGTATTGTGCCGAAATATGAAATTATTTTGGAATAGTGACCTGCAATGTGAATTTAGGCAAACATTTTGTTTCGGTGTTATTACATTTTATTAATCAGTACCTGTTGTTAATTTTATTTTCCCGGCATTCAACTCTTCTGCCGCGAATTTTATATCTCGTTTCGAGATTGTTTTGAAAAAAAAATTTATTTTCAAAAATTACAATTACAAAGAAAATGGATGTTGACAGTACAAATGTTATATCAAGACTGTCTTAATAAAATAATGTTATGAACGGACAAGGTGAATCTGCTGACGCTGTTCCTGGAACTGCTCGCATCTCGAGAAGATACAAAGTGCTGAGTTGCGGAATCAACGATGTGGCTTCGTTCTCACGGTATCCTTGGGAATTGTAGAATATAACTCCTCCCTTCCCAGAAGGATCCATACAAGGGGTGGATCAATCATTCGTCGTCGTCTTCGGTATTTGGACAGGGGTGAAGTCTTTTGGTGGGCTGTCTTGGTTTTTCGGGTTCCTCACTGGGTGTCTTCAGGGGAAGAACAGATTTCGATGGGGAACGTCTGGTCCAGTATAGATATATCAGGCCAAGAATCGATGAAGTTATGAATAGGAGGTAGATGGGTATGGCCCAGATATAGGATGTATCTTGTTTCAGATTCTTTAGGATAACCTGGTGGATCTTCTGTTGCTCCCTTTGGGTTCGATGAAGTTGGTCCAAGGGTATGTTGTGGAGTACTAATTCTTGAAGATGTGAGTGAGCTATCTTGGGGGTTTTCACTGCGGGTAGCAGTAGGGGTTGACCGCTGATGGTGTCATCGTTGTTTGTATATGTGTTGCGGGGTGTATGGAAACTACATCCAGAGGAAGTTCGATGAAGTAAGTTCCCTTGAGAGTTGTCAGGTCGGTTTTTTGACATTCGATCTTAATTTTCGTATCTTCGTGAAAGATGGATATGTAGTGGGCGGAATTGATTTGTTCAACGATTTCATTTTGAAGTACGACTGGAACTGGCTCACAAGAAGTTGGTTCTTTCGCTTTCAGTTGTAGGAGTTGGTGTATGCAGTCCTCTTGGTTGGGGTGCTGTTGGAGTTGTCCATTGTTGCAGTAGTAAGTTGGATGTGTATTTCTGCATTCGGTATCTTGATACTGATAGAGATTTTCGTTCATTGCCAGAAAGGTTTTGCTTGGGATCAGAATGGTATTTGTTTTGGTAGGGATAGAATATAGGTGGAAGTAGGAGTAGGTTTCAGGAAACATGATGGGAAAGTGAATAATGAAAACTATCTTGTTGTTTGAATGATAAGATTCAATTTCAAAATTTCGTAATTTGTTTGGTTGATAATGACGTAGAAGTGTCTGAATGATAAATTCCAAATCATCAATTTTTAAAATACTATTGTGAACAATTTTCAATCTTGCAAAGGTAATAGCATTTTCCAAATTATTAAGTATTTGTAGTACAATATTCAATATGGCTCCCAATCGATCTAAGGCAATTTTCGCGCAGATGTAACTATTGAAATCAAATGAAATTTTGTCCAGCCCTTTATTGAGTTCGTTAACTTTATCTGATATTTCTTTTTCGTTTTGTTTGATTAATGTCAAGGATTTCTCGTAATCATTTATTACTTTTTTTGATAATGAGATCTGTTTGTTCAAAGTTGTTGCTATATTTTCTTGATTAGTTTTGAGGGTGGCGATGGCGTCGTCATAGCGTTTGCCATCGTCGGCGTCTAAATTACCGGAAATACTTTTGAAAATTGTACCCAAGCCGTTAATAAGTCCCCTTCTCACTCTTCTGTTCGGGTGCAAAGAATTAAATTTTTCTCTAGCAAGGTTGAGATTGAAAAGAATGGCGTTATCAATATTTTCAATTCACTATAGTATAGAGTGTGGCGATTTTGAATAATTTGTTTTAAACTTTCGTATTGATTGGTTAATTTCAGTAGTTGGGTCTCGATAGGGTTGAGGTCAAAATAGTGGATAAATGTATGGTGGGTGGCTTTAAGTTTTGCATTGCCTAGTTTATATGGTAGGATTCCAGGGTTGGAATCCAGGCTATTAATCCTAATTTCCTGAGCTTTGATCACTACCGGGGTGAGAAGTGTCCTGTAATGTGAGGTTTGATTAGATAATGGCCTTTTCAAATTGTTTTTGTTATAAGTGCCAGTTAAAGCAATGATTTTCGGTTTGGTTTTCGATTTATTGGTAATTTTTGTTGATTTGCTTGTCATCGAAGGAGTAGTAGATTTTTTCTTACGTAATGTCGTTAAAATATTGATTCTTTGATCTCTTTTGAGAGGGTGAGATTTGAATCTGGGATTTGCTTTATTACGGGCTCTGGTTTTATGATAAACTAAAGTGTCTGGCTGATATGTCAGTGGGTCGTGTCTGTTTCGATTCACTCTTTTTAATATATTTTCTTTTTGTTTTGTCATTTGTTGATTGAGTTTCTTGTAAATTTCTTTAGTACGTGATTTGTGTTCGTCTATATAATTACTGTATAATTTTTCACTGATATCGATGTCGAAAGGACTATTTGAATCAAGGTGTCCGTTAATGACATCTATGGGACGCTGTTTGGTAGCCGAGTGAATGGCATGGTTATAGCCAAGGATTGCATAGGGCATCTGATCTAATATGTTCAAGTCCTTTTTTGTTTCACTTATTATTCTGAGATGTTCAGTAATTGTCGAATGGAACCTCTCTATTGGGCCATTCGAATTGGGGTTCAGAGCTGTAGTATAATGGATTTCGATTTTATGTAATGTAGCAAATTCTTTAATAACAGTATTTTTCAGTTCGGTTCCTTGGTCTAAAACAAGGAGTACCGTGATGGGTCATGAATGTTATAAATGCTTTGGCTATATGAATTGCGGTAAGTCCTGTAAGAGGGTAAGCTTGTGCATATTTTGAAAACTTATCAATTATTGTAAAGAATTTTTGCCTCTGATTGTGAAAACGTCGCAGTGAACTATTTCGAATGGTTTGTTTGGTGTGGGTGTAAGTTCGAATTTTTGTTTTGGGGGATTTCTGTCATATTTCATTCTTTGACACAACTCGCAATTATTAATATATTTTGTAATTGTTCCCTTAATATTGGGCCAATAATAGCGTCTTTTTATTTGTGCTTCAGTTTCGATAATTCCACGGTGATTAGTTTTGCCTTCGTGGCACATTTTACGAATTCATCACGGGAATCCAATGAAAAACGTCTTCTAATACATTATTACACAAAATTAATTTGAATGCTGAATTTTTGAATGTCTCTTTTAGTGTCTGACAGAGTTTGGGAATCAATTTCTTATCGTCTAAATTTATCGCAAAAGTTTTATTGGTTGTAGTGAATTCTCGTAAAGTTTTTATTACATCCTCTTCAAAATTTTGTTTTGAAATTTGGATTGTTGTTCTAGTTTTGTTTTCAAATAATCGTTTTATCTTCGGGAGATTTGGGGAATGTAAAACAACCTTGAGAAATATTTGATTTTTAAAGTTATTGATTGCAGTTTCGGAAATGGGAATTTCTAGTATGGGATTTTCGTGACTTGTATGTATTGTTTCATTATCGTCATTTACATCACCGGTACTTAGATTGACGTCATTCAAGTTGGGGCTTTCATCAATATTGCCAGTTATTGATTCGGTATCGTTTTCTACATTATTTTCGTTGTCGTTTACTGTATTGTCACGTGATGTTGATTGAATGTTCATATTGTAAAATTCAAATTTGTTTTGGACTGAAATAGTTTTGATTGGGTGTAAAATCGTGAAGTTTGTATCACTATTGGAATTATTGTGTATTTCTACGAAAGCCCAACCATCCTTTGATACTGACAAGGTTTCTGGGATTATACAATTCTGAATTATTTGTTGTGGAATAATTATTTCGCCTGATTGGGAGGTAACAGGAATTTTAATTTTGGTCACAGTGTTTCCAGGAAGAAATTTTTCGAAAAAGATAGTTGGATTTGCATTAAAATATTTTATCGGAATGCTGGCATTGGGGGTTGAGAATTTCAAATTTGAAAAGTCTAGGTTGGCATTTGAATTTTTTATAATATCTATACCTATAAGTCCATCAAAAACGTTATGGAATTTGTATGCGTAGAATTTGAGGTTTTTGTACTCATTAAGTTCTTGGAAAGCTGGTATTGTTACTGAAATGTCGTGTTTCGAAGAAGCAAATGAAGTGGACACAACAAATGGATCATTCACTTTGTATTGAGAAAAATATTTATTGACAATCATTGGGTCCAAAAATGATTTGGTGGCTCCTGTATCAATCAATAATTTCAAGGGTGGATTTTTTATAGTGACATAAGGCAATTGCCGTTCGTCAAAAGATGTATGGAATTCGATTATGTTCTCCGGGCTTGGAGAATCGTCCAATTGAAAATCCTCAGACTCATTAAAATAGTCAGAATTTTCTGAGTATTCATACTCGTTTTCGAGCAAACACTCCGTTTGGTTTTGGGGATCTTCATCGGGAATATCTAAATGTTCGGTATTATGCAATTCCTCGGAAACCCTTCTTCGATTTGTCGATTGAGCTCGAGGTTTAATATTTGCAGTAACCTGTCTAGAAGTGGTACTCATGGGAGTTGGTTGTGGTTGGATGTTTATAGGACCTGTTGGAAAGGATGTTCTTGGTTGGGATTGGAACGTTTGTGGTGCAAAATTTGGGTTTTGCTGTCTTTGTTGATGAACATTTTGGTTGAAATTATGACCGAAGTTTGGTCTTTGTATTTGATATTGATTTGATTGGTTATTGGAATATTGATAGGAAGAACTGGGGTTTTGTTGCTTGCCTACCAGGATTTCTTCTGATTTGATTCGGATTCGAATTTTGATTCGAATTCGGGGTCGAGTTTTGGAGATACCTAATATTATCTTCTTTTCTAATGAAATCTATAGCGTCTGACATTGTTTTCGGTTCTTTGGTACGAACCATTAAACCATAAGGGTTTTTCAAACCTGCTAAAAATACTTCGAGACCTTGTTGATTATACATATTTTGCTTAAAAGTGCGTACATTTTGATCTTCTTCATGGATTGCTAAATAATTTGAAATTGTATTCAATACTTTTCTAACTCTATCATGAAACTGATAAGGGGTCTCATTGGGACCCTGTCTCAAATTATTCAAATCTAAGGACAAACAGGTCTCATTTCTGTGGTCGCTAAAGTTTCTTATTAAAACATTTTTGATATCGGGAATGGTTTTCACGCAGCTAATGTTAACGACCTCACGAGCTGGGCCTTTCAGTTTACTAATAATGGTGCGAAAAATAATCACATTTTTATAATTATTTGCATTTGCATTATCATAGAAATGGGTGTAAATGCTATCAATACTTTCAAGAAAGAAATTCAATTCGTTCATTTCACCATTAAAATCGGGTATAGTTTCGGCGTGAACTTTAGTGAAATTTGGAATTGCCATGGTATTGATTGTAGAAATATTCCCAATTGATAGATTATTGGTTTTCAAGGTATATTATTGAGTGTATTTGTAAGTGAACTTATTTCTAACTCTAGGAATCTTCACTATCACTTGGGAGGAAAATCACTAGAGGAGTCTGACATGAAACGAAAAATGACTTACAGCAAGAGTATCGTCTTCATCGAACTTCAAGGCTGCCAATTTCCTGGTTGCGTCTGCTTCTTTATCCTTGGTATCTTCAGTAACTATATAGTCCTTTGGTATCCACTTTTCGGCGATCGAACGAACGGACACGTAGGAACCTTTTCGATTGTTACTTAACTATAGAAATAGAAAGTTATCCACGATGGATTCTTGTAACAATCCTACCGACTGCGCCAATTTTATATCTCGTTTCGGGATTGTTTTAAAAAAAACTTTTATTTTCAAAAATTACAATTACAAAGAAAATGGATGTTGACAGTACAAATGTTATATCAAGACTGTCTTAATAAAATAATGTTATGAACGGACAAGGTGAATCTGCTGACGCTGTTCCTGGAACTGCTCGCATCTCGAAAAGATACAAAGTGCTGAGTTGCGGAATCAGCGATGTGGCTTCGTTCTCACGGTATCCTTAGGAATTGTAGAATATAACTCGCGTGAGGGAAAGAGCAGTAAGTTCAAGAAAAATGAATTTGAGTTTGCCAATTTATATATTTTTTTACCCGACTGCGGCAAAGTCAAAAGGACGGTTATGTGTTTGACCTGTGTACATACAGGTTAAACACATTACTGTCTTTTTGGGTTTCGCCGCAGTCGGTTAAAAAAAAATATTAATTGGAAAACTTAAAATCTGTATTATTGCACTTACTGCTCTTTACCTTCACGCGGCGTATTATTTATTATAATACAGTATTTTTTTTCGTATATTAATTCACCAAAGGATTATATATATTATATTATATATTCACTCATTGTGTTACTTTATGTTTAGTTGTACATTTCTTCACATAATGATGTTAATTTATTTTATCGACATTCAACTGTTATTTATTATAATAGAGTATTTTTTTTATAATAGAAGCATTAAAATATTCTAATGTTATATATTCTTGATTTATTAAACCATCCCTCCTGAAAAACTATATTACCAACAAATATTAGATATTTTCACAAAAAAAAATAGTGATAGTGAATACTAATTGACGTCATTTGAAAAAAATATTATTTATGTTTTGACAAGAAATAAAAGACAATAAAACTTTTTTTCTGTGTAGTATGAAAAACTAAAAAAAAAGAATCGACAAAATTTTATTTCAACAACAATATAAAGAGAATGACATCCCAATTAGGTTTACAAATTACTCCTTGTCAGTTTATACATGATGAAAACTAGTAAAGGAATCGAAATTTAATTAATTTAAAATTAATTATTGGAAAAAGTAAAGAATTACTTCACAGTAAAAATATTTTTGGGCCAGCTTAACAAAAAATCTGTGAAAAAATAGCAACTGAATGTTGTTGATGCACTACTGATTTTGTAAAATCGTCTGCAGTCTAATTGTGGCATTTACTTTGCTGAATTTGTTAAATAGCAAACATTTGTGTGAAAACCACAAATGTGTAAATGTGAACATCGTCAATATCGAAATTTTCTAATTTCACCAATAATACCAATGTCACCAATTTTAGTGGACCTCCTGGGTTTCTTATTTTTTTCTATTTCAACAACTCTTTTCCAACAGTGTAGTTCACCAATATCGACTTTACCACCACTAATTTGTTAATATTGTTGAGAAGTGTCTGATATGGGATAACTAGAAGGAAGAGGTATTTGCTGAATTTATTTATTTTATTTATTTATTTAACCAACGGGTAGACCCTATTCTTACATGATAATATAAATACATGATCCTTAACTTAATCTACTTCCAGCTGAACTAAATTAAATAATATAAATTAAAATAAAATTTCTACTTACAGCTGAACTGAATTAAATAATATAAATTAAAATAAAATTAGTTAAATAATGATCATTGAGATCAATGAGCTTTGGTTCAGGGTAACTTTTTCAATTTTTGCTTTGAAGACGTGAATGAAGAGCCAAACAAGTCAAAATTATTCATTTCCATATTTCGCCTACCTGTTAACTGGTGAATTTTGACCATAGTTAGGCATAATGTTGTGTGGAAAACTATGGAAGTTCTGGTTTGTCTAACCGGAACATTCAGGTAAAATTCGGATAATAGGCAGGGACAGATGATTATTCCCGATATTATTTTATGGAGAAAACAGTTATCTGAGTTGATTCTTCTTTGTTCTAGAGACTGTAAGTTCAAAGACTCCATGATTTGGGCATAATTATATTCTCCTTAATTCAACCCCATTTTATAAGCAAAGAAAATTTTTTTCTGAACCCCTTCAATATTATTTTTTTGGTAACTGTAGAAGTTCATACAACGGCTGCATATTCAAGTATTGATCTAACTAATGCACAATATAAAACTTCAGTTGTTAGAACTGGAAATTCCTTGGAATATTTCCCTCCTGTCAAAAATCCCTTGTAAATCCCATTGTAGAAAGCGAAAGAGCCCTGCGATAATTGCACTGTAGACCGATAATTGCACAGTTCATATCCATGGCAATACCATTGTACACTTCGATAATTCAGCGAAAATTTATAAGTAACGTTAGATGGGCAAGTAATGTAAAAAATATTATTTATTAAAAATGTCTCGTTAAAACAGAACAGAAAATACGTGTGGCGTCAGTTTATGAGCATATGTGCTGAGAAAAACTATACTTTGGATGAAAAAACACAAATTATTGTTCTGGCAAAAATATTAACGGACTGGGCATTCGAAATGCGTAAGCAGAATGGCGATGAGTACAAAGAATTTACTGTTAAAACGATCAAAACATCAATTTCAACCCTTTTACTAATATTGAGTTCAAAGCAGTCAGAGATGCGAAAAATGCAAAGAGAAAACAACTACAAACAGATCCAGAGAAGAGAAAGGAAAATGCAGTTTTTCTGAAGTACGATGAATTCCAAAATATGGTTCGTGGTTGTGACCAAAACACCCCAGATGGTTTGCAGAAGAAGGTATTTTTTGTTTTTGCTTCTGAATTAGCTTGGCGTGGTGGAGAAGGCCACAAGTGCCTAATTTCGTACTTTAAAGAAGAAGAAAATAACGTAGGTGAAAAAACAGGAAGGATTATTTACGATCCTATGTTTACTAAGACGACGCAAGGAGGAGAAAAACCATGCGCTTCATTGAAATGGCTAATAAACAATAAAATCAATCCTGATTTGTGTCCAATTCGACTGTACAACAAAATCCTAGAAAAGCGGGTTGGAATAAAAACAAAACGACTCTTTCTCACTGTAAATCCCACTTGGAAGTTGAACAGAAAATGGTATGAAGATATTCCTTCTGGACGAAATACAGTAAGCAAATGGACTGTTCTACAAGCTAAAGCTTCTGGTTTAAATACAGAGAATATCAAGCTTACCAACCATTCATTACGAGGTACGGCCGTCTCCAATCTCGCAAAAAAGGCGTGGGCGAGCAGCAACTTATAAAAATCACGGGCCATTCAAATTCAAAATCAATAACGCCATATTTTCAAATGGATGAAGATCACCATGAAGAAATAGTCAAAAAATGCGTGGCAATGACGTACCACAGGCACAGCATTCTCAAACATCCTCTTCAGCCGTTAATGCACCGATAGCTGCATTGTCTTACCAGAATGCGTATAATAATTGTGTATTTCACTGCAGTTCCTGCAACTTTTGATTTAATTAAACCTTGAATAAATAGTTTCATTATATTTTTACGTATACTTTCATAATATATGAATGAAAAATATTAAAACAAGCGTATTTCTGCGTCTCTTCTTTTTTTCCAGTTATGGGATGGTTATTGATGACAAGCTAAGAATTTATAAATTAATAACGTCAGTTTGACAAGTTGACAGTTTATTCGGGAAATATTTCCTTCGGTGTCGGGCTCTTTCTCCAAAAATGAAAATGAACTCATGCAGTTTTTTGACAACACGCTGTCATGCAAAATCATCGGTAATTTTGATGCACTTGTGCAATTACTTACGATAATCGTATGCTGAAGCCTAACATTTTAAATGAACGGGAAATTATGTCTCTGATGTGTGGGTAGAATATCATTCTGTTATCAAATGTAACGCCCAGGTCATGAATTTCATTGAGTCTCGATAGGAGTATCATCCGAAAAAATATTGTTATTTCTTAGGTGAATTTAATTTGGAAAAGGTTATCTGGTGACATTTATTGTGTTTAAATCAATGACGTTAACTTTATACCATTCATAGAATAGAGAGATTTCTGTTTGCAGATTTATCGCATAGTTGTCGCTAGCATTTTGTTAAATATTTTGAAGTGATCCGCAAACAACAAATAATTAGATTTTTTAACAAGGAGGGATATGTCATTCATGAACAGATTGAAGAAGAGTGGGCCACAGTGAGACCCTTGGAGGATAACAGATTCAGTTAATTTATTCCGATATAGGCAAGTTCAAACAAAAACGCTATCGTTTCAATTCATCTTGTCATGACAATTTTGACTTTTTAATTTTTAACAATGTAATCTGTATACTTTAATTGTTTTTTTTCTATCTAAAATGGACGATGAGTGAATAACCTGTCGATTTTCCGATTGAGGTTCGTGTTTTTCATCAGCTGTCGAAGCTATACTTGAAAACTTCACACTATCATTACAGCTCAACTATATCGACCCTTTGATGAATTTATGAATCGGAATTTCACCAGATGTTATACATCCATGAGCAACACACCATTTACAGTTACATAATTGAAGATTTGTACCAACCCAAATAACAAATGCGTCATATGGTCGATGCAATCCTCTAATTATACTTCTTTTAAATTAACCAAACAATAAAGATACTACTGTATATCTCGAACATAGCACATACACACATAGAAATATGGTACTCACCTAACAATTTACCAAATTTATGGCATTCATACATACCAATACTCATATATGTTCGATAATGTATAATTTTCGAAATGAAATTACAGGGCTGCAGCCGAATTTTGCAGCAAGTCGTGGTCACGAATCGAAGTCGTGCAATGACATTTTATAATGATTGTAGTCATAGGCGTCCTGGGAACAATTCTTAAGAACTCAAAACTCTACCGAATGACAGTGGCGTCCTGAAAATCGTTTCACATAATCCTAAATGAAAAAAAGAGCGCGTGCAACTCGAAACACGTGACTATTCTTTGACGATCTAAACCTCGATTTGTAAGTATATCGTAAGGGGTAAAACGGCAGAGGTAAAGAGAAAGAAAGCAAAATATTCTGAAAGACTTATAGTAGGTATATACAGAATTCAAGGATAGTATTCAAAGGATCAAAATGAGTACAATTTATGAATTTCTTAATTAATTTGCTTGATTTTTACAGTATTATGTGGTGATGTTTGTGTTGATAAGCATAATAAATATTTTTAAATATTTTTTCAGGCGAAAAAAATTAATGTCCTGTCAACTGTTAGCAGTTGTGCAAGAAGTTAGATTACATCCTGAATATTTATATATATATATATATATATATATATATATTATATATATATATATATATATATATATATATATATATATATATATATATATATATATATATATATATATATTATATATATATATATATATTATATATATTAAAATTGAGAAATTTTGTTTCGTTAGAAAGTTCTGGTGACAAATGTAATATGGGTTGCATGTTTCACCCCTTTAAGAGATCACAACAAAATTAAAAAAATATTCATATGTAGCCTTTTTATTGGCAGAACATGCTCACCAAATGCCATTTCTTCAATTCTTCAGAAATTTCAAGAAAAAAAAACGATTTATTTTTCTCATTTTTGGAAGCGTGTAACGTTTCAAGGAAAGGCCTACATGAAAGACCCCTTGTTATTTTCGACAAGGAATTAACCCCCTATTTTTAGAATTGTGGAAATGTGCTCACAAAACTTTCTTCTCTGTTTTAAATTTGCTTCGAAATGCTGTGCTTTAATTTTCAAATCGACGTTTCGTTCATCGGGGGGCACCCCCAACTAATTTTTTTGAATACGGATCTGTATTTTTTCAAATAAATTTCAGAGAGATAGCGAGAAATAGTGGTATATCGCATTCGTCAACAAGAACAATTATGAAGAAACATAAATTTAAGCCCTACAGAGTGAGAAAATTACATAATTTGCGTTTAACAGAAATATTCATTATCACTGGCGCCAAGAGAATGCTAATTTACATTGAGCCACTAATTTTCAAGAGAGGTTTGGCAATAATGTCTGGGTTGGTGTTTTGGATACCAAAATCATTGGTCCATACTTCTTTTATACTCCATTGATGGGGGAGTTGTATCTGGATTTCCTAACGGAGATTCTAGGCGATTTTTTGAATATCTTAAGACGCGGACACGAAATTTTATGAGAGGTTTGAGCCAACTTTTAACATACCATAACAGGGGTTTATACAAGTTTATAGCTTATTATCTTTCATTCCGAGGTGAAACCCCTTACGTGACTGGATTAGATAGGCTTTTATTTTCAGAAGAAATGAATGTTATCGACAAAGTCGTTGAAGAATTACATATTAATAGAGCAAAGTAGAAGAACAATAAAAACGACAAATGGTACTGGTACAGACTGATTAGAATTTGTATAAGTTGAATAATTAAGATAAGTAAGATTGATAACAGCGTTTGATGTTGGGAAAGTTTGTGAGTGACAAAAAGTTTCATGTGGAATGCAGAGTGAGGTGCCTACATTGGAAGAAACGCTAGATTTTTACCTAGAAGTTGCTTATATGTATATAAATAAATACAGTAACATTACTTTCCATAAAAACAGGAGACAAGTTGAACATGAAATTCATATTACCCTGATTAAAAAATTAAATTGAAAAAACAAGTTTTATTTCGTTAAAATAAACTGTCTGCAACATTAAATTGCTCAATTTTCTTTTGATACTTATTTAATTCAAAATATGAAACCAAGTTTAAATTCAATTTCCTTCGCAAATATTGCATGGTATTTTTATTTTCTTTATAAAAGTCTCCTACTTTCACTACCGATTTATGAAACCCAGCAAAAGTGCGGATTTTAAAGCTTTTCGAAAAGAAAGTTCCAAAAAATATTCTTGGAATGCGAACTACCAGCGCATATTTTCCCCCCATTTTTTTTAGAAGATTAATTGTTACTGCAGTGCTATTCATATTCCAGAAATGATTAATATTTCAATATACAGGGTGATTCAAAATTACTTTGACAAACTTCAGGTGGCGATTTCTCACAATATTCTAATATGAATTGTCCAAATAAATATATGTCCGGAAACGCTTCGTTTCCAAGATACAGGGTGTTAAAGTTTTATTTTATTTTCGTTTTTTTTAAATGACTTTCGAAATAATGACTTTAATCAAACGAAAATTGGTATTGAAAAGTTTTTTGAGGTGTCAAATACAAACCTGATGTTATTATTGCTCTTACTCGTAGGGGGCGCCACCTACACGTCTTTTTATTTTTTGAAGATTTATAACTTCTTTGAGCGTACTTCTAGCACATTTTCCAGTAGAGAAATCAATTCCTCTATCATATCTACGTAAAAAAGCTACCCATGTTACAAGTCGCTATGAGCAACCGTTTTCTAGATATTTGTACTTGAAAATTTCAAGTCGATTATTTGATAATCGATGCGTGTTGAAGTTATTACCATTATTTTGCATTTTTCACAAGAATGCTCAGGAAATTTCTTGAAATAAAATGTTGATATTTCTTGCAAATTTTATTAAAACAAATACAGATTTTGCACCCTTGATACAAAAATAACTATTTCAAACGAGTAAAAATAAGTAGAATAGGTGGCGCCCCCTACAAAAAACCAAAACTACCTACTTAAACGTCAAATTCATTTCCTAAGCATTCCTGTGGAAAATGCAAAATAATGGTAATAACTTCAACACTCATCGATTATCAAATAATCGACTTGAAATTTCCAAGTCCAAATATCTAGAAAACGGTTGCTTAAAGCGACTTGTAACAGGAGTAGCTTTTTTACGTAGATATGATAGAGAAATTGATTTCTCTACTGAAAAATGTGCTAGAAGTACGCTAAAAAAAGTTATGAATCTTCAAAAAAGGAAAAGACGTGTAGGTGGCGCCCGCTACGAGAAAGAGCAATAATAACATCGGGTTCGAATTCAACACCTCAAAAAACCTCTCAATGCCAATTTTTGTTCAATCAAGGTCCGTATTTTGAAAGTTACTTAAAAAAAACGAAATAAAAATAAAACTTTAACACCCTGTATCTTTTAAACGAGGCGTTTCAGGACATATATCTATTCGGACAATTCACATTAGAATATTGTGAGGAATCACCTCCTGAAGTTTGTCAATGTACTTTTGAATCACCCTGTATGTCAATTAGCCAGTCCGACCCTGTTAGCCCATTAATAAGTTGTGCCAACCCAAGCTTTTGTGTTGTATCGAAGCTCTCGTGTCACGACTGGGAAAAAACAAAACTCCCCTTTCCCCTTATAGAATCTGTCAAATATTCACTTCGCGATGAAAAATGTCAATTAGCCTGGGTCACCATTCAAATCTATCGTTGTGGAAATATTTTAGGGGGATTTCACACCGCATATAGGCACTGATTCAATGAACATTTTCTCACTACCCGGCCATTTAGTATTCAATGACTGGAAAATGTATTCACATTTATATTCATCGTTAGGTTGTGACACTTCATGGGAAAGGCGAAATTTAGATGAATATTGTTAGTCGTTTGTGTTTGATCATCATCGATGCGTGCCATTCCAATAATTGTTTCTTGATAAAATGACTGATTTATCTTGTGGATGATAAGTATCTGATTAGATATGGCAAATTTAGGTAAAAGCAGATATATTATACTTTTTCTGAATAATGTTTTCATTTATCAAAAAGAAAAGTGTACCGTTCAAAGAAAAATCCTGAATAAGCTTACAATATTAATTCACACATTTGAATTGATGGAGCAGATAAGGGTTTAATTTTTATAAATACTGGTTTGTAGCCAACTCGACATTCCTTATAAAAAATCAGTCTGGATATACGTTTTTGTTCTACGAACATCCTGTTGAATTCCCTTGCAGAACCTCAAGACATTATATTCAGAGAAATATTTGAGAAGGCAATAGCAAAATAAATACTTAATAGACTTTGCTGTTCTATAAGATGTTTCTTTTGCTCAATTGCAAAAAATATCATGTTCAATTCATTACAGACACCACTGATATGCCAGTACCAATTTAAAGATTCATCTCACATCGTTTCCAAAAAGTCAACTTTTTGAGACATGTAGATTTCATCAATACGACATAATTCATCTACAATAGTATCCCTTCTATTGTAGAATTTCATTGTTACCGATCAATCGATTTTGGTCACACCAAGATGTTAATTCATTGACAACTATGTAAAGTATCCATCGTGGGTCTGGCGATTGTTATAGTGGTATCAACCGCAAACATTGTTATGTAACCGTCCTCCTCATATTCAGACACATCGTTGGCAAACAGAATAAATAATAATGTTCCCAACATGGAACCCTGAGGCACGCCCAGTCTAACATCATGCTTACTTGACACTGAACTCCCATTTTAAACGACAAGACTACGACTATGTATATAATATTTCAACCAGTATAGTATATTATTTGGGAAACCAAGCATATTCAACTTAGCAGAAAATGATTCTGGAGACACGCTGTCAAAAGTCTTTGGTAGGTCAAAATACACACTAATAACAAAATAATGAACATCTATATTTGAATATACATAATGTAACGTTTGCTTTTCTCAAAACGTCCAATTTCACTAGCCTGCATACAGTAATATGAAATACAACAGCAATTCATTGCATTTAAATCTGGTGGTGAAGTTATGACACTGCCATAAGTAATACTTTTTTTTCCACACGTCCACGAATTCTCCACCTCAGAATATTATTTGAATATATTTCGATTTTTGGGCACATTTGGAATGAGTAAAATAATTTATCTGTTTGAAAATATGAACAGGATGTTCATAAAATCATATGTTCGACTGAAAGATAAACATTAGTCACTATCTTCCATCGTTCAAGATAACCACTTGTGGGGTACTCATGTTGAAAAGGGAAACATTCTCAATTGAATATTGAATAGAAAGATTTTTTCTGAATTGAAAAATCAACGATAAAAATGAGGTTCCTCTTTGTGAATGTCTAACAGAAAACAACTACTTCGCTGGCTTAAGTCACGCTCGACATTGAACTACATCTGATAGATATTCTGAAAGGACCTTAACTCAAAAGAAAAAATCTGAAATTGAAAATTTGCATTTTCATTCAGATACTTATTTGATTTTCTATTCCACTCTCAATTAAGAACTCATATAGATGAATGAGGCAAGGAAGAATGTTTTCCAAAAAAGAGTACTCACCAGAAATCATTTGTAACATTGACGCAAGAGAGGCTAGGTCTTCAATACATTTTTGTTAACGAAAATCTATTTCACGCTTCCACCATCATCAGGAAGACCGGAAGAAATGGGAAACACATTTTCTAGAAGCAATCTCACTTTGCAAATATGCAAAAAAGTCAAAAATATTTTATTTAATGTTTTTTTTTACATTACAACCTGTCATTAAGAATGACAGATGGATTTATTTGAAAATATGAACAAGATGTTCATAAAATAAGATGTGGAATCATCTGCGACTGAAAGATAAACTTTGGTCATTATCTTTCATAATTCAACAATTTTAGAAAGAGAGAGCAACTATTCAAGAAGATTATTGGGAGAAATGATCCAAATAAATTTGATAATTGTGTTAATCTAAAAAGTGATACCCAAAATCTAACAAAAATCTATACACTTATTTTGGAACTGTTCAGAGAGAGATCACAATAATATAGAATTTATTCAATGTATGTAGAGAAAAACAATTCGGCTGATAATTATAAAAAGATCAGTTGTCGATGTACCGCTGAATACATAGGTGGTTGTTTTGTTTGAATTAAATAAATAATGTAATCCTGTTCAAGGTTATTTTATTTATTTATTTTCACTTGTGTATATTGTTGATTATGTATGTTATGCAAATGTGTCAATTTTATTTTGTTTTTGACAAAAGCTTCCCATGTCCAATGTTCAACATTTTAGTGGAGGAGGATCCATCACTGGAATAACTTGATTTTTAAAGATATGGTGATAGTTATAATTTGTTTCCATTCATATGTTCTACCAATGTGTCATTTTCTTTCCAGCTTTGAAAAAGGAATAAACAATTCCAAAACGTTAGCAATTGAAAAATAGTTTCACTTCCCAGTCAATTTTCCCGTTACTCCAGTAGCATTAGTATTCGTGGGACGATGAACCAATCATTTGTTCAAGATAACCTCTTGAAGGGTATTCATTAAGAATAGGGAAACATTCTCAATTGAATAGAAATATTTTTCTGTGAATTGAAAAATCCTAGATAAAAATGAATATCTAGCAGATGTAGTTCAATGTACATCGTGGCTTTAGCCAGGGAAGTAGTTGTTTTCTGTTAGACATTCACAAATATAACTTCATTTTTATTCACGGAAAAATCTTTCAATATTCAATTGAGAAAGTTTCCCTTTTTAAGTAAAATAATTGTCTGTCTAAGAATTAGAATCGATGCTATTATAATTTAGGGATGTCCCTTCTTCTTCTTCTCCAATCTAGTCACGATACAGAATAGGGATCCAGAGACACCTACAAGCAAAGATATGTTGTTCTATAACTAGGAGTGGTTTTGTGTATCAAATTTTTGAAAACAGCGTAAATATTAACAGGAAGTTATAAAAAATTTGAAGTGTGAATCTTTGATATTTTATTGGGGAGGAAGGAATTTGGAATTCTTCCATTTCTGTTCCTGGCTTCACTTAATGAACTCGTGACGGGTGATAGATAATTTTCCTATGCCATCTCAATACAAAGAAGGAGAAAAGCTTTGCTAAGAGGTGAATATAAATTCAAACATGAATACATGAAAATTATATTTTTGTAACTTTTGAGCCGAATATAATAATTTGTTAAATTTAAAAGTAGCTTCGTCAGACATGTTTTACAAATATGTTTTTTCTGTTGTTTGATGCTATAGTTCAGGTTTTTCGTCTCACGAGGTTTTACGTTTTTCGAGTTTTTCTTCTTTGTTGAAAGAATTTTTTCGTTTTGCGATTTATTAAGTCGTTTTTACAATAGGTCACGAGACTGCATAATCAAGCTCGTTTAGCAATATTTTAAGTGAAAGTAACTTCTAAAAGCATAGATGAACAAGATAGACTGGCTAAATTTCAACTTGATAAAACCAACTTTATTCTCAGTTGTAATACCTCAAGAGAGTGGGAATAAAGTAAAAATAATTCGACAGATTTTCGAAATCTTTTTGCCAGGCAATAGACACGAGAGACCAACGTGCTCGAGTGGCTATTGCCAAATGGCAACAAGTTTGAAAAAGGAATCTGGAAAATTATTTTCTACTCTCGTGTGGTATTCTATAGATTATTTTTTGATGTAACGATCATAAACTCATTTCCTCGGACAATGATACATACAATCTACTAAACCGCTTTTGATTAATTTTTAATTTTTCATGCGAATTGATGACAGAAGTCAAATTAAAAATATACGTTGTCAGAAAAATAATATTCCTCAAATTATGAAATACAAATTTCCGGGAAATTCAAATTCACGTTATTGATTGAACCACAACCCTTGCGTCCCCTATAAGAGTTAGCCTCTTGTACCCTTTTTAGAAAGGTTAGTTTTGTAACTTTGGAAATTTAATAAAAAACGTTGTAATCGTTGTGGAAGTTTCAATTTAAAATATTTTTCTAAAGCCATGTTGATTGTTACGTAATAAGTTGTTGATTTTCAGTTAATCCACCATCTCAGTGGCCACTACGTTTTCATATTTATATGTCGTGACGATCACCTCTTTTAGAAAGTGGGATTTTCAATGCCTTACTAAAATCATTTGCATGAAAGATTGTTTCAATAATAGGTGAGAGGCTCTATTATAATGTCAATAATATGATTATATTTCTGTAAAATCAAAAGAAAACTATGATTACTTCCACCCAATGATTTCAAAATCGTCGCTGTCCGATCACTTTTCACAAATAAAAAAAAAAGATGATAAATATAGTAAAACCTTTATAAACTTCGATAAATTGAGAAATATTTTAAATTCCGTAAATTGGCAGGAACTTTACTCAAAACCGGATGTAGATATCAAGAATAGTTTATTCATGGATTAATTGAAATATTATATCGACTTGAACAGTACCACTATAAAAATGAAGAGAAATTTTGAAAAGAAAACCATGGATAACAAATAGCCTTGTACAATCAGTGAACAAAAAATGTCTTGTATAAAAAAGCACAAGGAAACCCAAGTAACGCCACTATACTGAATGAATTCAGGCAATATAAAAATATCCTGAGTAATCTCATTTACAAAGCGAAAACAAACTATTACAAAAATGAGATCTCTAAGAATCAAAACAGTCCCAAACATATGTGGCAGTGCGTCAAGAAAATATGAAATCTGACACCACAATTGCCATAAAAGATAAAGGATAATTCTTTGATCACAGAAAAATTTTATGATTATAACACTTACATTGGAGCTAAACTCCCAGATAAAATAAAAAAGACAATATTACAACAGTCACCATAAAAAATGTGTTAACCAACTTGTGCAACCCATAACGTATATTGCATCAAACCTCTCTTCAAGTCTGGGAATAGATTAGAGATATCAAATTATAGACCAATTTCTTTACTTTCGAAGAATTTTAGAAAAACTAATCAGGTCAAGAATGTTGAATTTAATATAAAAATTTAATATCAGATCCGAAAAACAATATGGGTTTATGGGAGGGATATTGACACAAGATGCAATTGCAGACTTAATCTCAAAAATATATTCCACTATAGATGCCAAAGAACCTGCAATATGTATCTTCGTCGATCTTGCTAAGGCTTTTGATACCGTCAGCCACCCAGACCTACTTGAAACTTTGGAAAATACTGGATTTAGAGGTATAGCCTATCAACTATAATATAATATAATATAAGTAATATGAAGAATGTTAGTTATGGAGTCACACAGGGGACCATCCTTGGTCCCATCCTCTTTTCAATCTATATTAATGCATTATTCGACGTGCCTGTAGATGGGGAAATAAGTAGTTTCGCCAACGACACTGTCATCTTCTTCAGAAACAAGAACTGGTTAGATCCGAAACAAAAAATCATGGAATCATTACCTCTAGTGCTAGAGTTCTTTAGTAGTAAACTACTTATGAATCGAATCTAACTCTATATAAGAAAATATAATTTCATCATCATCATCATGCTGCAACTAGGATATGGACAAAACAATAAAATTCTTAGGAGCAACCTGAAATGGAATACTCATATAGATAACAAAAATAAAAAATTCAGATATTTCTTTCAAAACTTTGATATTTCAAAAATATCTTTGATATAAATCACCGGAAAGGAAGGGAAGGGGCTATTTAGGTGATGAATTATACAGGGAGACAGGAGTAATGGACATTAATCAAATATTTATTTTGGCGCTGGTGACGCATTAAAATAGAAATTTTGCCAAAGGTAAATATATCGACCACAACTACTCAACCAGGCATAAAGAAAAGGCCTTGAATATTGAAAACAATTCGGCAAAAGTGTCACGTATACCTTGCGCCAAAAATTTATAACTGAGTACCCCTTAATCTAAAAACACACAATCCCACGGACCTGTTCGAGTCAAAACTTAAGAGATGGCTAATGAACAAACCCCGTATCGAAATGGTTGATCTGAAAAACAAAGTTACATGAACTATTAAACAAGTATTTGTTCCCAAGATATGATAGCTGTAAACGGTTTCAATTATTTTAGAAATTCTGAATTTTTACTTTCATTTTCATTTTAACTTTAATGTTAATTTTGTCAAACTGATTCGTCTACCTTTTCAATTTATTTTTCAAGTTGTAGCTGTTTCAATCTTTATTCATTTCCTTGAGTTGATATGTGATCATCAGGATCAGAAATACCCACGCACAGGTTCTCCTGTGTGGGTTACCTGAATTTGTTCATATTGTTCAGATTATCATAAATACATATATAACATTACCAATACTTAATATTGAATAAATTAATTATTATTATTTATATCATACAGGGTGAGTCAGAACTACTTCAGGAGGTGATTCCTCACAATATTCCAATATGATTTGTCCAAATAAATGTATGTCCGGAAACGCTTCGTTTCCAAGATACAGGGTGTTAAAGTTTTAATTTTATTTTCGTTTTTTTTTATAACTTTCGAAATACTGACCATAATTAAACTAAAATTGGTATTGAGAAGTTTTTAGAGGTGTCGAATTCGAACCTGATGTTTTTCTTTTTTGAAGATTCATAACTTTTTTTGAACGTACTTCTAGCACATTTTTCAGTGAGAAAATCAATTTCTCTATCATATCTACGTGAAAGAGCTACCCTTGTTACAAGTCGCTATAAGCAACCGTTTTCTAGATATTTGGACTTGAAAATTTCAAGTCGATTATTTGATAATCGATGCGTGTTGAACTTATTACCATTATTTTGCATTTTTCACAAGAATGCTTAGGAAATGAATTTGACGTTTAGGTAAGTAGTTTTATTTTTTTGTAGGGGGCGCCACCTATTCTATTTATTTTTACTCGTTTGAAATAGTTATTTTTGTATCAAGGGTGCAAAATCTGTATGTTTTAATACAATTTGCAAGAAATATCAATATTTTATTTCAAGAAATTTTGAATATGTAGAATAAAATAAAATATAGGAAACTAAATTGTATTCAAATAAATTGTTCAAAGTGTCCACCTTCAGCGAAGATACAGGCATTCAGTCTTCTAGTCATTGAATCTCGTACCCGCTCAAAAATTATTGGTGTATTTCTTATTGTTTCACAGGCGTCTACAATTCGGTTTCTCAGATCTTTCTCGTTCGCTACTGGAGTTTTATAAACTAGTGACTTAAATTGTCCCCAAAAATGAAAATCTAGCGGGTTCACATCTGGGGACATTGGTGCCCACGCCTGGTTAGGTTCTTCTACACCCCTACCGATCCATCGATTTGGATAGACAGTGTTAAGGAATTCCCTGGCTACAACGCCAAAATGGGCCGGAGCCCCATCATGCATAAACCACATGCCGTTACGAATTTCTAATGGTATTCTGAAGTAGTCCCGGCAATTCATTTTCTAAAAATTCTCTGTAAGTTGCGCCATTTAGTCGGAACGGAAGAAAGAAAAGACCTATCAAGTAATTATCAATTATTGTCGCCCATACATTTACAGAAAATTGATACTGAGAATGTCTTTCACTAACTGCGTGCGGATTTGCCAGAGCCCAAACATGGTTGTTATGAAAGTTTGTGATAGCATTTCGGGAGAAGTTTGCCTCGTCCGTGAAGATTACATATCTTAAAAATTGAGGATTTCCAGTAGTAATGCGTTGATGAAAGTCTCGTGGCAAAAGAGCTGTACCCTTTGAATATGGTATGGATAAAATTGTTGATCGTGGATAATTCTCCAAACTGTGGACAAAACAGTTTCTTCCAATTCTGGGGTTCGGACTGCTCGTGGTTTTCCAATAATATCAGCTGCCCTCTCAAAACTACCTGTTTCTGCCAAACGACGGTGGACACTGGTAAATGTTGGAGCTGAAGGCAGTACTCGATTGGGAAATCGCTCCTGGTAAATACGTCTTGCTTCGCGAGCATTGCCATCCGCAAGGCCATAAACGAAATGCATATCAGCTAAATAAGCTTTATTGTTTAAATAATCAATTTTTTCAAAATTAGTGTTTTAAAACTTACAGAAACTTCAAGAAAACAACAAAACGTTTAACTGTCACATAATATGTAATTACCAAAACTACTTACTCAAACGTCAAATTCATTTCCTAAGCTTTCTTGTGAAAAATGCAAAATAATGGTAATAACTTCAACACGCATCGATTATCATTAATCGACTTGATGATATGCTAGAAGTTCGCTCAAAAAAGTTATAGATCTTCAAAAAAGAAAAAGACGTGTAGGTGGCGCCCCCTACGAGTAAGAGCAATAATAACATTAGGTTTGAATTCGACACCTCAAAAAACCTCTCGAAACCAATTTTCGTTCAATCAAGGTCAGTATTTCGAAAGTTAATTAAAAAAAACGAAAATAAAAATAAAACTTCAACACCCTGTATCTTGGAAACGAAGGGTTTCCGGACATATATTCATTTGGGCAATTCATATTAGAATATTGCGGGGAATCACCTCCTGAAGTTTGTCAAAGTACTTCTGACTAACCCTGTATATTTAATCAAAATTATAGACATTTCGTCAGCGCCTGTCGACTTTTTATTTTTAATTAATTTCAGAGTATCACATACCTCTGATTCTGCTTCAGAATATTGACATTTGGTCTGGAAGTGCAGGGTAGTGATAAAATCTGACCAAAGTGTCAAAGGAAATTAGACTAGTAGGAATCGGCGCATGAGTACCGAAAACTATTCCACCTCAATTTTTTTATGCGATCCTCTTCAAATTGCCCTACTGATGATATAAATGCATGTTGCCATGGGGCAACCCCGTGCCATATTGTTTAAACCGAAATTGTTTAAACAATTGCAAGGAATTATTATTTTTCAAATTTTTCAAATTTTCAAATTAAAAAGGTTCCATGACTTTTCACGATAGAGTTAATATTTTTAGAGATATGAATTTTTAAAGGTTTGAAAAATCTCAAATTTGGGTACTTTTGACCCATGAAAAATATATAAAAAAAATATATATAAATATTTTTTTTTTTATTTTTCATACATTAGTTGATGATATTCTTAATAGATATTTAAATTTTTTTTAGGGAACTTAGAAATTTGGACAGGACAACGTCTGTCGGGTCAGCTAGTGCTCTATATAATCAACAATTTTGTCACAAGAACAAACAAAGATCTTGAGGTTTTATACAAGGAGTAACCTTGAAAAAATAAAAAACACAAAAAAGGAATCATTTCATATACATATCCATATAAGTATATTTTATTTTATTATTTTTCAATTCATTTGAATGTTTTTATTATTTGTATATATTTGTGATTCCAAAAAATGTTCAAATACCATTATATCTTATTATTGTTAATGTAAATGAATACATTACTATGAAAATAACAAAAAAGTAATATAAACTGATAAAAGAGTAATTTTAATTACATGTTCCGATTCATGCTTAAATAACTTTTGTAAAATTGATTCCAGAAAAAAAATTGTGAAAAACAAATTGTAGACAATTTCATTATTATTAACATTGCTCAATTTAACAATCTTGATAAAGTTAATAGTTTTTAAGATAAATGATAAATAATAATTCAGGACACAGAGACGCCGATGCACGCATGAGTCAGAGAGAGACGGCGATACTTAAAGGTAAGCGACGCATACTTGTTAGCGCGCGAAATTAACAATAAAAAAACAGGTATAAACAATGAATTTTTTTCAAATATCTATCAAGAATATTATTAACTATTGTATAAAGAATTAAAAAAAAATATTATTTATATATTTTTTTTAATATATTTTTTATGGGTCAAAAGTACCCAAATTTGAGATTTTTCGAACCTTTAAAAATTCATATCTCTAAAAATATTAACTTTATCGTGAAAATACATAGGACCTTTTTAATTTGTATTTCAACAAAGAATATAAAAAAATTTGTCCGGTTGAAAAATAACAATTCCTTGCAATTGTTTAAACAATTTCGGTTTAAACAATATGGCACGGGGTTGCCGCATGGCAACATGCATTTATATCATCAGTAGGGCAATTTGAAGAGGATCGCATAAAAAAACTGAGGTGGAATAGTTTTCGGTACTCATGCGCCGATTCCTCCTAGTCTAAATTGATCAGCAAATAATTTGAGGAAGTAGACAATTAAAAAAAATGTGACCGGCAATCTCCCGTCACTACGCTCACTCCCTTGAAGTAGAAATCCATTAATAGAGCTACGGTAAATGGAGCACACAACAACTTAGTAAAGATCGAAATGAGTTTTCGGCGAAGAGAAGGAATCGTGAAATTAACAAAAACTCAATTAGAAATGGAGCTAAGACAAAAGCGCCGCGCTAAACCGGTGGCGCCAGCATCTCATCGTCATGCCGACACCGCGTTAAAGGACGAACGAATTGCAACCGTAGGACAGCGTGGTCAGAGTAGGTCATCAAAATCAGTGGCGTACTTTTATATCATTGCCGCGATAAAAAAATCTTTGAAGTTATTCAAATATCGATATTGGGAAATCATTATACAGTTTTCCGGAGGATGTTCTCTTTTTATCATAAAAATCCAGCTTACTTACATGTCACATGGTACATTTCCGACTAATGTGATTGGCTGAGATGATAAAACAACAAAGAGTAGATGAAGAGGGAAATAATCTCAAAAACGTCTCCACAACATTTATTTACTCTAAATAATCAAGAGAGAGGGGGACATGACAATGTTTCGGTACCAGACGGAACCATCTTCAGCTAATGTTAAAACATTATGGAGAGGAAAAATTAAAAACTAGAGGAAAGTGACCAAATATGGAATACCGTTTTGATTTTCAGGCATAACTTTCACAAATTTTATAAATAAAATACTTTTTGTGGTAATTATTAACAATCATATATTTGCACTTAAGTTTGTAACAATTTTAGATTATTTTGTTCAGTTTGAGGTAAGAAAAATGTTCAAAAACTAAAAAACGATAAAGGTACCTATATATGGAATAGGTACCCCAAATATGGAATACTAATACACTATGAAAAATTAACCTTAACTTATAAGAGACTCTTTGAAAACTTTGGTATAATAAAGAGATGAACACAAATTATTTACAAAAATCACAAATCCAGGTATCAAACTCTGGCCCAGCGCAATCATTATGTGCCCAGAGCCCACACATGAGGCACTTGATCCATGTTTCCCCATGAGTGTCATTCGAAAACAGCATACCACAGAAAATACACTCCGAATCTTCAGAGTCTGGAGCTGTACATCCTATCAAGGCATCGGGTTCGCTGTCTGTATCAAACAGCATCACCTCCTCATCATCTGAATCAGACATAGGCTTAGTCTTTTCTTTTGGTTTTTTTCGTTTTGATTTCTTCTCATTCTGCTATCTGCCGTTTTCCTTTATGTCCAATCACTTGGGGTATCTTGCTCTGTACTACGGTAAGCCCTGATTCATCCACGTTGTATATGCGACTTGGACCATAGTTTCCTTGAGCATAGACGTCTTCGAGGAGATCAAAGAATGAGTCTACTTTTTCTTTGCTAAATCCAAAGGCTCTAGCAAAAGACGTGCCAGTTGGTCTTCTCACTGATAGCTTGTCCTTATGGCGTTTCAGAAATAATTTAAGCCATTTTTTTCCAGCAATGCCAGTTGCACCAAATGGATTTTTCAACTGATTACGACTTGCTAACATGTACGCCATTCTTCGAACATCATTTCTCGTCAAGCCATGAAATTTGCTCTCCATCTACCAAAAGATTTTCAAGGGTTGTCCCTAAGACAGTTTTCCTTCCGAGTGTAGTAGCTGCGGCTTCTTCTGGAGAAAATTCGTTTTTCTTACATAAACGAAACAAGGTAGATCTTGGCACATCGAAGTGTTTTGCAGCTTTCAAATAACCCATTTTTTTTCTCGTACTAATTTTATAGCTTCTGCCATATGCTCTGAATTCCATTCTTTTCGCTTCGTTTTCCAATTGACGCCCGCCATTCTGATAAAACCCGAAAAAAAAAAATTAACAAAGTCATTAAGTCAGCTGATACGTCACAGTGTCCAATTATGGAATAGTCCATAATTGGACACTGTGATCCGTCCATATTTGGATTTTCCAACTATTTCAAACTGATATTCACATATTTATATTTCAGAAAGTAATACTATCTAATACCGCTAAAACATACTAAAGAACATCCAAAGGGTCTCTAAAAGTTATAAAAACAATACTGTGTGCACTTTCAGTACGAAAAATAATGATTTTTTACGTACCTTAGAAACTTATGCGGCAGCGATAAAACAAAACACTGTCACTACGACGAAAGGGCTGGCTCGACTGACATGCTACAATTTGTACGCGTAAATGGGAGTAGAAAGAGACAGAAAATCACTGTTTATTGCGTGTGTGAGTTTGCATTTGAGAAAAATGGGGGTATTCCATATTATGGATACTATTCCATATTTGGTCAGTTTCCTCTACAATTATGTAATACATTGAAAGGTTATAAAAGGTATAGTGAATCAATTACTCTACCTTTTATAACCTTTTAATGTATTACATAATTGTAGTTTTTAATTTTTCCTCTCCATGTTCCGTCTGGTACCGAAACATGTCCCCCTCTCTCTCGATTATTTAGAGTAAATAAATGTTGTGGAGACGATTTTGAGATTATTTCCCCCTCCATCACCAGCACTCCACTTTGAGATATAATGGATTTCCACCAAAGATTGAACAAAGAGTAGAGCTATCAAACCGTTGAAATTTCCATTATCACCGCATGTTGACCGTCAACTGTTTCTAATGAAAATTGTAGTTCGACGTTAAGAAGTTTATTTCATCTGATCATGTTCATTATATTCTCCCACCAAATATCACTCGTGCAATGATTATGAACATAACAACACAATAAATATCCAGACACCTGGAAATATTTTCGATGAAGTAACATACTAGATGAGACGCTATAAAAACAAAATAATTTTCCAACAAACGGTATGATGTGGAAACTCTAAAATATGATCTTAACGAAAGCAAAAATTAAATTCTTTCTAAAAATGATTTTTAAGACAGGTGTTATATTATCAACTTGATTTTCCACAAAGAACACTGTCCCACAATATTCAAAGAGGTAATTGTTACATCAATTTCCAAAACACGGGAGAAAAACGATGTCTGCAACTACCGAGCTATAAGCCACAAAATAAGGATTATTACAATTTTTCATAATTACTGGTTACTATCAGATCTTTATTTCGGTTTTCGGGAAAATAAATCCACTAATGACCCAATAGGGTTTCTGCCCTAGACCATATCAACTGTTGTGCAGCAATCTTCTTAGCCTAAGATTGAGCCCTTTGATACGGTGAGTCATACATTACCTTCAGGAAAGCTTGAACAAATGTGGCTCTAGAACTATTTGAGAGTTAGCTAGAAAATAGGCGTCAAAGAGTACAATGTAAAAGCACAAGTCGAACTATCATATATGGTACCGAGACAATCTTGAACACACCAGGAATATTTCAACATTTGCGCCAGTCTACGAGATGAAGACTTGATTCCTGACTAATGGTATCAATTCGAGCAGTTTTTGTAACTCCATTCCGTTTGATCTTGTTGCATTTTTCTTTGTTGTAATACACATAATTTTGTTTTTGTTAAAACAAAACATGGTACTGGTACATGCCTACATTGGAAGTTAAAAAAAGCGGAATAATTTTAAAATACTACGATTGAAGTCACAAGTTGTGCAAACCAAACGTGACAGCCACTTTCTAGGTTTTTTTTCGATTCCAATTACAGAAGATCCGTTCATGGACAATGTTGTATTTTATTTTTCAATTAGGAAACTATTGCTTTCACGGACACAACACAAAAAATAAAAAACTGCTGCAATGAATCATTCTTCTCAACACATATTTTTAAATCAAGAAATTTTGTTTGGTTAAAAAGTTCTGGTAAAAAATGGAATAGGGATTGCATGTTTCACACCTTTGAAAGATCACAACAAAATAAAAAAAATATTCATAGCTAGTCTTTTCATTAGTAGAACATGCCCATGGAATGCCCTTTCTTCAACTCTTCAACAATTTCATTTTTGGAAGCGTGTAACTTTTCAAGGAAAGGCGTAAGGGCTTTTGTTCTCTTGAAAGACCCCCTTTAATTTTCGACAAGGAATCACCCCCTAAAAACTTTCGCACTCAATTGGTTACAGCCTGTACATATAACGGGATACAGGGATAACGGGAGACCGGATGACTGGATAATCGGATAACGGAACTGGGAACGGGAAAACGGGAAAACGGGAAAACGGGATTACGGGAAACGGGGTAACGGGATTACAGGAAATGGGATAGCGGGAAACGGAATGACGGGAATCGGGCAAAGTCTCCGGCCATAAGCTAGATGGAAGAACACAAAATAAAGCATAGGAAATAAAATAATTTATAAGAAAACTTTTTGAATACAAGCTTTCATTCAAAAAGTGAAAAATAATTGTTTTGGATCTGTGAGGTAGGTTATTCCGTGAGCTATAGATTAAAAAGCTTGACGCGCAAAGTTTTCAGTTCGAGTACAAAAACTCGTCCACCATTTGGGAAATTCAAAAACTCCGACCCCGAAAACTCCCACATACCAATTTTGAATAGAATCGGACCATAAACACAAAGATCATCGGCCATCTTGGAGCCGCCATTTTAATTTTATGAATTTTTAAGAAATAATATTCGACCCTGGAAACCCCCACATACAATTTTGAATCGAATCGGACTTAAACCTACATCTCGTCCGCCTTCTTGGAGCACCATTTTGTTTTTATCTCTAACAAAAATTCCATGAGCCGCCATTTCAATTTCATGAATTTTGACAAAAAAATCATGATCTCAGACTCCAAAAACCCCCCCTACAAGTTTTGAATAGAATCGGGCCATAATCACAAAACTCCTCCGCCATTTTGGAGTCGCCATCTATAATTTACAGATTTTGACAAAAAATTCGAAATCTCCAACTCCGTTAACCCCCACATACCAATTTTGAATCGAATCGAACCATAATCACAAAACTTGTCCGTCATCTCTGAGCCGCCATCTTAAATTTTTTAGTTTTGACAAAATATTCACAATCCATGTCTTCGCAAACCTTCATTTATTAATTTTGAATCGAATCGTACCATAATCACAAAACTCGTCCGGCATCTTGGAGCTGCCACTTTCTTTTTTCTCTAACAAAAACTGTATTAGCCCAAGCAGCATTATAGTGACGCAAACTGATACTGCAACTTCGACTCGGTGGTTATCACGTAATTACCACTGAATCTACCACTACACAGTAAGAATAACTAAAATTTTATATGTGTATGGTTGTAGTCACGTAATCCCCATCATGGTAGCCACTCCACAGTTCTTTAACTTATTATTGTCATTTGAGGTGTCTGAAACATTATGGCCAATGAGCAAATCACTTTGCAGGTTTTCAAACTTAAAAGTGGAAAATAACTGTTGCGGTAACCATCCTGTACCACTTAAATATCACTTAGAAGTCACAGTCACTTTCAAGATAGTATGATGGTTTCGGTGACGTTTTGGTAACTCCAAAAAACCTTCAATGTGGCAGGCACTTGATTGTGATATGTGGTGATGGTTGCCACGTTCTTGCTATCTCCATAAGTGATAACCTTCAAAATTCACCATTCCGTGCGATGACGGAAGCTAACCTAAGTTTTCTCAAATTATTTTATTGTGGCTTACAAAAAGTTTGTTTACCTGTTACGTGAAACATGAATGATTTTATTCAATATGAAATGGGTTATGCGTTTTCAATGGATTTCCTTGATTTTGAAGTGACCGTGGATTGGTCCATGCCATAACGAAAACTAACCTAACTTTTCTCAAATTATTTTATTGTGGCTTACAAAAAGTTTGTTTTACCCATTACGTGAAACGTGAATGATATCAATTCAGAATAAATTGGGTTATGCGTTTTCAATAGAAAATTTTCCTTGATCTTGTATAAAAAGGTTAATTTAAATAGATTGGATCTCTGACTTGTGCTCCTACTTAATATTTATCTTTCAATTGTTAATTCTGTTTGCATAAATGCCATCATTTTAATTACTTGTTTATTGATAATTGTTACTTGATACTTGATAATTGTTGATTGGAGCTCCATAAATCCACTCTACTTGCTACATGTCCTTTTAAACAATTAATGAACATGTACCGGCAATTTCGAGGTTGGAACTTTGAAGTGGCAAGTTATTATAGCCGGACGTGTTCGCCCCTTTCAAGGGTATAAGACCCATTGTAATTTTAAGGTTATAACTTTGAAGTGGTTAGTCATGGGCCTGCGACGTGGGTGCCACTTTCCAGGTTAATAATTTAGTTCCACTGGGCACTTTATGATGGGAGGAGCTTTAGAGTGGTATATTTACACTTTTTGTCACTTTAAAGTTATATACTCCTAAAGCCGCCATATTTACAGGAATATGCTGGGTCGCCATTATTAGAGAAATGATCGAAATATTCAATTAAGATTTATTTGTCATCAGTTCTGTATCAAACGTAGTAATTTGTTACGTAAGTATTTGTTTCAACTAACCAAGATTGATGAAACAATGTTTGAGGGATTTAAGTACATAATTTCAGAGGCGAGTTATTCCCAAAATTATAAAGTTTTCCTTAAATAAAGCGTATTCAGATGGTACGTGCTTACAATCGAGCTACAACACCCATATTTCACATAAAACTTTCAATCGTTTTAATTTTATCCCGATCAGAAGTATGTATGTATGTATGTTTATATGATATATATTTTTAAAGTTTGTCGAGTGTTAGAAATGGATCAGGCAAAATGGAAGAATGAGGAACATTTATCACAAAAATATGTTGCTGAACAGAGATCGAGCTACATATCATTCACACAAACGCAGTCAGTTATTTAACGTGTCTAGTGTCGGCCACTACATATCCACGTTTTTGCCAGGTGACCACATCGTGGTTGGAATGTGGCTATATGAGATCCAGAAACGTAGATCGAAACGTAGCAGCCACTAAAAAAGTGTTCCCCATTTTGGTAGCCGCCACGTGATAGAACCGTGTATATTACGTGGCAGTGGTTGTGGCCAAACACTTCAAAGTTTTCCAGAATCGTGGCCGGTACGTTCCGTCCACTTAAAATGCTACTTGGGAGGCATTGTCACCGGTATTTCGAACACCTGCCAAATTTCAGCTCAATCGGATGTCGGCAAGTGCTCCAAAAATGGATTTCAAATCCGGAAAGAATGACAGAACGAAATACAGAACGAATGACAGAATGAATGACAGAACGAATGACATACGAACGAAGCAAGTTAAATAAAAGCTTTCAAAAATACAAACGGACGAAGTCGCAGATAGTAGTACATACACTATTATTCTGTTTTGATTCCATATAAATTGCGATTCAACAATGTGTTCGGGAAAAAACTATTTCCAAAACATCGGGAGTTCCTCTGCTTAACCCAACCACCCGCCTGTGTGGCTGACCAGTCAGGTAGATCAAAAGAACCCACAGACGCGGCGTTATTACCAAAGATGAGTTACTCCGGATAGATTTATTATGAGCATTCGTCATAATTTCATTAGTTTCTTGACAGAAGCAACACAAAAACTAGCGTGTAAATCAATTCTATAACGCCTTTTTAGTCGGCTCTTTGTTCAATAGAGTATTTGGATAATGTACAAAAGGTTATTAAAGATCCATTTGGGTGGTAGAAGTTTCCTCTTGCCGGGCATGGGAATAGGCTCAGAGATTGAAGAGATGAGTTTTCCCATAATACCGGCAAGTCCGTGTAGACCCCTGTAATGAGAAAAACTCATAGGCCTGGATTGATTTTCTAAACAAAAAAACTCACTCGTGACAGTTGCTCGATTCATCGTTATCACAATTGAAATACAATTATTTTAATATGAAATCGTTGTTTCATTGAATACATGCAATTTTATTTGATGCTGCCAGGTATATTTATAAGACACACGTCCGCATGTACCTTATGAAAACTACAGGTTGGTTGCTGACCTCATTTAACTTGCCACTTTTTATCTTTCTTTTGAATTTTCCTACATCAAATGAAAGAAATATTGAGAATCCAATTGGAATATTTTCGTTTCGGTTTCCGTTTCTCCGGGAGTGACGCTACTTTCAATCGGGCACTCTAAATTGTATAACATTTTTGGATTCCTCTCACGATGATGAGAAAAATGCGGCGGTCTCATACCGTTCCCGAGTTGGAGAACTTTAAAAAAAAATAAACCTCATTTTCAAGCACCGTTTTTTCGCACAAAAATCAGTCAAAATGCCTCCTTCTTTTTACCAGCACTACACACCCTAAATCACTTATTTTCGGCACAACTATGCACAAAATATCGTCGTTTTTATCGAACAAATCGCCCTTCTTACACAGTTCCAAATAAAATAATTTCACTCTTTGACAGACGGAATTTAGTAACTTTGCCTTATTTTTCATGTTGGTGATAAATGAATTACCGCCAACTTTTCGAATTCAAATGTGAGCAGTAGTTTTCCCTTCATTTATGTGTGCAATTGTTGTGGGCGGTGATTCATTTATTACAAACATGAAAAATAAGGCAAAGTTACTGAATTCCACCTGTCAAAGTGTGGAATTTGTTTATTTGGAACTGTGTAAGAAGCAGGATTTTTTCGATGAAAACTACGATATTTTGTGCAAAGTTGTTCCGAAAATAAGTGATTTAGGGTGTATTGTTTATGCTGGTAAAAATAAGGAGGCATTTTGAGTGAGTTTTGTGGGAGAAAACAGTGCTTGAAAATTAGGTTAAAAAAAATTTAAAAGTTCTCTAACCCAGCAACGGTATGAGACTGCCGCATTTTTCCGGATTCGTGTTCAGGAGGCAAAAACACGTAAGAATAGTAATTTACGTAACAAGTCCGGAAAATAGGGTTTTTTTGGACGAATAGACAAAAGTCTGTGAGTCCAAAAAAACTATTTTCGGGCGTGTTGCGTACAATATTTTTTCGGCAACCGTGTAGAATAACAAATCAATGAGACGACATATTTCTTTATTTCTTTATTATACATTTTAATTCTTATTTGAATCGAACAGAACAGAACAGAAAATACTACATCTTAACAGAAACATTCTAATTCTTATTTATATTAATATATCCATATATTTATATATATTTATATATATATATATATATATATATATATATATATATATATATATATATATATATATATATATATATATATATATATATATATATATATATATATATATATATTATATTATATATATATATATTATATATATATATATATATATATATATATATATATATATATATATTTATATATATTTATATTAATTTCCCAAGGAACATTTTCAAAGTCACTATCGCTGCTGCTTTCCATATTTTATTGCGAATTGCGATAAAAAAACATGCAAAATTTTTTCAACTAATTTCATATGAACTGTCAGCCGTTATTTCGTTGCTATGGTAATGATCAACTGCATTTATCAAAACCATACCTACCAAGATTTCCATATTTACAATGACAACAACGACGTGATTCTTCCCGGCCTAGTCCGGGAAGTACGTACTTCCCGGACTAGGCCGGAAAATGCTACTTTCTCAAAGAAAAAGCGTCCGGAAAGTGGGTACATCCCGGACGGTTGCCGAAATTTTTTTTTTCCCTATATTCAGAGTGCATGTGTAGAGTAACTTTATATTTACCTGAAGCTATATTCTGCCACTTACTTTTCGCATCTTGGAATGTGAAGGTTTGAGAAAATTTGCCTGATAGAAGTGGCTCATTTTCCTTTTCCTTCATCAAATTTATTAGGGTTTGTTTCTGTGATTGAGTACAATAACTTTATTTCTTTTCTTAGACTGCCATTAATCATTTGATATTTGAAATATTCAAATAAAAATGTTGTTTACGTAAAACTGTCAAGCGAAACTTCTAACCATGTTCAAACTTCAAACTCAAACCTAGGCAAAGAACACATTCGCGAATCGTTAATTCGGTGTTGAAAACTCATGCTATTCGACAATTTTTGTCGCATACGACTTTGATGTCGGAACCAATAGAGAATACCACAATTTCAAGTTGTGCGACAATTTCCACCGACAAATGTCGAATGCGACCAATTTTGGTCGACAAACGTACTAGAGATATGAGATATGAAACTGGCATAAAAAAGGAGCACTTAATTGAACCTCATATCAAACTGAACCTTGAGAGCTTCTTGAAATTACTAGACCATTGTTTAAAAATTTTGTGAATGACTCTTTCAAATAGGTACTTCTCTTTTTGTGAACGACTTTTTTCAATCATATTCTTTATTATTATCCCAGTTATAAATATTGGCTTTTTCGATTTGTTGAAAATATAAGAGTTTAAAAATATGATATTCCACTGTCAGGAAGTAAATGAGGTCACTTCGAGCAATTTCTTTAAGTAGATACTGATTCTCAAATCTGTAATTAATATCATACTGAATGGAATTTAAATTTTAATGTTTACTAATGAGCCATTAAAACTGCCATAAACACAAATAAAATTAGTATCATCGAATATGTTTTTTCGATATTTTTTAAAAGAGGTGTCGCTTGCTGTAGGATTCCATTTAAAATTATTGGTCACAATGGCCTTGTGACATCATCTTTGACGATTTCGTCATCTATCATCACTAGTAGGGAAGTTTACAACCTTTAATATTCAGTTTCCAAATTTCACTTGTTTATGCATAATCGTTCGAAAAATAAGGGGGGTGGGGGAAAGACTTTTGAGAAGCACTGTATCTTGTGAATCTAGGATCATAATAATATCATCTATTTCCCCATCATCGTTTCCCAGTGCATTTATTTAAACATTGTATCAAACAATTGACAGCACACTTTTTGAATGTAAAAATCGAATCATCTATTTGATTCTGGAACTCGACTCTCTTTCATATAGAATGGTCCGCCTGAATAGTAAATATCCCTCCTATTCACTATTATTGTATGCTCAATATAAGCTGATTCTGTATATACTTGAATATATGAATTCACAAAGCAACAAAACATGTTTTTCCATTCATTGTGGGTGAACTAATACTCTGAGTAAGGATCGTCATTGTTGACAGTGTGTCTTCTGAAAAAATAACAGAAAAATCTGGCCACTCATTCAATAAGAGGGCGAAGATTTATATCATTTGTGAACTGGAGTGTATAAATGACCACCTAAGTCGAATAGTACACACAAAACTACACGAATTTTCGTTAGGCTACTATACCCCATGCAGTCTTTTGTGCGAAGTCAGAATAATAGGTGATTTGTCATTCAATTCAAATGGGAGATTCCAACCATTAATAGTGAAACCAGAGAATCTTTGATTGAGTATATTATGTACAATGTGTAAAACTTTTAGAATTCCATACTGGACGTGCTACACTCGATTCGACTTTGCAATTCAAGGGGTCAATTCTCAAACCTCGAACGATAATTGTCGTTTTCGACAAAAGATGGAGAAAAGCGTCGCTCAACTTTAACATTTCGTATTCTCAAATTACTATCGCTAAACGACAATTTATGTGTATTCGACATACAGGCAACATCGCACTTTCAATACGTATTCCATTTGTGCCTTCAAAGTTTTTGTGATTCTAGTTCTCAGGAATGTATAGATGGGGGTCCATATATCATCAGTACTTCATATAACTTTTTTCCTAAAATCCTAAGTTACAGGCCCTCGAAGTTACATAATAAAAAATGTTTTTCTGTGATAACTTTTCAAGTGAGTATTGAAAATCAATCAAATTTCGGTGATTGACGACACAAATGAATTCCTTCGATGAGGTTTTATCATGAGTCAGTTGGGTTGCTACAAAGTCAGGACTGGACTGCTCCCAATGGCCCAACACCCCAAAACTTTGAAATGTCTGGGAATTTTCAATATTTGTCAACAAAACATGATATTCTCTGAATAAAAGTGCAGCTGTGTAAAGTCGATTGAAACAACTATTTTTTAACCTAGGAAAAAAAAAGGAGGAGGTTCTCTAGTAGACGCGAATATTTTTTATTTATTTAACTTTTCACAGAGTAGCTCGATTTCGATGATTCTTTTTTCATTGGATAGGGTATGCATCGAAGTTGGTCCCATTTGATTTGAAAAAATATGTCACCCTTAAGGAAAGAAAAATAGGGGATATTTATCGTTCATCCACTGAATTTTCCCCCGTTAACCGATACTACCCATAACTTTGTACTGGGTTATCCGATTTGGATGATTCTTTTTTTATTGGATAGCGTATACTTCATAATTGGTCTTATTTGGATTTGGAAATGAATATTCCACCCTCCAAGGTAGAAAAATAGGGAATTAATGATTTTTGATCTGTGAACCAATTCTGTTGAAATTTAGCACACATAATGGATACCTGGAGTCAATTGAGTAGGTAGACACAAGTGGATTTTAGCCACAAAAAAGCAAAAAATTAAATAAACATTCTCAGTCTTGATAATAACTGAGCTCCTGAACTAATGTGAGTACCTAATTTTGAGTCTAAGCCAAACAAACAGTCAACGAAGAGCATTAAATTTCTTCAAAAATAATATCAAAACGCCGCCGTACATTTTTTGATAAAAATGCACTTTTATTCGACGACATCCATTATCTGAAATGAAAAATCCAATGTTGAAAAGGGAAACATTCTCAATTGAATATTGATAGGAAGATTTTTCTGTGAATTGAAAAATCCACGATTAAAATGAAGTTATTTTCAGTGAATGTCTAACAGAAAACAACGTCAATATTATCAGGTTCAGTGGCGTAAACCTTCGATTCAAGGTAAAAATCCAAAGGTGTGAGGTCCGGTGATCGAGTTGGCCATTCCGTTGAACCTCGTCGTCCAATCCATCTACCACGATACTCCTCATCCAAATACCGTCTTAATGCACCGTAATAGTGTGGAGGAGCACCATCCTGTTGGAATGTTATTTCCAAATTGCCGAATTCATCTGGATTATCTTCCAAAATTTCAAGGATTAACGGTTCTATTGCGTTTTGCAACAGCTCCAGATAAACCTCACCAGTTAAATAAGTATTTGAAAAAAGAGTCCCAACGATGCGGTTTCCCAGAATCCCTGCCCAAACATCCACCTTCTGGGGAAATTGGGTATGCGTTTCACGAAACAGGTGAGGATTTGCGTCACTCCAATACCCCACATTCCGTGTATTTACATTTCCATTTAGATAGAAAGTACTTTCGTCACTAAAACAAATCGTTTTGACATAGTCTGGCTGTTGGTTAATTTTAGTTTCCATATTTTCACAAAATTCTAGTCTTCGGTCTGGGTCGTAGTCTGAGAGTTGATGAACCATTTTTAATTTGTATGGATGAAATTCGTTTTTTTTCAACACCCTGTGTACTGTACTTCGAATGACTTCACAGGTAGATGCAACGTGAGTTGTTGAAGAAGTGGGATTAACTATAACTTCTGCCAGTATATCAATTTTTTTCTCATCAGAAATTTGTGGTCTGCCAGATCGTTTCGCATCATGAATACTACCCGTTGTTCCAAATTTACAAAGAAGCTCCCTTAAATAAGTCCTCGGAACGGGGCGATAGGGAAACCTCTCATTAAAAATGAAAGTTGTTTAACAGTTTAACAAATTATTAAAATGTACAAAAATATTAAAAGTACCAAAAGCTGCTAAAACAGTTAAACGTTCAATCAACAATACACAAATTATTGAATGTACAAAAACTTGGACAATTACAAAAACGTCGAATTAGGGAGACTAACAAAAACGTCAGCTTATTTGACAACTATCGAGAGGCGGAGCTTGAATTTGGAATTTTAGTATTAACTGATTTAATTCATCACAGCTTTGCGTTTTTTAAAAGCGAGTTGCCAAAACTGCCATTAACACAAACAAAATAAGTATCATTGAATAGGTTTTTTCGATATCTTTTAAAAGAGGTATCGCTTGCCGTAGGGTTCCATTTAAAATTATTGGTTACAATGGCCTTGTGACGTCATCTTTGACGATTTCGTCATCTATCATCATTACAACCTTTAATATTCAGTTTCCAAATTTCACTTGTTTATGTATAATCGTTTCAAAAATAAGAGGGGGGGAGGGGACTTTTGAGAAGCAATGTATATCAAATACTACAAAAGATTCATTATTGAATTGCGTGAATATTTTTTCTGGTGAATTTCCACCATAATACAGTAAAAACAGCAACAGTAAAAAACTCGAATAAAGCCAGTGATTTAGGATAGGTCAATGAATACCCCTATTTTGCGATAAAGAAGTTACTAGAGAGAGTTTTCCATGTACATTTAATATTGATTTTGTAAATAAGAACAATCTTTTGGTAGAAAATCAACCAGGTTTTAAGACTGGGCATAGTTGTGAAATTGGAAGTTGTGGATGGACGAAAACAAAATGTTAGATCCAGTTTCTCTAGTACTGAGACTGAACATAAACATACAGGGGCGCAACAGGGTAGAAAGGGGTGAACATGTTCAAAATCGATCGAAAAGGCGTATTACTGACACATTAAATTTTTAGGGAGGATTTTTGGATAGATATTTTTACTTCGATATGTAATATTTAATGAGTTCAATAATTCTAGTGAAAATTGATGAAAACCGACCAAAAATCCTGTACAAAATAGTAAATTTTGGAAAAAGTGCATAAAATGTGCCATAAAAACACGAATTTTGTAAACGAAATACATACATTTATTTTCTAATTTTGACATTGAAAGTGACACTTTTCAAAACTCGATGGCGTTATCAAATGTTTTACTTTTCATCATCAGTTGCGAAAAGTAAAATTTTTCGCAACTGTTGATGAAGAGTAAATTTGATCACCAGATGCAAAACATATAGGAATAAAATTTGTTATAATTTTGAGGCTAAACTACTTGAAGTACTTCTTCATTGTTATTATATTCTCTGTACATATTATGAGGATTGAATTTTATTCGAATTCAATCCATAATATGTATGGTGAAAACGAATTATAAATATTAATAACATAATTTGAATAATTGGTGATATTGATCCCAGCTGAAAACGTAGTTTTCTATGTAGCATATTAATTTCCGTTTTTTCCATGGAAGTCTCTCCAAGGATGAGAACACGCTTTTAACGCACTAAAAAGTAAAAAAATACATAAAAAACTTCCTTGGAGTATGATAATGTGAGGTTTCAAATCCCCACTCCTGAAGATTTTTTTTTATTTTTCCAATTGAAATTAAGAAATTATTATTTTTGGAATATTCATCCCAAAACTATTATTTCTCAATTTCAAAGTGCAAATAAAAAAAATCGTGAGGCGTGGGGATTCAAACCCTTTCAAACTTTTGAGATCCAGAGCTTAGAGCTCGCGCCTTAGACCGCTCGGCTAACTGGACGATATTAATTGCCAAACGCATTACCATACTTTAACGTAAGTAAGAAAGTTTTTCATGTACTTTTGTACCTGATACCTGTAAAAGGCTCCGCTTTCGAAATACGTTCTCAACTACATATCACACTATTCATACTCAAAATTTCAGCTTTGCTAAAATGAGGAGGTTTGCCGGCTCTGGGATCTTACTCTAAAAGTATTATGTTTATCAAAGATTCGTAACCAAAAAGCACCCCATGCTTAGTCGTCGAATATTAAAATTATTTTTTAATTTTTAGTGCGTTAAAAGCGTGTTCTTCAGTTTTTTTGAATATATAATTTATATATTTTTAACTTGAATTAAAAAGGATCACATATCAAAATTAGAAAAAAATTGTGTGATGGGTCCCAACTGATTGTACAAATAACTATTGTACAACTGTAAATTTGAATTAATAAATATCGTCTAAAATATCTCATGAATAAATAAAATAATCAATGTTATGTCAAGAAGTGAATTTCCTCCACAAAAACAAACATTTAATCAATACTTAGAAAAATCGAATTTAAACGGTTTTCTTCACATAAAGGATTCAATATAAAATTGAACCAGAGAAAGGTAGATCTCAGGTGAAAAACAACTACTTTCCTGGCAAATACCACGCAGAACGTTGAATGATATTCACCTGAAAATCCATGCATACTTCCATAAAATATCAATGGACATTGAATGCAAATGTTTCTTTCTGATAAGCTCGATTATGTTTAATTTAAGTCGTGTTCACCTAACAATCCGCATACCGGTTTCAGGCTTCTTGGCCCTCATCAGTACGGAGTAGTCAACCAGCCAAAAGTCCAAAGAACTCTGGCTGAAGTGAGACACAACGTAAACAAACCATCATCGATCTTGTAACACCTATAGGTACGCCGGAAAAGATAAACTTTAACTGGCGGTACCTGTGCAAAGAACTCTGGCTGAAGTGAGACACAACAAAAACCATAGGTTTCTAAATAAAAGATTCCTTCTCAGTAGGTGCAAGCCGTCTAGCATATAGTGAGAGATAAGTGCCATGTGAAGTGGAATGAATAGAAAAATCGAATTTAAACGGTTTTCTTCACATAAAGGATTCAATATAAAATTGAACCAGAGAAAGGTAGATCTCAGGTGAAAAACAACTACTTTCCTGGCAAATACCACGCAGAACGTTGAATGATATTCACCTGAAAATCCATGCATACTTCCATAAAATATCAATGGACATTGAATGCAAATGTTTCTTTCTGATAAGCTCGATTATGTTTAATTTAAGTCGTGTTCACCTAACAATCCGCATACCGGTTTCAGGCTTCTTGGCCCTCATCAGTACGGAGTAGTCAACCAGCCAAAAGTCCAAAGAACTCTGGCTGAAGTGAGACACAACGTGAGATCTACCTTTCTCTGGTTCAATTTTATATTGAATCCTTTATGTGAAGAAAACCGTTTAAATTCGATTTTTCTATTCATTCCACTTCACATGGCACTTATCTCTCACTATATGCTAGACGGGCTTGCCACTCCTACTGAGAAGGAATCTTTTATTTAGAAACCTATCGAGGTGGGAGATTTTCGGTGTTTCTTTCTGTCACTAGGTACCGCCAGTTAAAGTTTATCTTTTCCGGCGTACCTATAGGTGTACAAGATCGATGATGGTTTGTTTACGTTGTGTCTCACTTCAGCCAGAGTTCTTTGGACTTTTGGCTGGTTGACTCTCCGTACTGATGAGGGCCAGAAGCCTGAAACCGGTATGCGGATTGTTAGGTGAACACGACTTAAATTAAACATAATCGAGCTTATCAGAAAAAACATTTGCATTCAATGTCCATTGATATTTATGGAAGTATGCATGGATTTTCAGGTGAATATCATTCAACGTTCTGCGTGGTATTTGCCAGGAAAGTAGTTGTTTTTCACCTGAGATCTACCTTTCTCTGGTTCAATTTTATATTGAATCCTTTATGTGAAGAAAACCGTTTAAATTCGATTTTTCTATTCATTCCACTTCACATGGCACTTATCTCTCACTAATCAATACTTCCTATACAATTTCACAGCACCCAATCCTCTTTCGTTGTTTTTACTATAGAACCGGTTTGTATTTGCTTCAATTTCGAGTTATTTTCAATAAGATGGATGTTGATCAAGGTAGAGGCAGCGATGATACCCCATCGTTATATCCGATGTAGCAAATCCGATAGAATCAAACATGTTACCGACCAAATCCAAGTTGGTATATGAATGTTTTCTCATACACCAACTTGGATATGGCCAATTTCGTGAATGGTGGGACAAGAAACATGTAAAAAAGCTGTCTGAAAATGTACTTATATGCTAGTGTGAGGAAAAATAAAAAATTATAAAACCTCCTAGTTATGAAGTGTCTACTCAATGTTGAAAAGAACATTGCATAAGAACATTTTGACATAAATAACGAAGTTTTCAAAAATTGGTTCCGCTCATTAAGAACCGATAATCTTAATTTTGTAATATTTCAGTAATTTCAATATTTCCTCAATTGTGGGTTGCATTGATTATAACTATTAATGCCATTGAAGATGTTGGGTCTATATTAATTGTTAAAATACCTATTACGCAAAAACGTTAACTTTTTCAAATTCTGATTGTATTGAGATATACCTCAAGTATAGAACGGCTACGGCCGTTCCATGCAAAAAATAATAGATAATTTTTTAAATATTCGAGAGGATAATGTGTTAACCAACATGTGGGGATAAATAAAATAGGAGAAATTCCCAGCTTGACCGGAAAAGACTTGTATAAGACACAGGTCACTGTTTTAGGAGAAGCTGAGAAACTCTTTAACTTTCTTGGCCAATGCAGGGGGCGACATTACATCCATAAAACGTCACGGTGCCAGTAGCCGAAAATCTGCCATCGTAGCAGAAGCGTATATAGAAGACAGTTGAATAACAAAATTGAGATTTCTAATGAAATTTTGAATTGTCCATCTGCTCCCAAGCAAATTGAAATATCTGATGAAATTTCAAGGAATATCTAACGTTTCTGAGCAGCAGCAAGGTGAAACATCTTCGAGAATTTATATTGGAAGTAAATGTTCAAACTTCGCCTTTAATTATTATTCCAATACAATAAATTGATGCATAATGAATTAATAATGATTAATTAACTTTGTTGGAACTAAATTCTTCAAAAAGTAATGTTTTTCTCTGTGAATCATTTTTGCAGGTTAAAAAAAAACCTTTTATTCGCAGTGAAAAATAGCCTTTTTACGATGGAAAAAACAAAACGTTTCTACATTAATAGAGATGAAAAAATGTCAAGGATTTTTGCCAGTTTTACAAAAAACAATATATGAAACTTATGAAGGTATTTTTTTTTCAGAAATTTGGATTCCTAATCTTCGAAAACACTTCAATGTTCAGATTAATTGAAACTTCAAGAATTGCAAAAATAAATAAAAAATTTACGTGTTGTTTCATATTATAATTTTTTTGGCCATCATCCAGTTCGTTTCAAAACATAATGAGAAATAAAATAGTACTTCTCCCACAAACTGGCTCCATTGCACAGGCAGAAGGATATCAAATTACAACTCAGAATATTCTCGCTTCTTCACCTGACTTTGATGACTGGTAAGCTTTTAAGGAGTGATACTTTTAACAGGCAGATTTAGTTTTAGTGAATAAGGGAATGTTGTTAACAATATAGGAATCCCATTGAAAAGTTGGTTCTAGACAATGTGTTTCCCAATTCTTCTGGTCTTCCTGATGATCGTGGAAGTGTGAATTAGATTTTCGTCGATAAAAATGTATTGAAGACTTAGTGAATGCGATGCCACTCTTGCATCAACAAGTGATTTTTGGTGTGTATCCTATTTTGGAAAACATTCTTCTTTGCCTCACTCATCTATATGAGGTTCCTTTTACAATATCTATCAGATGTAGTTCAATGTCCAGCGTGGCTTTAGGCGGGGAAGTAGTTGTTTTCTATTAGATATTACAAAAAATCACTTAATTTTTATTGTAGATTCTTAAATTTTTAGAAGATTTTTTGTATTCAATTCACTGTTGGAAAAGAGTTGTTGAAATAACAAAAAATAAGAAACCCAGGAGGTCCACTAGTATTAGTGGTGAAATTGGCAAATTTCGATATTGACGATGTTCACATTTACACATTTGTGGCTTTCACACAAATTTTTGCTATTTAACAAATTCAGCAAAGTAATTGCCACAATTAGACTGTGACGATTTTACAAAATCAGTAGTGCATCAACAACATTCAGTTGCTATTTTTTCACCTTTTTTTTGTTAAGCTGACCTAAAAATGTTTTTACAGTGAAGTAATTCATTTAATTTTTTCAATGAATTAACATAATATTTTAGTGGAATTAACATTGTAATATTGTCGATTCCTTTACTAGTTTTCATCATTTATAACAAGAAGTAATTTGTAAACCTCATGCTGTTGGAATCTCATTCTCCTTATATTGTTGTTGAAATAAAATTTTGTCGATTCTTTTCTTTTAGTTTTTCATACTACACAGAAAAAAAGTTTCATTGTCTTCTATTTCTTGTCCAAACATAAATAATATGTTTTTCAACTGACGTCAATTAGTATATCACAATTTTTTTTGTGAAAATATCCAATATTTGTTGGTAATATAGTTTTTCAGGAGGTATGGTTTAATAAATCAAGAATATATAAAAAAAAAACTCTTTTATAATAAATAACAGTTGAATGTCGATAAAATAAAAATCGGGATTGATTTTCGTCCCCGCTACATCGGTGATATGGAATTCTATTGAACATCAGGGAATTTAGTCCTAACTGGAAGAACAGAAAATGTATAATGCGACCTATGTATTTCCTTTTTAATTTTTTGTTACAATAAATGGTAAAACAGAGGAAACACAAATTTCAAACAAATGTTTTGTGGAACTTTCGTTTTTCAGTCTCTGACAGCTCGAATTTCTCTTATTGAAAACACATAAAATTCGTCCTTCTTTTAATCAAAACATAACACATGCTTTCATTCACTTGTTTTTAGCACTTTTCAGTGGAAAAAAACCTTATTTAAAAAAATCACCCTTCTTCAAAACGTAAACATGCGACGTTGCCAAATTGTACCAGACAATCAATGTCAAACAATCAAAGCATTTGTTTACGTTTTGAGGAAGGGTGATTTCTTTTTCAGAAATAGTAGATAGTTTTTTTCCCAAAAAGTGCTGAAAACCAGTAAATAAAATTTACAGAACAAAATAGCCCTGTATCCTCGAAAATAGTCGTGATCGCCAAAAATGTCAATGCTCAATGTTAACGAAGATTTAACCAATAAATATAGTGACTAATATGTTTCATAACCCAAGAGGGATTAACAACTGGGTAGAATATTGTACACCTTAATTGAATATCGGGTACTGATAAAGTATTGAAAGACTAATTAGATTTTTTTACTGAAAATGTTTTCGTGAGACTAAGGTACTGAATCAGGTAATGAAGAGTTTTGATAATTGATTGTACTAAAAAACTGTTGAGATGAACACCTACTGAAAGAGTTGTTAACCCCTCTGAAACTCATTACTAACTTTGATGTGATCAACAAATACTTATATAAAAAATCAAACATTGAATCACAAATCAAAACATTGAAAAATGTTATTCATTTGGATTCAGAAAACCTCAATATTGGGAATTCAAATTAAGATGACACCGCCAAATTGGAATTTTGAATGACAAGCTGTTTGTCAATTTTTCATTATCAACATTTGTCGTGGTCTTCTCTTCTTCCAGATTTGCTGTGCATCTAAATGTTTATATTTTAATTAATTTCGAGAGCTGATTCAGTTTTTCAATTCGCAATCATAAAAACAAGTAAAGCCATTTCTTGAAGTATAATATCCACATTTGGCAACAATAGACAATAAATAACAAACAATATCATAGAAACTGGTGATGACTCAGCCACCTCAGAACGTATATTTCGCTTATTTTGTGTTTCGACTTGAATTACTAAAACCAACAAAAAAGTTTTAAAAACACTTACCTGAAAAATACAACGGTCTATCTTTCTCAAACTCATAGACTTTCTCATTTGAAATAAAATCAAATGAAATAGAATGAACAAAACTTAGCTAGAAGGAGTGAGATTCATAACATTTATATTTTTCATGATACAAATATTTGAAGATAGAATAAATATCTATCCTATTTCTGAAATGTTGTTAGGGTTAATTATAGCCCACTCCAATTTGCCGCAATATCTCAATCTTACGAAAAACTGAGGTGATGGCGTCAATGGCGGTTGTTGTATGCCCTCCATAGACATTCCCGCGAATTCATAATCCTCATATCGCGTCTACGGTAATTTATATCATTATTATGCAAAATAATATGAAACAAAAACATACTTACTTCCATTATTATATCGCCAACAATAGTCAAACTTCACATTACCTGGACACCTGTTGAACCTGAACAAACAAAATCACACTACAAATACCACATTAATATAACGTCTCACAGAGGACTGACTGAGACGATGTGCTCTGGAACCGAATTTTTGGCGCTGATTCGATAAGTTACGTTCCTGAGTCCGGCCTGTCACCCAGTTCCTGAGTCCCGCCCTGCCACCCAGTTCCAGAGTCCGGCCCTGCCACCCAGACCTCATGGCGACTAGACAAATTGCAGACTAAGCTCCTACCGAGATTTATCTTTGCTGATCAAGCTCCTACCGTGAATTATCTTGTAAACCGAAAATCAACGAAAGAACTACAATACCTTTATTATTTGTTGATTGTTATAAATTATGTGAGATATGTATTCTGACCATTCCATTTGTGTCAATTGTAACCTGCATTTTCAATTCTCATTAAAAGCATCGAGTAAAGTAAATCTTTAATTGTGCAAAAAGGTAAACGTTGAAAAAGAGTTATTCAACACAAAATTGGTTTCAAACAACGAGTAGGGCTTTCTGAACCAAGGGCTGCGAAGGCATTCTCGTAACTGATATTCGCATATGCACGAGAATGCCCGAAGGTGATCAATTCCCTTTTCACAACGAAATAGGATAAACCACGAATTTATTAGACAATAACACCAACAGTTTTGGTAATCCAACAATTAGCATTTTGACTATATCAGTTGTTTAACAAACAGAATTGTCGATTGCGCAAACTGTTCATAGCTATGAATACCTATTTGATGTTGCTAATAAATGCACATCAATATTCTGAATTTCCAAGAGCATTTGCTATTTTATTTTAAGCCACGAAAATATTTGCAAAATAATGTTGTTACAGCAGCAACTTTATATTTGAAGATTTCGACAACAATGAGGTAGACATACTGCCAAAAATGAGTGAAAATTGACAATAGATTAATTTAACTACTGCTAGAGTAATTTGAGTAGTGAATTCCTAATTAATTGTTGTTGATTTTAGCAACATTTTTCCAACAAAACAAGATATTGTTGAAATTAACAACTCTTTTCTAACTGTGTAGAGAATCTTCCACTTTTCGACATCCATCTTGACGATAGTAACTAAAGTTAATCTTTCAGTCTTCAATTCCACATCTGATTTCATAAACACCCTGTTCATATTTCCGAACAAATATAAATTCTAGTTCTTAAAAACGTAATAATGACTTTTTTCCACCTAAAACTTTAAAACGGGACACTTTGTGACGGTTTATTTTTCGTTGTTGGTGGATTATTTATTCCTCGACCAAACACCAACCCACCCATACCTACTTAACCCCTTGTTCTGAATGGATTAGTGATAATACACTCATCATGTCGTCCAATGAAAAAACAAGAATCCACTCTCATATAATAACAGTTTTTTCGGTATATATTTGTTTACTCTTCCAAACTACAAATACGTCCTCATTCATCTACTCAGCTAATCCCTCAATACAACATAACACATAACCGTACATAAACGGCTCTAAAATACTGAGTGGCGTATAATTTGCAGAGCAATTGTTAGGGTAACTTTCTATTGTTCATCCCTGTTGGCTTTGACAGCTCCCGTTTTCACATGTTTGTCATACGTATGTGCCGAAGATATTGTTGTACGGTTCCTTCCTATGTTGTCGCAGCGGGAACGATATATCATCCGGTATTGTTGTATAGAAATAACGTTAAGAGAACGGCACACAGCTTTTATTATAGGCGTATAATGTCTCGTATTAGCCCTGTTTAGCGTTGAACTTCGTGTAACATTCGGAACGAGAATGTACATGAAATATTTTTGTGGCAAAATATATAATAGATGCACAATCGGATCTCGCATTGATATAGAAAAGTGATAAAGTGTACAAAGAGTATTTCATTCCGGAGTAAAAAATTCCACTATAGATTTTAATATCCAAATATTTTTTTTAATTGCAACATAATCGAATCAATATGCAAGATAAGCGAATCGTACAATTTATTTAAAATTTTGTTATTTCATTATTTCAATTTTGTTTTCACTATTACAGTTTTAATAAATGCATGTTTCTGTTGAAAAGGGAAACATTCTCAATATCGAATTGAGAATGTTTCCCTTTTCAACATGAATACCCCACAAGAGGTTATCTTGACGATGGAAGATAGTGACTAAAGTTTATTTTTCCGTCGCAGATGATTCCACATCTGATTCTATGAACATCCTGTTCATATTTTCAACAAATCAATCATATCATACCCCATGACAGGTTTTAATGTCAGAAAACACTAATTTCAAAGTGTCTCTCCAAAAGAAATGATTCTAACTTTTTCCATCTTTGCAAAGTGAGACTGCTTCTTGAAAATGTGTTTCCCATTTCTTCCGGTCTTCCTGATGATCTTGGAAGCGTGAAATAGATTTTCGTCGACAAAAATGTATTGAAGACCTAGTGAATGCGATGTCTCTCTTGCGTCAATGTTACGAATGATTTCTGGTGAGTACTTTGGAAAATATTCTTCTTTGCCTCATTCATCTTCATGAGTTCCTAATCGAAACTGGAATAGAAAATCAAATAACTATCTGAATAAAAATGCAAATTTTGAAATTTCAGATTTTTTCTTTTGAGTTAGGGTCTTTTCAGGATATCTATCAGATGTAGTTCAATGGCCAGCGTGGCTTTAGGCGGGGAAGTAGTTGTTTTCTGTTAGACATTCACAAAAAATAACTTAATTTTTATCGTGGGTTTTTCAATTCACAGAAAAATCTTTTTATCAATATCGAATTGAGAATGTTTCCCTTTTCAACATGAATACCCCACAAGAGGTTATCTTGACGATGGAAGATAGTTTATCTTTCCGTCGCAGATGATTCCACATCTGATTTTATGAACATCCTGTTCATATTTTCAACAAATCAATGCATGTTTCTCTTTTCCCAATTTTCAAGGATTTTATTTATTAATTTTCACTTCGTTACATTCGAAATATTGAACAATTGTGTTTGTTTAGCTTTTTCATTTGTAAATAAGTATTATATTTCATTACCCTCCTCACACGCAGGAATTAATTTTTTCTTGGCAAGCTTACCTTTGTACTGTTTTTTATGTTTCTCCTTTATGTTTATCGTATATGGTCTTGTGTTGTGTGTTGACCTGATAATAGACAAAAAAAATATTGTAATTCTTTTGATCAATACTTCAGCTAGAGGTTTGATGTATTCAATTCTATGTAGTGTAGTTTTTTATGAAACTTTTCAGTGTTCTAAATTGTTTTGTCAGCATTGGGCTTTCTCTTCCCCGAAAGTGAGCATTTTTTAAAATTTATTCTGAAAGGACAAATCAGTTAATTTTCGCCGATACAAAAAATATCATGACCGTTTTCAATATAATGATTTTGGAAGCATCTTATTTCTTAAAAAACAACTTGTATTTATTTCCACTGAGCAATAACATGCACAAAGACAAAACAAGAAACGCCAATAACAAGGCACATCAGACATATCATTCTTTCAAAGAAGTATGTATGTAGCACAATTTACAATAAAGTACCATACGAAATCAAAAGTACCGATACCTTTACTCAGTTTTGGAAAAAATTCAAAGTAACTCAAAGAAAATTTTTTGTGTTTGGTTCCATAACTATATATGTGGTGAATTAATGACTGGCGTATTATATACAAGTTGATTCTATTTGGGGTTGCAGTCAGGTATAGGGCTGATTAGGAAAACTCTTTGGTATCCGTCAAGCTTTCGGCAATCTTTATTGCCTTCCTCAGGACGACTACAATGGTATGGATTACATTATGAAAGGATATAGAAAAATAGAAAAATCGAAGTGCAGTCTTCTTCACAACAAAAGTTCAATATAAATTGAACCAGAAAATGGTAGATCACAGGTGAAAAACAACTACTTTCCTGGCAAATACCACTCAGAACGTTGAATGATATTCACCTGAAAATCCATGCATACCTCCATATAAATGGACATTGAATGCAAATGTTTCTTTCTGATAAGCTCGATTATGATTAATTTATGTCGTGTTCGCCTAACAATCCGCATACCAGTTTCAGGCTTTTTGGCCCTCATCAGTACGGAGTAGTCACCAGCCAGAGGTCCGAAGAGCTCTGACCGAAGCGAGACACAACATAAACAGAACCATCATCGAGTCTATAACACCTATAGGTACGCCGGAAAAGAAAACTTTTAACTGGCGGTACCTAGTGACAGAAAGAAACACTCCGAAAATCTCCCACCTCGATAGCTTTCTAAATAAAAGATTCCTTCTCAAAAGATATATTGTTTGTCTACTTACTAACGTGAGATTGATGTAAAATTAGCACATTAAATGAACAGAAATTCATGAAAGATGAAAAAAATCTGACAATGACAACTTCTTTTGTAATCAAGGCGGAAAATTTTGATCACAGGGTGATATATCTTTTCTTGATTTCTAGCAAGTAAGTATAGATTTTCGAAAGATTGTTTGAATAAGTTCTTTTATTCATTGATTTCTTAGCATTTTTTGAGTGAACCATGTCTAGAAATATTCTTTTGTTTTCATTGGTCCCGTTATCTACAATTTCTGTATTATCATAGTCCATCCGATGATCTCTTTTATTCACATGTTCAGAAAGAGCAAATGAATTAACATTACGTTTACATTCGCTCTTATGGGATATGATACGACTGTTAAGGTTTCTTGATGTTTGACCGATATAGAGACTGTTCTAAAACGTATTTCGGTCAAACATAAAAAAACCGTAACAGTCGTATCATACACCATAAGAGCGACTGTAAACGTAATGTAAATTCATGTGCTCTTTCTGAACATGTGAATAAAAGAGATCATCGGATGGACTATGATAATACAGAAATTCTAGATAACGAGACCAATGAAAACAAAAGAATATTTCTAGAGATAGTTCACATAAAAATTTATAAGGAATCAATGAATCTATACTGACATGCTATAAATTAATAGAAGAGAAGATATATCACCCTGTGATCAAAATTTTCCGCCTTGATTCTGAATTGATTACAAAAGAAGTTGTTATTGTCATTTTTTTTTCATCTTTCATGAATTTATGTTCATTTAATGTGCTAATTTAACATCAATCCCAGGTTAGTAGGTAAGTAGACAAACAATAAATCTTTTCATAATGATATATATATATATATATATATATATATATATATATATATATATATATATATATATATATATATATATATATATATATTATATATATATATATATATATAGCGAAATTTGTAGACATAATAGAACCACATTTTCCAACCACAAATCAATAATAGTCCTTTGTAATCATACCAATAACCGCTGCAAATATAAATATAATAAAAGTTGAATTTGAAATTGATGACTCGAATTCTCGCAGAGCAGCCTTGGATCTGTTGCCTGAAAAGTACGGCAACAATATGAAATTGCCTAGAATGGATGCATTGAATGAAGTCAGCGTGTCAAGAATACGCTGCTAATCCCAGTACTATATACTACTTCAAATCGCTTGTGTCACGTTAATCCTGATCCTCTTGCCTCATACTTGTACCATGAAAAACCTCGTGATCATCTTTCTCAGTGAAAGACATATTCCTTGACAAAACACTCGAATTAAGCTAAATTCTGGGTTGTGACAACATCAGACGGATATATTATTGATGTAACTGGCCCGCATACTTCAGATGCTAGAAACAATGATTCGTCGATATTCAACGCTAGCGCTGTTAACGAGAACGGATTTTTTCCTTTTTTGCAAGGTGACAACATTGTATACGATCGCGGTTATCAAGACTCAATGCAGTTTTGCTAAAATCTGGGATTAAACGTTTTCATGCCGTATTTTCTTCAGAACGGTCAACGTCAACTGACTACTTAGCAAGCAAATGAATTGAAACTTGTTACGATGCTCAAATGGGTAGTTGAAGCGGTTTTTGAAAGAATAAGTTTCGGTTTTTAAGAAAGATTGTGCCAAACAGTTACGGATGTGAAATATTGGGAAACATTTTTAAAGTAACATGTGCTTTGTCCAATGTGTAATTCCTCATATAGCTAGGTAACTGTGTTCTGATTATTATTATATAACTTCATTAAAATAATTCTATTGGACAGATTCATATTATTGGGTATCTACCATCATTTTACTTTTAATACCAGTATTGAAAATACTTTTAACACTAAAAAGTGATTTTGACGCATTTTGTGAGTATGTCAGTTAAGTTTGTGAAATATTATGTTATTATGTGCCTTTTATAAATAAAATTTGCATAGTTTTTTCTCTTCTTACTTATTGATGAATAATTGGTCTGAATATAAGATTATATTTGTCTCAAAAATTAAATAAAAAAAAAGAGAAAACGGTATCTACTATCATATTATAAAACCATTCAAAAAGTGAAATCTGGGTTGATTTAATTTTATTATTCTTGAAATATTTGTTTTTAATATTTCAGAGACTGTAATTACTGAAAATTATAGTCAGCTGGCAATATAATGTATGCGCGCTGGACACTTATAACCCCCCAGCTGACGGTCTTCCTCCCACTGGAAGCATAGCTGATTATTAATGTTATAATTCAAATGATATAACGAATGGCCTGTGGAAATTCGATGAGGGATCAAATGATTTCATATCCCAACTTTTTTATTACAGTTTGAAGGGGTAGCTGACGAATAATCCCCCATTTTCAATGCAGCTGACGATTGTTTTTCCCTTTAATGTAATTTCTACTACTTAACAAACTTTCAAGCGTATTGAAATATTTTTTTCACAAATCCTAAATTCTCTAACAGCCAGTCCCACCACTACTAGGGCAACTAAATGATTGTACATTTGCAAAAAAAAACATGAGGGATGAAATGTCTCCTGGGCTAAAGGGTTTGATATGCTGGTCAGTTATGAGCTGACCTATGAGCCCTTCACCGGATGACGTTAACTTTTGGGACACCTAGTATATGCTTCAACATAAAAATAAATTTGACGTTATCATGTGTTTTTTGGAGAAATTGAGGCGTTTCACTCTCTTGGTATTAAAGTTTCTTTTATACATTCATTGTCTAAATTGATGTTCAATAGAAAAATTCAATAGAAAAATTCAATATTTCAGTAAAAATCACAAATCTCCATGGGAAAACTGCATGAGAAAGAAGTAGTTCTGCATAATTGCTTGCATTGTTTCCGGAAGAAGTTTCCGACTGTCGTGTCCTCTTTCCAGTGCTTATGTGAACCGAGCACATGTGTATACTACTTGCTGGCTTAATTATTGATATTACCCCTTACTCCTATTATTTTCTGTGCATTGTACGGGAAAAAATAAGTATAAAATTATATAGAATTTTTCGTAAAACATATGTGATGAGGTCGAATGCTTATTGTTATAATGTATCAGAGGAGCAACTGCTGTTCTTTTCAATTTTTTATTGGTTTGACATGCAATGAGAGAGTAGGATTATTTATTCGAGCACTTTACTTCGTGAAATATAAAATTAAGGATTCCATGTGAGATATGATTTTTACGACAAATGCCTTACTTCGATTGACATCCCGGCGTAATAATATATTCCATATTTGTATTGATAGACGGTACCTGATGTTGAATTGTTATGTTGGACACAATTGAAGTCGTGTAAAACTGCATTCATTTGAAAATAAACGAAATTATAAAAAAAACTGACTAGACAATAATCAACTGATGTTTTTTTCGTTCAATTCCTACGCAGGCAAATAATAAAATATAGTACAGTATAAATATTACTTGACTGTTATTGCATGCGGACACGAACCAATAACCGAAATATGTTTGGTGGTGGTCTTTTAGTGACTATTCCACGCACCTTGGAATTTTCACAATATCTGACCAATCAAAAACCAAAGACAGCTTGTATTATCGCGAAAACACCAGCTGTCTTTAAATTCTGATTGGTCTATCAGCATCGTGTTTTCAACGACGTAACCATGGATACGGATCGCAATGCAAAGTTTGACGTTTGACCAAAAATAATTGTAGTTGCAAACGTCAAAATGAGTCTTTTCGGTGCTACTTCAAACGAGGTAATAAACCAAAAAATTGAAGAAAATATACCCAGTAACACAAAATAATCAAAATCTTATATATGGAGACAACTTATGACGTTCTGTGCGGAACGCAACTACAAATTAGATGCAGAAATTAGCAACGAAAGATTGGCATTCATTTTAAAAGACTGGGCATTCAATATGCGGAAAATTAATGGTAGTGATTACAAGGAGAGCGTTATTAAAACCATATGGAACACTACTGCAAAATTAGTACAAGAAAAATATTTTTGTGAGTATCAGAGACATATTGATCTCTTCAAAGATATAAGAGGGGCTCCAAAAGAAGTTTTTTCAGATAGCTGCAGTAGAACTAGCTTGGAGAGGTAACGAAGCAACTTTTTCCATGTTACATTTTTCAAGGAAGAGACTGACAACGAAGGCTTTTTAACAAACATAATTTCATACAACCCGATATTCTCCAAAACCCACCAAGGTGGTGATAAAAACTGTGCAGATACAAATGACTTACTCAAAATTTGAAGAATCCTGAAATGTGTCCCATGAGATTATACCGGAAACTTATATCGAAAAGGGGAATTATTACCAATGACAGACTTTTTCTGACAGTGAATGGCAAGTGGAATAAATATAATAATAATAATAATTGGTACAAGAATTGCCCTATTGGTATTAATACAAAACCAAATTGGCAAAACTCTCTGCAGAAAAGATAGGATTAGACACTGAAAAACTGAAAATAACAAATTACTCTAATCGTGACTGCGTTAGTGAACAACAAGCTATGAAAATTGCTGGACATGGAAGTTCGAAATCGATGAAACCGTATTTACATCTTAGTGCTGAACATCATCAGAATATAGTGAATACTTTTAGGAGTACTCTAAGTACATCAAGTAATAATACCAACAATACATTGTAACCACCTATTAACGGTCATACTATTCAAAAAATTTACAATTGCACCATTTATAATAATTATAGTCGGGAATAATGTATTATGTTCGTGTTTATAAAAAATTATTTATTGTTATAGGTAAAAAATAATATTTAAAACAAATTGTTTATAGTTAAAATAAATATTTCATGATTATAATTAAATTTGAATTATTTAGTATTATTAAATTTCTTCCTCTCAATCTGCCGAATTTAAATTTTTTGACCTTTCACTTTGTTCGTGAAATAGTTTAATAAAATACCACTCGTGATTGAATTTATCTTATGAGTCTGTCTTTTATTTCTAAACTAATCTGAGTTGCTTAAAGAAAACACCACGAGTCTGCAGAATTCAAGCAACTCAGTTTCGTTTTGAAATAAATCGACAGACTTATCGCGAAAATTCAGTCACTAGTGGTATAGTATTTCTAATCCCAATTGGACCGACATAAAAAGTTTCGAGAAGGAATTCTCTTCCACACGACAGAACTTTTTCATGATTGTACCAGGAACGCTTTGAAAGTAAAAACACTGGTAGTATATGAATTTCCCATTTGCCGGGCAGTGCATATGAACACTACTCGTAGTGCTCTTATTTTTATTGCCGTTCCAATTGGGATTAGAATAATTATATTACTACTGACTATTTCACGCACTTGTCAAATGAACCAATCGAGAGCTCTCGTCAAGTTCGGATTATCGATAACACCAAACTCGACTCTTGACTCTGATTAGCCTGTCAAGTTCGGTGTTTTCAGATTTGTGTATGTGACAGTTAAACGTCAAATATAAATAATCACGCTGTGCACGCATTTAAAAATGAGCAGATTTGGTATAAATTCTATCGAATTAATCAACGTATAAATTGATGAAAATGTACCGAAAAATACGAAGAAATCGAAGGAGTACGTTTGGAAGCAATTTACTAGATTTTGCGATGAACGAAAATACCTATTAGATGAAGCAACGCCGGTCGAGAGACTAGCGTTTATATTGAAGGACTGGGGCTTTAACATGAGAAAAATGTATGGTTCTGATAACAAGGAATTTGTCGTAAAGACGATCTGGATTACGAGTGCTAAATTATTACAAGAAAAATATAATGAATATGGACGGAGTTTCGACCCATTCAAAGGTATAATTTTTCAATCGGCAAGAAATGCACGAGATACAAAACGTGAGTTGCTTCAAGGTAACGCACAGAAACGAAAAATCAATTCGGCACCGTTGACCCATGAAGAACATCAAGCGATATGTACACAATGGGATGAAGATACACCCACAGGACTTTAAAAGAAAATTTTTCATATCGCAGCGGTAGAGCTCGCTTGGAGAGGAGGGGAAGCTGCATATTGTTTGTTAGATTATTTTGAAGAAGAATCAGATAATAAGGTAGAACAACCAATACTCTTCTTGTTCAAAAGTATGGTAGTGTCAATTGAAACAAACATTTTCTTACCGTATCACGGGGAAGTTCTCAAATGAAGATCTATTTTTTTAATACAAGTAATTCTGGTATCTCAAATCATGCAAATGATAGTTTTCTTATTCAGCAATATGATAGTTTCAAACGAAACACATTTTTTATCATCCCATCACGGTGAGGTTCTCAAGTGTATAGGGCTATATCTCAATTCAATATGTTTTTATTCGTCCAATCCTACCAATCTGTTGGTATGAAATGAGCTGTAGCTAATAATAAGAATTTATGCAATTTGATTCAAGAGAAGTACTTTCCTGAAAAAAATTATGATTGTCTTGAATACCTAAGTAACATGTGTTTCTTATTTGGAGTAAAGCTGGTTTACTCATACAATTTTTTTTTTATAATTCAAGCAATCTATACGCTTGTTCAGAGAATACTGAATTGAAAATAAAAAATTCTCAGATTAAGCAATCGTTTATTCCAGTATATATAAACAAGCCATACTCTTGGATCAAAGCATATTTCATTAGAGGAAGAAATCATTTTTATATGTGTCGCGGATTCAAAATCTTGCCCTCACGAATACCCATTTTATATTCGCGGCAAGCTTTCCAATCTGCTACTCATGAAAATAACCTAGGTCAAACAATTCATTATTTTCTCCTTTTTAGTTCATTTGTATAAAAGCTGGTCATAATTTTCGTTTATCATTTTTATTCAATTCTTTTCAGACATTCATGAAATCCGTCCTCTTATTGAATTCTGACGAAAATTGATAATCTCCAACCCCAAAAAACCCAAATACTAATTTTGAATGGAATTGAATAATAACAAAACACGTCGTCATCTTGGAGCCGCCATCTTAAATTCATGAATTTTCATAGAAATGTCATGATGTCCGACCAAAAAAATCCCCACACATCATTTTGAATGGAATCGGACTATAATCACAAAATTCGTCGCCATCTTGGAGCCGCCATCTTAATTCCATGGATTTTGACAAAAAATCATGATCTCCGACCCCAATAAACCCCACATACCAATTTTTGAATGGAATCAGATTATAACCACAAAACTCGTCGACATATTGGAGCCTCCATCTTAGATTCATGAATTTTGACAAAAAAAAACATGATCTCCGTCACCGAAAACCCCCACATACCAATTTTTATTGGAGTCTTGAAGCCGCCATCTTGAGCTCATTAATTTTGACAAAAACATCAATTTCTACTTCACATCAACGACCTGTTGAAAGCAACTTCATGTCCAGTACACAGCTTTGCCGATGATAGTACCCTCCATACCGCTTTCTCTTCCAGGGCCCCTATATCAGCCCGTGAAACCAGAAATGAACGAGGAAGAAATGTTAATAATATAAATATGGACTTAGCAACAATTCTCGAGTGGGGATCTAATGACTTGGTAGAATTCAATGCAAACAAAACACAAGTATGTCTTTTCTCTAGAAAAGCCGATCTCACTGTGCCTAACATAACTTTGTCAGGAGTAACCATACCACTGAAGTCATCCATATCGATGCTTGGTATTACTATCTGCAATAACCTTTCCTGGGAAAATCACGTGAGGTCCATTACCAAAAGTGCATCCCAAAAACTTGGTTTCTTGTTTCGTGCCAAGAGCTATTTCACCCCCACTCAGCTGCTTATGATCTATAAGGCACAGATCCGACCTGTCCTGGAATACTGTTCCCATATTTGGAGCGCGGCACCTAAACATATCCTGAGGCTATTGGATTCAGACCAAAAAAGGGCAATTCGTCTCGTCAGTGATGCCTCGCTTACAAACTCACTCACTTGTCTGGAACACCGTAGAAAAGTTGGCGATTTGTCTCTATTTTATAGATATTTTCATGGGCGATGCTCTTCTGAAATATCAACAATCGTTCCTGCTTTGGCAGTCTCTTCGAGACTAACCCGTCAAGTTCAGTCATCACACCCCTTCGTGGTCACTTTGGAGACCTGCAGAACATCACTTTCCAAAGACTCGTTCATCCAACGAACAGCGAGGCTTTGGAACTCATTGCCTAGGGAGGTGTTCCCCGAGGCATACAACCTCCAGAAATTTAAGAACACCAACTCCTACTTTCTTTCCCTTGGTTCCCACGATGTTTTCTGAACATTACAGAATATCCCTTTTCGTGGGAACCAGAACATAAAAATTAAAAAAAAAATGTCCCACGCCAATTTTAATCAGGCTATAATCACAAAAATCGTCGCCGTTTTAGGTCCGCCATCCTGAATTAGTGGATTTTGCCAAAAAAAAAACATGATCCCCGACACCAAAATCCCCCACATACTAATTTTGATAGTGTTCTCAAAGGATAAACTTAAATGAATGTACTAACGAGTATTATAGAAAACCCCAAAACAAGTACGACAGTTTTGGCTAGGGAATCGGACATTGATCGAACCACTATCAAATTTTTTTTGAAAATTACTCAACTCTATCAAGAAAGATAAGGGAGATAGTTGAAGTTTTTTTCATCTGAAGTTTCAACTTTTTGATATTTTTCTGGAATTCCATAGGTAAATCTAACCGAAAAGATATCTACTTTGAAGTATAACACTTCTTCCTTCTGATTTGAGTCAGATTACATAGAAATATTATAAAGCGTTCAGAGATATTTTTTTCATTTTTTCTGACGCATTCGTTAGCTTGATTAATGGCAATTCCAGAATCAATAAAAACATTCTGAAATCTACCTTTCCGACTGGCTGCGCTACCTGTTCAATTTCAACGTTAATCAGTTTTACATATATTGCAGTAACATTTTATCAACTTCGCTTATTTTGTGGAATCGAACTTCTTTTCGTTGTTAATTTCTGAAAATATTATTCCCAGATCAAACATCTATTATTTATATACACAATTTCTACGTCATTTTCTCCCCCAAATTGAATAATTTATTCATACGTTCATACCCATCAAATTAGCTACCTAATTTCCAACTGGGCGTATACACGGATTCATTCAAATTCGTATCGAAAATTCAAAAGTTCATTGAAAAATTACACGCAGACTTCAGAAATTTGTCAACAGCACGATACCTTTTGTCCTAGCACCTTTCCGAACTGGGATTCGTCCCGCCCCTTAACAAATCATTCTTCACAATGCGCGGACCGTTTTCTGTATCAAATCGAGTAATTCCTGAGGAAGGGAGAGAACCGCCTCTGACACAAGGAAAACTTGGGTTATGGATGAGATATGAACAAAAAGCAATGACAAATACTGCGAATCTAACACCTGGTTCAAAAAACATCGCGTTCTCAATAGCCCTGCTTAATGTTTATTTTCAAAGGCAAGGGGATGGGCATGGGGTAGGACCATATCATTGTCGCTTCTCGTTGATATGAGGCGAGAGAATTCTGGTCCATCCCGTATCGACCGCAATTGGATTTTCATAAACTTGGTAGTTTTCCCTATAATATTTCTTGTTTAGATTTTTGTAAACATACCAGTTTCACTGTGAATTTTATAAAATATATTTTCTCATGCGTTATATTTAAAATTATAACGATCACTCCCCATGACCCTTGAGAAAATTAAAACGATTAAATAATAGGGACGCAAAATTATTGTAGTATCGCTTATTTATGGTTTTTAGAACCAAGTGCTAGTTGAAACGTCAAGATAATTCCAATTTTTATAAAAAATGTGATTTCAGCCATCGCGAAAATCTTATATCGAAAATAACAAGTTCTAGTATATTTTACAGAAATATCCACTGACTATAAGCCATCTACTTTGTGAAGTATGTATTTTATGCTACGAATCATATCATGATATCTGAAGAAAAATGTGGATATTAATCAGTATCAACATGGATAATGTTCCAATTTCACAGAAAATTATAATTGATGTAATTGATAGTGACTCTAAGTCTGATGGTGCATTAGAATAGTATAATTTAATATTGAAAACATTTAAACTCAACTTTTCAGAAAAATAGACGGAACCGCTAGAGGCAGATCTAGGATTTTTCTGAGATAACATAGGAATAATAAAAAAATAATAATATAGAAACTAAATAGTGAAACGTACTCATATGTATTGCAAATTAAAAAATTAACCAATTAAAAAAATAAAACATCAAAGTAAACAAAATTATTATATGAGCAATGATTGCTAAATTAGTAATGCTACTCAAGTTAGTTCCATAAAGTTAAAACAAAAAACACAATAATAATCATAGAACAAATCGTAATGTTCTACTATCCTTAGAAAAACTATCAATCACCCTTTCAATGTCAATGACCCTTTGTACCTATATGCAACAGGACCAATCCATCCAAACGATCCTGTTTCATAAATTAGAAAAAGTTTCTTTCGGCAGTATATAGCTACTGATATTGGCAGCGTTACTAAAACTTTTAAATAGTTTGCCATCGTGGGATAAAAGGTTTGGTCTATGCTCATGATTGTTTTGAACGCTGTTTGGCAAGATATGTTCTTATCAATAGTTTTTGAGGTATTTGTACATCACCCAACAATTTTGCGCACTTAACATTCTCGATTAATCCTTTGTTTAAGACTATTGCAGTGAAAAACATTTTAATATTTCATCCGACAATCTTTCGGTTGAATCTGATATGATGTAGTCCGAAACAGGAATGAAAATTTGTTTTCTCCAATAATCTACTGAATTTGAAACTGAAGTACTTTCCCGCTGGGTTTTTCTAGATGCCTAAGCCAGGAAATTTTGATTCTTCTGGAAGAACTCTAGATTATTAATCTGAATTCATATTTTGAATTTGTTCTTTTTTATTTGAAAACGTCAATAATATTTCTAACATATGAAGCAGCATCATCCAATACAATATTTTTCTCTTGAAGAAACTTACTCAACGGGAAGGTCACATTAAACATTTCATGCACTGTCAAAATGAACTCGTAGTCACAAATTGCTTTTGAAATGGACATTACTTCATGAATTTTCTCCATTCCATTCCAATTTTTTTAAAGTGCATCACATATTTGAAGAAAATCAATCTTAAACTGAAGTATTTAGTCATACCTCTCAATCCACTTGGTTTCGCAAAGACTATTCAAACCATTTTTTTGCCGATGCATTGAAGAACCACAACTTCTTGGATAATAACTATCGCGACACATTTTACATTCATAGATAGAGTCTCTGATTGAAACATGAACTTAGAATTACATTTCCCGCAGTTCTCTGAATTTCGTAAACAGCTACTGGAACAGCTGGAATGTTTACCCTACAGCCATCACACACAACACCAACACAATATTTTAGATCAAGTCAAAGGGTTTCAAATTTTTACGTTGAAAATACTTTCGAACACACCAAAATACATGATATCAAATCAAATCAAATAATATTTTATTGAGTACGTTTCCTATTTACAAAAAAATTAATTGGATGAGTCACAAAAAAAACATTTTTGTATGAAGATGAAGTAATAAATCGATAAAAAATGTAAAAATAACAATACAGAACATTCATGTTTAAGAAGAACAAAAAAGTAAAAACAGATAAAATATATGATTTAATCACCATTAATGTAGTTTTCGAACTGTTCTACAGTGTGAAAGCATTCCTTTATTAGGAGTTTTTTAGACGGCATTCGAAAACGTCTACGCATTTCGAGCTCTTCAAGAAGGTAGTTTATTAAAAAAGCGACTACCGCAATAATCGTCGTTTTTTTTTTGGAAAAAGTATTTTGCCATATTTACTAATATATTGTTTTTATTTCTCGTATTATATCCGTGTGTATCGCTGTGTTTATCAAAATTGTTTTTGATGTTATAAATGAATGTCAATAGTTTCATATATATATATATATATATATATATATATATATATATATATATATATAGATGGTACTGTGAGAATACCATAATTTATAAAAGTATATGTGCAAGAGGTTTTGTATGACAGTCCGAAAATACGCCGAATGATTCGTTTTTGTAAAATAAATACTCGTTTCGTTTCAGAGGCTTGACCCCATACAACGATACTGTATGATATGGCTGAATAAGCAAGAGCATAGTACACATTCAATAGAGATTCGAAATCTAACATATTTTTCAGAGTCAATATTACATAGTAGCATTTGTTCAGCTTACTACCTTTGCTATCTAATTGTTTTTCCCAAGAAAGATTGCAATCTATCTGTGTGCCTAGAAATTTAGTGTTTTTGGATAGTTCAAATGAACGCCCTTCTAATGAGATATGTGGGTTTGTTGGTGTTCTGTATTTATTGTAGAACTAAATGCACACTGTTTTGTTGTGGTTTATAATGAGCCTATTTTTGGAACACCAGTCTCTAAATTCTGATAGTATAGTGTCGATTTTTTGTTTTACTGTTGTTTGCGATGCATCCGAGACAATAATGCAGGTGTCATCAGCATACATCAAGACTTTTCCCTCAGTTATATGATGTGGAAGATCGTTAATAAAAATCAAGAAAATTATGGGCCCAAGGGCGCTTCCTTGGGGAGTTCCGACATCGTTTTCAAATTCGTCCGAGGTGACTTCATCAATTTTTACCATGAATTTTCTGCGCTCTAAAAATGAAGTGAACCAATTATTCATGGAGCCCCGAATTGTTGATATAGCTTTTTTGATACGAGGATAACAAAATTATAAACTTGAAACATACAGTATATGAAATTGCATCCAACTAAAAATAGCCAATGGGAGAACGAGAAACTTCTTGATGACAATAGCCAATCAGGGAACAGAGATGGTGAAAAATTTAAATTGTGGAAAAGTAAGAATGAGAAATGTAAAATAATTGGTTATAAGTTTTCTCATATAACACCAAATTAATCAAAGTGCGACAAGGAAGTGCGTGAGTTTGAAAATTCAAATAAAATGGACAAAACAGAAATGGTATCCAAGGAATGAAAAAAAAAAGCTGGAGGAGATTGAAAAAAATTTTTGAAGAGAAGCCAGGTACAAAATTTGAATGAAAGAAATTTAGAATTTTCATTAATGAGAAGATAGTTTTTCAATAATAAAAAACCAATACAACTTCTGAATAATCTCTACACAAAATAAACAAGGATAAAAGAAGATTACCTTTTTTGGTTATCCACATGAAACTTTTCCAAGCTGATTTCATGGATTTTGGATGGTTCCTTTTGAAATGGTTAGATCCTGAGAGGAGTGGATGAAATTGGAATTCAGAATATGCCAGGTATTGCATCAGCGACAATTTCAGCTCCAGGTATAAACTTTTAGTGCACATCACAAAAACTGAATCACTTCACAAAATAACTCACATCTCTGAATAACTCTATGATTTGGTATTGAACTATAGAAGAATTCTTCCAACTCTAAAGAAAGAAGTGAGGTTATATTTACATATCCTTCACTGTTCTCCATTATTTCATGAAAATTTGTCAATTGATCATAGTTATAAGTTATCTTTCGCAGGCCAGGTTAATATAAATTTTTCCTGAATAAAATAAAATAATTGTTTTTGGGTAATTTTTGGTTTATTTTCCACAATGATATGCTAATAGTTTACTTATAAACACTGAACTGAGAATATTTCGATTGACATCAAAACAGGCAGTGGCTCTATTGCCAGTACCAACTCCTGAGGCGAAGGCGTACCAACTGAGATTAGGCGTGGTAAAAAAGTAATAATAATTGGCAACAACGTGGCGAGAAAACAGTAACGTTAGCTAGCAATTATTATTTCATATACAGGGAGAAAATATTTGTGGGGCAATAACAATAACGTGGGGAAAAATTAACAACAATTATTATTTAAAAGATATTATTATTTCATAACAATAAATTATACAGGGCGAAAATAATTAGCTATTAATATTTCATAACAATATATATATTTAAGTGATGGGATTGATTTTGAGTTTATATATTTTTCTATATTTTAGATTTGTTTCCAAGATTTTATGAATGAATCCCTATCGTAAAACTCCGGCTATGTTATCTTACTCCTTTTCACCTCTTTTAACGTTATCCCAGCTCAGTCGGTACGCCTATGAACAATGCGTCATCTCAGAAGTCGGTTCTGTGGTCAGTGGTGCCAACTTGACTCAATGCTTGATGTCAAATAAGCTGCTTTATGGGGAGAAATGTGGTTAAATGTTCTCAGATGAACAAAGAATGCAGAATATTGTCAAATATCTGTTTTTATTGAAGTAAAACCTCAGAAACTGACCTAATCTGCGTAAACTAAGTTATGGAACTAAAAACAGTGATGTGAAATGGTGAAATTTTATTACGTTTGATCAATGCTTGTTGAATGAATGTTTGAAAGTTATAAAAAGTCCGTTAGCATCGAAAACTATCAAGTGTTCACACGAAAAAAAGGACACAAGTGAACAAATAAACAATACGAGTTTCTGGACTTGATCGTTGCACTTTAGTTAGTATTCGTGCTACTGGAAAATACAGCTTCCTGGCATCAAATCAACTTTAGTCCCTGAGAATTGGCATTGACAGGATTTCTTTTTTGCGTGGAATTTTATTTTGTATTTATTCTCCACTAGATGTTTAAATTAATTATACCGTTGTTTGGAGGGTTTTGCTTGTTTTTCTTCTTACAATTTACTATAACTTTTATTCCAAAATTTTCATACGTGATTTCTTTTTTCTCATATTTTCATCTCCTTCCCAAACTTGTTATTTTCCCTCATGGTAACACACACCTTTTATCTTTTTCACAGATTTCAGAATTTCTTGCTACTTTCTACTTCATTATTTGTCATTCTAATAATTTTTGATGATTTTATTAATGAAATCTAATCCTGAACCTTATATACAATGTACAAATGCGTATAAAATTTATTTTTGTCAATTTTCTGCTTTTATATTTTTATATTTCACTTTTCCCACACAATTCTCTCGACATCTCATTGGTGTGTTTTACAGGATGTTCTAAATTTATATATCAGTTTATCTACTTTAAATATAATGTTTTCAATACATTTCAATTTTTATATGATTTAATTTTGAATTTTCATGAGATATATTGTTGGTCACATACCTTTGGCTACAGAAGTACTTCAGGACTGACCTCCTTGATACATATGCATCAACTAGAGCATAGTATAAGACTCCAGAATAGTAAAAGGTAAAGGAAAATTGCAAAACAACATAGCATTAACCACGATAACTAAATTACCTAACATATATATATTTATATATATATTTATATATATATATATATATATATATATATATATATATATATATATATATATAATACATTTTCAAATGAAAACCAAAAATTACTTCCTTGAATCGTCTAAGCTTCATTCGATGAGAAGCATAATGAGGTATATGATGGTTGAATAACCTCTCTATACCTGGTGGACCACGAAAAAAAAAATACCAAGGTACCTTCATATTCAATATATTCACGCCCATGATTTCGGGAAGGTAAGAATGAATCTTCCAGTAGGGTTTGAGTTTCTTTATCTTTTTATTGGGAGGAATGGAGATCTATAATGGTAGGTATAAATACTATTTTTATATAGGATGGCAGATAGCAAAAAAAATACGATTGAAATATGAACAGATAATTCTAATGTATATGTGTTTGAATATTAAGTAGCTTGCTGTACTCCATGATATCATATTTATAGACATTGTTGTCAATAGAAATACTATATATTGGTCCCGTCATCACAAGACTTTCATTTTTTTTTTTCGAGACAGATTATATACAAATATTGAAAACATTCACAGATTTCATCTTTTCTCCAATTTTTTATTGTAGAGTTTGAGGTTTATAAAGAATAGAAATGCTGTTTGTGTTTTCCAGTCAATAAATGTCCTATTTTTCACGACACATTCGTTAGCTTCATCAATGGCTTTTTCAGAATCAATAATTAATTTCTAAAATCTATCTTTTCGACTGGCCGCGCCATCGAGTTTTTTTTTATTTGTCATCATTTACCATCATTCTCACTTCAATATGTATTCGAGAATTGAAATTTATTAAAAAAAAATCTGGTATGATCATTCTGTTTTGCAATCATTTGAACAGGGTCTAAGTAATCCTTTTAAAAAATCCCACATAAGTGATTTTGAATTTCTCCAATCAAATTCTCAGCAATTGTGGAAAAATAATAATTGAAAGTTATAGTGTGATTGAATGTTTTTTTCTCGAATGATTTCTTTCAAAATTGGCAAATCTCCAGCTATCACTTTATTGTCAGATTGACAAATGAATTTATTATAGACTACTTTTTTATATCCAGACAATTCCAATTGACAGTGCTCTTTCGGGATAGTATGAATACTTACATCCCTAGTGTAATTAAAAAGATATATGACTTTTGACAATGTTTCCCTCAGAGTCCTCAATTCATCGTTGAACCATGGGACCGGTGGTTTTTCAACAAAGGAAAATTTTTTCAATAGAAACTTATTTTAAATATATTCACTTGTAATACCACTAGAGGTTGAATTATTTCCGGAAATTTCTAGAGCTCATGAATATTTTGAAGACTAGGGATAATTTTCTACAAATATTCATGAGCGAGAAAAAATTTCCGGAAATAATTTAACCTCGTGTGGTATTCGGTAAGAACATTTCACACCAGATTGTGTTTGAAAATTAAATAATTTTTTTTTTCGACAAGGCACTAGCAAAACATAGAATGTTTTGATTGACTTATTTGTTTAGTTACCATGGCAACTAGGTGAAACCTTAACCTAAAATGTACTTGAGTTCCGAATCTGTCAAGCGGCACGACGTGAAAAAAATGTTTCGCTTCGGTCAAGAAAGTATTCGTCAGGAGATTCAGCAGTTAACACCCGCGAATACTGAGAAATCCAAGTCAAGCATATAGAGGCAGATCACAAACTTTTGCGAAGAAAAATCGTATGATTTTGATAGAGCGGATATACCTGTGGAGGAACTGGCGCTTATTCTTGAAGACTATGGGTTCAATATGCGGAAAAAGAACTCCGAAGGAGAGTGTAGTGGAGTTTTATGGAATACCACAGCCAAGCAGTTGCAAGAATATTTTTTTAAAAGGTACAATCGGAAGTTCAATCCATTCTCTGTTATAGAATTTGAAAACGCAAGAGCTGCAAAAAATGCTAAGCGTCGGAAGTTACGAAAGGTACCAGCCAAGAGAAGTTTATCCGCATTATCAACAGACGTGTTGAAAAAAATATCGAGAATTTTTATGGAAACACCCCGGAGGGATTGCAAAAAGTTTTTCCACATCGCTGCTCATGAATTGGCCTGGAGAGGGAATGAACGAGCTGCAGCATGCATATAATATTTTGTGGAGGAAATTGATAATCAAGGAAAACCAATAGGTCGCATTGAATATAATCCAGTTTTCTCAAAAACTACCCATGTCGGTTAAAAAAAATGGCTGATAGTAAGCGGTTAGTACCAAATATACTCAACGAAGAAATATGCCCAGTTAGACTTTTCAAAAAGTTAACAAGCAAGCGAGATCGCCTCATCAAAACCAACCATTTATTTTTAACTCCCAATCCAGCAACCACAAAGGTTGGTACAAGAACAGTCCGGATGGACAAAATACGGTATCTTCCTGGTTGAAATTGACGTCGAAAAGGTCAAAATAACAAATCACTCTGCGAAAGCCACTGCTGTTGCAACTTTAGCCAAAACAGGAATTGGTGAACAGCAATTAATTAAAATCACAGGACATGGAAGTAGTCACTCAATAAAATCATATCTGCAGATAGATTCGAGTCACCATCAGGAACTAATTGATGCAATGAGGTCTGTTTCAACTTCTGTAAAGTCAAGTCATGAAGCTCTAAAGCAGGAACGAGCTACAGCTTCCAATCAACCTCCTGCCATAGTTTATAATAATTGCATTTTTAATATAAACAATAATTACAATGATATAAATAATTGATTATTATTTGAATATTTTGTCATTTTATAGCTACCTGAATTAAAAACTAAAAGCTTATCAGCCTATAATATGTTGATTTCTACTTATTGTAGTTGCACGGAAATACCATTTTACAATGTAGCATATTATATTCTTCAATTTCTTATCAACTTTGGGCTACTACAAATGGTAGAAAATGAAAAAATTATTGATTTTTTAGATAGGTACATGAACAGGTTTAGTTTCGTCACCAATGGATTCTTAGCCTATCAATTGTTGATTAGCAAAAAATCACTATTTTAGGAGGTAAAATATTATATTCTTCTATTTTATAGTCACTTACAGCTACTACAAGGGTTGGAAAATTATAATTTTAACGGTTTTTCATGAAGGTAGGTACATAACAGATTTAATTTGCGTCACAGTTTCGGCAGCAATTTTAGCCTATAAATTGTTGATTTCTACTTGTTGTAGTTGCATGGAAATAACATTTTAAGATTTGCATAGAAATAACATTTTAAGATTGAACATTTTTCAATTTTACATAAGTTTTGAGAAATAACAAGTGATAGAAAATTGCTTTTTCTGCGTTTCTATTAATTTTCTATTCCTGCTTTATTGCATATCATTCATAACCAGCGTCAGCGAACATCATGGGGGGCTATGATGATCGTATTTTGACAGTACAAAACGTCAGCAAAAACTCGTGTTTTGTAGTAGAAAGAATATTGTGCAGTCAAAACTAACGCAAAGTTTTTTGTTTAAAAAATGTATCGATTTGAAAATTATGCTGTATGTAAAATATGCATGAAATTGTTTGATGTAATGATGAATCATCGTACTATGTCTTATTTACCCGCATTAATAGAAAATTGTGGTTTCTATTTTAAAAGGAAGAAAATTAGTTTCGAATTGTTTAGGAATATTTGCTTCTAAACTACTCAACATTGAAAGTGCTAAATGGAAAAATGGTGAATAAAATAGTGTCTAAATATTATATACATTTTATTAGGCATACTTACATATTTAATTCATTCAATTCAAAGTCCAGCTTTTTTGCCTTTAAGAAGAAAGGAGGTGTTCGAAGAATATAGAAAATATTTGAACTATGTAATTGAAATGTATCAAAATAAAATAAAGAAAGAAAAACCGGTATTGTTAAAAAATATTATTCTGTCATTAAAACGTCAAAAAATTTCCGATGTAATTCGCTGTTAGGTACCCAAGAGAAAAAAAATTCCACTAAAATACATACGTTGCCATGGTGATCTGTCAAAAAACCCAATTTGATTGGTGAAAAATTACTGGTGTGGAATTTTCACTTATAATCTCCCTAGCAGCAGAATTATTATCGAAGTCGAAGATGAGGGAACTTTTCTATCAACAAAAACATGAATAAAACCGAGAAAAAAATTATCGGGAATTAATTCTGCTGCGTGGGAGATTCGGTTAGAAAATTTCATAAATTGGAGTTGCTTTTAATATGATGAGAAGATGAACCCTACGACCTATTCCGCTAAGATGTCAAATTTTATATGGGTAAAATTTGACACTCAGGAATACCACTACGACTTAATTTTAATTCAAATGTCAAGTCATTTCGAAGTGACAGGTGAGACAGACCAGCAAGTAACAATCAGTTTTTTAGTCGTACCCGTGATATTTATTGTTTTGATTTGATTCTGAGTGACTTTTATCAATAGATATAAGGCGCTTTTTGACAGAAAAATTATCACTTATTATTTCCATTAAGTTAATAAGAACTACCAAAATTATCGCGATAATCTCCCGTTGCTATAAGCAACGTAAACAGAAACGAACCTTCTAATTGGTTGAAAATAAATTTATGAAATTGCTGGGTATTGGACAGAAAAACAATTGTTCTACGTCTTTGCTAACGTTTCGCTATTTATTTTTCGATTCTTCATAGCTCAGGCGTGCTTAACGGTACATAGTATTTAGTCCTTGTGGTCATTGTGACAATGCATCCTTGAAAAAGTTGGATATGGATCAATAAAATAACAATAAAATATTTCGAAGAGCCTGGTTGACTGAGGACTGACATTCAAATCAGTCGACCATTCTATTGTTATTTTATTGATCCAACGATGCATTGTCACAATGCACATCAACAAGGACTTAGTATAAAACATTATCTGACAAGCAATTCGGTTTCAGGTAAAATGTTTCCACTCAAGATGCGATAGTTTCCCTAACAAGTATTTTCTGCCCTAGATAAAAGTATGCCTTGCCTATGTATGTTTATAGATCTAGCTAAAGCATTTGACACTGTTAGTCACCCACTACTTATGGAATCTCTAGAAGATATCGGAATAAGAGGTAAACTCCCCACACTCTTCGAAAGCTATATTTCGAACAGAATCCAATGTGTGAGAGTCCGGGCTGAGTACAGTACAGGGGTACCACAAGGGACCGTTCTGGGACCGATCTTATTTTCGATATATATCAATAATTTGTTCAAAATTGAGAGCTCTGGAGAAATCATAGGCTTCGCAGACGATACGGCCATCGTTTACGAAGCAGCTACCTGGGGAGGAGTTAAAAATGACAGTACAAACCGATATTTCTCGTATCAAACATTAGTTTGATCAGAAGTTGTTAACAATAAATTTGGAGAAAACCCAGTATATACCATTCACATACTACGAATCCAAGACACCTGATTTCAACTCTATAGAAATATATGAAAAAGGATCGATTTCTCATATACTACCATCAAAAAGTGTTAAGTACTTGGGAGTACTCATTGATTACCATCTAAGGTGGGATGTCCATATTAAATACGTAATAAAAAAACTACAATTTATTCGATATAAATTCAGACATTTTTGTCACACATTGCCTCAGAAAGAACTAAAAATTGTGTATTTTGCACTTGTAGATAGTCATCTCAAATACGGCATATTGGCTTGGGGTGCAGCACTCAGAAAACACATAACACCTCTAGAAATACTACAACGAAGATTCTTGAAACTAATGTTACATAAAAAATGGGACTACTCAACAGAACTGACACTGACACTGAGTCAGGAGTGTTTGACCTCAGGCAGGAATTCAGTTATAAATGTATGATCAATTATCACATTAGTAAGAAATTTAAAAAAAGCACTCATGAATAAGACACACGTAGAAAAAAATTACGCTTAATTCCTTTCTTGACAAAATCTATAGGACAGAGGTCAAATGAGTTCTTAGCGCCCAAACTCTACAACCGCATCCCCGATGAACTTAAAAACATGTCAAATAAAACATTTTAAAAAAGTCTAAAAAAATTTGTGCTGACCTGCCCTAGGGCATACGTTTATGGTTTGATAGAAACGAGAATATAATTGAATAAAGTTACATTTCATAAGGTATCCGGATAGGTAAGTATTTTGTTTCCATATCGGATCTCCCGTGCAACCAATCTCCAGATGAAATTGATCTAAATTCAAATATTCTAAAAGTCAATGTTGAATAAATCTACTGTTTCTTGCTTAAATTTCAAAATTTTTATTGTGTTCTATTATAAATTATTCAGTTATTACAGTATATATGTGTGTATTTTTTATATTTTTATATTTTATATTTATATTTTTAATTGCTACACTGTCTCGGAACAAGTATTTTACTTACCGAGTATATTTACGCATCATATCATTTACTTTAGTATTTATTATTTGTTATCCATTCTCCATTTCATTAATGCCTGTCGTGTGATATTCAATAGGACGTTCTAGTGGAGTGTTCATTATTATTATCTTATACTACTTCTATTATAACGTATTGTATTGCTTATATTATTGTGAAAGAATAAGTTTATTATTATTATATATTATATATTGATGAGATAATCAGTCATTATTGAGCACTCCCAATTGTGGAACCCTAAAGTATCCATTAAATGCATGATGTGACTAAAACTGAGAAACCCTCAGTGTCACATTCATACTTATCGCCTTTTCTCGATCCCAAATCAAGCAGAGTCGTTTCAAGAATTGCTGAAAGCGCTAAATTAGGTACAACGAAAAATCTACGCATATGAAAAAGAAAATAGAATCATTCATGATGGTATTATATTGGGAACATCTTGGTACATATACTTCCCAGTGAATGGAAATACACGAAAGATAATGACAAAGCTAAAGAGAGGGTAGCCGGGATCCTTAGTGGCTTTGTACGCTAACCAAACTGCACCCCCGAGGGACGCAATCCATATTTCATGGCAATGGGTCCATTAGAGGCTATTACTAACTAGGGAGACCGTATCTCTCCATTCATATTCTCGAAATGTAGAGTCAATGCCTAGAATGCTTTGAGGTTAAGTTACATCGGCGACAATGGCTCCCAATATGTTTGTCATTTATTTTAGCTGTCACTTCAGAATGAAGGAGACCATGGTGAATTTATTACCGAGAGGGCATGAGATTTGGCTATTGATTGTTCGTATAATAGGGTATGATAAAGTGAAGAATTTCGGCAAATATCCTACAACAGCTTTTATTATCTTCTGAGATTGTGAGGGTAGTCGAATTTTCGGATGGCATCGAATTCATTCAGATTCTCACTGACTCAATAGACAAATAGTGTGCCGATTATTTGTAATACAACTAATTTTTCATCAAAGTGATATAGCATCTTGTTATATAGGGTGAAATGGAATTTGGTGAACAGAATATTGTGCATCCGAGAGATGTCTTACATGAAATGATAAAATACTACGTCTAATGAAAATTTGCTGAGTATATTTTATATTACAGTGTAAAAACGTCAAAATCGGTATTTGAAAATACATAAATTCTTGATGTGTTATACCTACCTTCTCGAAGTATACAGGTTATATTTTCACGAGTTAACACGATCTATATGAAGTGTACTAAAAGGAGCATCTGCAAATTCGTAGAGACGGTAAAGAAAATATTTCTACGGGAGTGACGTCATCTTTGTAACTTTCAATAGGACAAACTGTATTCAATAAAATTTTTGGATTCCTCTCATGATTCTTATTCAAATTCATGTAATGTATCGTTTATGAGTTATTCGACTTTATCTAGAAAAAGTGACAAATGTAGCCTTTACATGTGAATTACAAAATCTAGTGGTATGTAGCGACTGAATCATGAATATTGAACTGAATAATTTACAGGGTGCGCAAAAAAGTTGGTCCAGAAAGTGAATGAGAAACATTGAAAATCAATTTTTTTTTTTCAAATGAAAACCCCATTTTTTCTTTTCGTGATTCAATTATATTGTGAAAATGAGCCCTAGTTCTGATTCACTTTCCTGAACCTAAAAGCCATAATTTCAGATATATTCCATAATAGTTCTCAATTCTGCATATTAATTGCCTGATATATTGATTTTTCTTGTGAGCTGTGCAGATCTACCGATAAATGAAGTTCAATTGTTTATTGTCAGATTCATCATCTGAAAAATTGCAATAGGCCTGGTGTTGGGTATTATAATAATAACAATTGAATCCTTTACGATTCTAAAAATGACCTAGGATACGTCAGACAACAATTAATTCACGGACAGTCAACATCTATACAGGATGATTCAAAAGTACTTTGACAAACTCCAGGAGGTGATTCCTCACAATATTCTAATATGAATTATGCGAACAAATATATGTCCGGAAACGCTTCGTTTCCAAGATACAGGGTGTTGAAGTTTTGTTTTAACTTTCGTTTTTTTCAAATAACTTCCGAAATACTGACCTTCATTGAACGGAAATGGTATTGGGAGGTTCTTCGAGGTGTCGAATTCAAACCTGATATTATTGCTCCTACTCGTACAGGGCGCCACCTACCAGTCTTTTTCTTTTTTGAAGATCCATAACTTTTTTGAGCGTACTTCTAGCACATTTTTCAGTAAAAAAAACAATTCCTCAATCATATCTACGCAAAAAAGCTACCCTGTTACAAGTCGCTATAAGCAACCATTTTCTAGATATTTGGACTTGAAAATTTCAAGTCGATTATTTGATAATCGATGCGTGTTGAAGTTATTACCATTATTTTGTATTTTTCACAAGAATGCTTAGGAAATGAATTTGACGTTTTAGTAAGTACTTTGGTAACAACATATTCACTTTTTTGTAGAAGGCGCCACCTATTCTATTTATTTTTACTCGTTTGAAATAGTTATTTTTGTATCAAAGGGGCAAAATATGTATTTGTTTTAATAAGATTAGCAAGCAATATCAACATTTTATTTCAAGAAATTTTTATATGTAGAATGAAATAAAATAAAGGAGACTAAATTGTATTCAGATAAATTGTTCAAAGTGTCCACCTTCAGCGAAGATACAGGCATTCAGTCTTCTAGTCATTGAATCTCGAATTATTGGTGTTTCTTATTGTTTCACAGGCGTCTACTATTTGGTTTCTTAGATCTTTCTCGTTCGCTACTGGAGTTTTATAAACAAGTGACTCCAAATGTCCCCAAAACAAAAAATCTAGTGGGTTAAGATCTGGGGACCTTGATTCCCACACCTGGTTAGGTTCTTCTACACCCCTACCGATCAATCGATTTGGATAGACAGTGTTGAGGAATTCCCAAGCTACAACGCTGAAATGGGCCGGAGCCCCATCATGCATAAACCACATGCGGATACGAATTTCTAATGGTACATTCTGAAGTAGTCCCGGCAATTCATTTTCTAAAAAGTCTCTGTAAGTTGCGCCATTCAGTCGGAACGGAAGAAAGAAAGGACCTATCAAGTAATTATCAACTATTGCCTCCCATACATTTACAGAAAATTGATACTCATAATGTCTTTCACTAACTGCGTGCGGATTTTCCAGAGTCCAAACATGGTTGTTATGAAAGCTTCTGATAGCATTTCGGGAGAAGTTTGCCTCGTCCGTGAAGAGTACATATCTTAAAAATTGAGGATTTCCAGCCAATTTTCTCAAGAACCACTGACACATAGTAATGCGTTGGAGAAAGTCTCGTGGCAAACGAGCTTGTACCCTTTGAATATGGTATGGAAGAAATTTTTGATCGTGGATAATTCTCCAAACTGTGGACTGAGTACAATTGAGAGCTTCAGCAATTATTCTTGTACTTGTTTCTGGATTCTCCTCGAGAGCGTTCAAAACAACTTCTTCCAATTCTGGGGTTCGGACTGCTCGTGGTCTTTCAATAATATCAGCTGCCCTCTTGAAGCTACCTGTGTCTGCCAAATCACGGTGAAGACTGGTAAATGTTGGAGCTGAAGGCAGTACTCGATTAAGAAATCGCGCACATTGCCATCCGCAAGGCCATAAACAAAATGCATATCAACTAAATGAGCATTATTGTTTAAATAATCCATTTTTCAAAATTAGTGTTTTGAAACTTACAGAAACTTCAACAAAACAACAAAACATTTAACTGTCACATAATAGGTAATTACCAAAACTACTTACTTAAACGTCAAATTCATTTCCTAAGCATTCTTGTGAAAAATGCAAAATAATGGTAATAACTTCAACACGCATCGATTATCAAATAATCGACTTGAAATTTTCAAGTCCAAATATCTAGTAAACGGTTGCTTAAAGCGACTTGTAACAACGGTAACTTTTTTTCGTAGATATGATGAAGGAATTGATTTTTTTACTGAAAAATGTGCTAGAATAGAAGTATGCTCAAAAAAGTTATGAATCTTCAAAAAAGAAGAAGACGTGTGGGTGGCGCCCCCTACGTGTAAGAGTATTAATAACATCAGGTTTGAATTCGACACCTCAAAAAACCTCTCAATACCATTTTTAGTTCAATTAGGGTCAGTATTTCGAAAGTTATTAAAAAAAAAACGAAAATACCCTGTATCTTGGAAACAAAGCGTTTGGACAATTCATATAAGAATATTGTGAGGAATCACCTCCTGAAGTTTGTCAAAGTACTTCTGACTCTGTATAAAATGTACTAAAAGTTCGTAGAGACGATGAAGGAAACATTTCTACGAGAGTGACGTCATCTTTCAGTATCATTCATTCCATAGTAGTACTTAATTCTGCATATTAACTGCCTGAAATTTTGATTTTTCTTGTAAGATGTGGATATCGACCGACTAATAAAGTTAAGCTGATATCTGAAAAAGTGCATATGCCTCATGTTGGGTATAATAATCAAGAGATCGTTAATTTATTAGTGATTTATGGCGAATGTAATAAAGTTTTCACCATAATATGTGACGATATTATACAAGGTGTTTCCAAATGACACTTACAACGTCTGCCTGTAGATACCTCTCGTAAAATTGGACAACATGATATCAGGAATGAGGGGTCCAACCTGATTACTTCTCGAAATACAGGGGGTTAAAGTTAAAAAAAATATTATTTGATAACGGATTAATATATTAACTTGAAATTTAGCAGGTCGTTTTTGTAAAAAGACATATTTTAGTAGAAAATCATGTTTCATATCTAGATCCAGTGGTGTGCAGTTGGTAGAGTTTTTCCCACCATTGTCTACGCCCGTGGTATTTGAAGCTATTTTTTTTGTATTGCTTAACAGTTTTCACGTAAAAAACGAATTGCCTCATTTGACTGAGTTTGATTTATTTTGACTGCTATTTTCCTATATCTTATGTATGACAGCCAAGTCAGCACGTTTCCACGAAATCCCAAGGCATATAGTATTGTTCCATGAAATCTAAATTAAGGCTATCAGAGCCTTAGTGAGATCAAAGAATAGTGCCCCAACAAGTTGTTTATATATAAATTCTGTTGATCTCCCAGGTAGGAACCGTTTTGACATTCTGTTGCAATATTGTATATATCAAGGTAATTAATAATTCTATTATATATATATATATCTGAGTAGACACATTTTTTATATACTGTGGAAAGTTTCTTACATGTGGAAAGTTCCCATGTAAGAAATCTTCTTGTGTTCGGAATTTTTCAGTGGAAGATAAGATTTGAAAGCACAATCAAAAGGTTTTTTTCTAATTTCCAAAGTTCCCATTTTCAAAAATTCCCTACAATTCCAACATATCCCCCATAAAAATTGTACCGTGGTCCTTCTTACTTATTGTCATTTTTTACTAAAGCAACTCAATATTATGTGTCAAAGGCGTTTACCGATTGTGAATCATCATACGGGTATCAATTCTTGAAACCTCATACATGTCACATCTCAGTGAACATACAAAACACATTTGATATTCTGCAATTCGTTGGAAAATTAACATAATTGTAAAATTGTTTCATGTTTCAACGTGTGTGCATGCTGACCATATGTGGAACCACTTCCTTGTGGTAATGTCTTCCTAAGTATAATGTATAACGTTTAAACAAGTACGTTGTGGTCAAACTAAATATTTCACTCTCAACTACTCTTTGTAATAACATATTACATCTTTATTATGAAAGCAAATTGCTACCAATTTCCACATTAGTAGTAGGTAGAGTCATGTTTGAATACGGATGTGTTATTCCAGTGGGATACAAATTTACAAAGAATCACACGACCTCTCATAAACTGATATACGATAAAGTCATCTCCTCTAATATGCGATATTAAAAAAAAACATTGAATATTTCAAAATATCCAGCAGTTGGTATGGAATCATTTGTCACGAGTATGCAACTGTGTTATACGTGGAAAAGAACTTCTCATTGCACTACCACGAATTAGTTCAAAGACTTCAGTAGGTTTTCTCTCTTTTTATTTTCATTTCAGGTGCAAATTTTCTTTGCTTAGGCTGAATACTTGTACTTTTTACATGAAAAAAAAATTATAATAAATATTACTACTATACTTTTTATACGACTATAACGATATAACTCTTCACATGATTCAGAATGCAATGCGAATAAGTCTAAAAATCATATTTTTCAAATAGCTCCTATTTTCTCGATGCCATGCGAAGGAAAATTTAAATTTAAAAAATGTTTGAAACAATAATTGAAATAACACTTGTAGTATTTTCTCAATGGTTCTGTTTCTTCATAGTATTTGAAAAATGCTGAGGAAGGTTCTTAGTGCCGAACAAGTTGATGTTAGTAAATTCGGCCCGCGCACTCATCTGTTAGTTTGTCCTATGTTTGTTCTAGAGCATTTGGAGCATTCTATTTCGTATCCTTCCTGGACATTATTGGCAATGGCATTTCTAGGATTCGGCCAATTTCGTCGGGACACCTTTGATGTTGGGGAGAAAATCCTTGTGAAATTGGGTATCTGTTGGATATTGGGAATTTCGAGAACTGGTAAATTGATAGAGGATAGATCTGCAGATTTGTGTTGTTTCAACCTCTTTGATGGAGTGAGTTTATCGAACTCTTGAAATCGGTTGTGATTTTCGGTGAGTTGGATAGATCTGTGAATGAGGGGATTTAGGATGGAATTCCTTTGAGCTGGATGGTGCTGAGAGTTGACATGTATAATGTGTGGGCAAAGGCGAAGGAATTATGAAGTTGAAAGCCTGACCATGTATTGAGCCAATCATTGAAATGTCAGATTTGAGTGAATCTTTGCGGGGTAAACCGTAAAACCCTTTGTTGTTTCAAAATCATTGTCGATAATTATACGATAAACATTCTATATATCATTAATGAACCTTCATCCAACACAGACGGCTATTAAAATCAATGTGCACATAAATATAGGGATAAAATTGACCAAGTCATAAACGTAATTGTTTTCGAATCGAAATCATTAAGACACAAGTAGTTAGGCACTAAGTTTTCAGAAGTTAATCAGATCTCACTGTATTCAATAAATTGAATCGTATGAATCGCTAGTCATTCAGAATAAAACCATTGTGAAACGTTTGCTGAATCATCAACGAAAACAATAAAAAACATAGAATTAATATGAATTGAACATAATACACGTACGGATCAACTCATATAGGATATGTAAAACCATGATGAAAGTCTTACAATGAATTAAACTATAAATAACGCTAAACATTTTATGTCAAAAAAACAGACAGACCGATTCCAGCATGGTAGCAGCACGAGAAATAAGTTAAGTTGTATTGAACAATATCTGGTAATTGATTTGATGTTTGCCTCACATCTGAGGCGTGATTTTAGAAATTATTCCCAGTTATCGGGTGCATGCAAGCAAAACCATGAGCAACAGATATATATATATATATATATATATATATATATATGTATATATATATATATATATAGGGTGTTCCAAATTAAGTCGGCACCATTGCCAACTCCGTTATTATTGATTGCTACGATTTCGGTTAAATGGGCAAACTGGTAGCATTTTTAGTGGCCTTCTGGATGCCGAAAACAAAAAAAAATTGACAGTCGCGTTGTCATAATATTTCATAAAATGATATTTTTTTCAATTGAACACCCTATATTTTTTCATGCATTTCGATTCGTAATAACATTCTCAACAACAAAGCTCATTTGACTTTTTTTCGTAAAGGTGAAAATAAGACAGTTGTATTAATAGGAAACATTTATCGTTTTGTACATTAATACCAAATAGCTTAGTGGTGTCAATTGAGTGGTGCGACATGATGATCACGGGTTTCACGAGTTCACATCCCAGCGCAATTTTTTCTTTTTACTGTCTTATTTTGCTATTAGTAACAAAATATTGTCATTCGTATAAGTACAAAAAATGGGTGTTTGGACAATCATGAGGTTTTGTTTCGCCAAAACAAAGAAATTTTTTGTACTAGTGAAAGAAATAAATATTTCCACATAAGTCGCTCATTTTCCACTTTAGGAAGAAAAGTGATATAAGCTTTGTTGTTGAGAATGTTATTACAAATCGAAATGGATGAAAAAATATAGGGTGTTCTATTGAAAAAAATATCATTTTATGAAATATTATGACAACGCGACTATCAATTTTTTTTTGTTTTCGACATCGAGAAGGCCACTAAAAATGCTACCAGTTTGCCCATTTAACCGAAATCGTAGCATCAATAATAACGGAGTTGGCAATGGTGCCGACTTAATTTGGAACACCCTATATATATATATATATATATATATCTATTGTCATGAGTATGTTACCAACAATACATTCAATTTGCACAATCAATAAAAAAAATATGGAAATTTAAATTCATGAAAAAACTTTGGATCTCAAGTAGATGAGATGGAATACAAGTTGGAACATCCTGTATGGTAAATCATATCAGGGGGAAACCCAACAGCGAGATGTCAAGAACAATGTGAGGCAAATATTTAAATATAAAAATTATGAAAACAAAAAAATGTCAAATATGAATTTTAACCAAATTTGTACATATAATATAAGATCTAGAATTATATATTGTAAATAAAATCATTAGAATAACTTAGAATAACAAACAGTGATATAGGAAGTGGGAATAAACTTTAAATTAAAAAAAAAACAAAAAATGTGTGTTGCCAAGAGGAAATGTAACAAGCTGAAAGAGATGGAAAATTGATGTAGAAAACGAAACCAGGTAACAATTTGGAAGAAAAATTATAATAAAACAAGCAAAACTATCCTAAACATTAAACAACGAATTCAGATACGAATGTCATTGCCAGGAACAAAAAGGGGGCTTTCTGCAGCGTAGCTGTACTTTTCCAATGAACACGAACATTCCTAATAGTCAGGAAAACACCAAGAAGGAAGTATAGCAGGTATTTCAAAACCAGAACTAAATAAAGTGCAACATATCAGGTCCAGACACTTATATTGGTTATTTGATCATTTGTGTCCATTCATTTGAACATTTAATGGTCTTTTCTATGCTCACAGGCTGTTCATAACATTGAAACGTTTATTCACCAAGTATTTTATCATACATAAGCAAGTATTACTATTTCACATCACTGTTCTGAGTTAGATAAATTAGATATCGCAGAGTAGGTAAATTTTAAAGATTTATTTCAATAAAATGATTATTTGGCGATTTTTCTGCAATCTTTGTTTATCTATTGAGCACCTAATCATAATCTTCCCACAAAATAGCACATTTGACAACAAGCAGCGCACCAAGTTGGCATTACTGAATCCTGCCATGAGAATAGAGATGAATCATACTCCATAGGCGTACCGACTGAGCTGAGATAAGGTAAAAAAGTGTTGAAAAGGGTAAGAACAACATAGCCGGAGTTTCATTACTGTTATGATAGATATTTATTTTTCAAAAATTATTGAATAAATAAGGAAATCAATTAAACAAATAACAATCATTATTATAATAACGAGTAGTCAATAACAAATATAAATATGTTGAAGAGCCTATCACAACAATATATATATATATATATATATATATACACGAAATGTGCTAATAAAGCCCTTTCATTTGATACCCATCATTACCCGCATCATTAATAAAAAAAAATCAGTTCATGACTATGTCCTCTTGAGGGCGCCATATTCAATTTAATGTGACCCCATAACTAGCAGTCGATCAAGACGCTTCCAAAATATCTAATTTGTCAAATTATGATAAGTAGTTTAGAAGTTATGAGGTAACAGATGAACATACATACATACCCAAATACATACATTCCCACATACACAAATACCGGTCAAAATCATAGCCTTCCTTCTTGCTTCGCCGTAGTCGGGAAAAAAGTGACTTCAAACTAAGACTTGAAATGCTCAAATTTCTAGACGCGGTTCAACCCGAACTTTCCATAATATCATAATCAAGACCGCGGAAACCTATCCGAACTTAATAAAGATCGTGGCTTATCGTGAAAAAGGTAATTTGTTTCACTTTCGAACCAGGAAAACATTTTATTAATTCCACTAATTTGTATTCCTTCAGTGTTATTTCAAAGGTTCATATAAATATGTGAACCTAATCGGTCCATTTTCCATATTAGCTTCTGAATAGTCAATTGTAAAACAATCATATTGAAATATTATTGATGATACTTTTTGGTGAAAAGGATATCGAAATTACTCAATAGATAGCGCTTCTGGTCACATCTGCGAAAAAAGGCAGATGACATGTTAATTTGATTTTCTATTAGAGATAGGGGGAAGAAATATGTATTTGAGGTAGATTTCTAGCAATATCTTACAGAACAAACAATCACAAAATACTAGAAAAATAATATTGAAACCCCTCCCTTAACCATACATCCAAAATTTAGATATGTACAGGTGATTCAAAAGTACTTTGACAAACTTCGGAGGAGATTCCTCACAATATTCTAATATGAATTGTTCAAATAAATATATGTCCGGAAAGGCTTCGTTTCCAAGATACAGGGTGTTGAAGTTTTATTTTTATTTTAGGTTTTTTAAATACTTTCGAAATACTGACCTTAATTGAACGAAAATTGAGATTGAGAGGTTTTTTGAGGTGTTGAATTCGAAGCTTATGTTATATTGCTCTTACTCGTAGGAGGCGCCACCTACACGTCTTTCTCTTTCTTGAAGATTCATAACCTTTTTGAGCGTACTTTTAGCACATTTTTCAGTAAAAAAATCCCCCCTATCATATCTACGAAGAAAATCTATCCCTCCTACGAGTCGCTATAAGCAACTGTTTTCTAGATATTTGGACTTGAAAATTTCAAGTCGATTATTTGATAATCGATGCGTGTTGAAGTTATCAACATTATTCTGCATTTTCCACAAGAATGCTTAGGAAACGAATTTGACGTTTAAGTAAGTAGTTTTGGTTTTTTGTAGGGCGCGTCACTATTCTATTTATTTTTACTCATTTGAAATAGTTATTTTTGTATAAAGGGTGCAAAATCTGTATTTGTTTTAATAAAATTTGCAAGAAATATCAACATTTTATTTCAAGAAATTTTGAATATGTATAATAAAATAAAATAAAGGAAACTAAATTGTATTCAAATACATTGTTCAAAGTGTCCACCTTCGGCGAAGATACAGGCATTCAGTCTTTTAATCATTGAATCTCGTACCCGTTCAAAAATTATTGGTGTGTTTCTTATTGTTTCACAGGTGTCTACTATTCGGTTTCTTAGATATTCCTCGTTCGCTACTGGAGTTTCATAAACTAGTGACTTCAAATATCCCCAAGAATGAAAATCTAGCGGGTTTAGATCTGGGGACCTTGGTGCCCACGCATGGATGGATCGATTTGGATAGACAGTGTTGAGGAATTCCCTGGCTACAACGCCAAAATGGGCCGGAGCTCCATCATGCATAAACCACAAGCGGATACGAATTTCTAATGGTACATTCTGAAGTAGTCCCAGCAATTCATTTTCTAAAAAGTCTCTGTTGGTTGCGCCATTCAGTCGGAACGGAAGAAAGAAAGCACCTATCAAGTAATTATCAATTATTGCCGCCCATACATTTACAGAAAATGTATACTGATAATGTCTTTCACTAACTGCGTGCGGATTTTCCAGAGCCCAAACATGGTTGTTATGAAAGTTTGTGATAGCATTTCGGGAGAAGTTTGCCTCGTCCGTGAAGAGTACATATCTTGAAAATTGAGGATTTCCAGCCAATTTTCTCAAAAACCACTGACACATAGTAATGCGTGGGGAAAGTCTCGTGGAAAAAGACCTTGTACCCTTTGAATATGGTATGGATATAATTGTTGATCGTGGATAATTCTCGAAATTCTGGACTGAGTAGAATTGAGAGCTTCAGCAATTATTCTTGTGCTTGTTTCTCGATTCTCCTCGAGAGCGTTCATAACAGCTTCTTTCAATTCTGGGGTTCGGACTGCTCATAGTCTTCCAATAATATCAGCTGCCCTCAAAGCTACCTGTTTCTGCCAAACGACGGCTGAGACTGGTAAATGTTGGAGCTGAAGGCAGTACTCGATTAGGAAATTGCTCCTGGTAAATACGTCTGGCTTCGCGCGCATTGCCATCCGCAAGGCCATAAACGAAATGCATATCGGCTAAGTAAGCATTAATGTTTAAATAATCCATTTTTTCGAAGTTAGTGTTTTAAAACTTACAGAAATTTCAACAAAACAACAAAACATTTAACTGTCACATAATATGTAATTACCAAAACTACTTACTCAAACGTCAAATTCATTTTCTAAGCATTCTTGCGAAAAATTCAAAATAGTGGTAATATCTTCGACACGCACCGATTAGCAAAAAATCGAGTTGAAAGTCCAAATATCTAGAAAACGGTTGCTTATAGCAACTTGTAACAAGGTAGCTTTTTTACGTAGATATGAGAGAGGAATTTGATTTTTTACTGAAAAATGTGCTAGAAGTACGCTCAAAAAAGTTATGAATCTTCAAAAAAGAAAAAGACGTGTAGGTGGCGCCCCTACGAGTAAGAGCAATGATATTTCGAAAGTTATTTGAAAAAAACTAAAATAAAAATAAAACTTCAACACCCTGTATCTTGGAAACGAAGCGTTTCCGGGCATATATTTATTCAGACAATTCATATTAGAATATTGTGAGGAATCACCTCCTGAAGTTTGTCAAAGTACTTTTGAATCACCCTGTATATATTTTTCTTCGGTTTTATCAAATTAAGTATCAACAACATTTATTGCCATTCCACATTTCAGTTTTCTCCTACAAATAATCCCTATACGCAAGGGGGTTCTGTTTTTTCCCATTTGAAAAAAATGTTAGAGAAACTTACCATTCATTGTGCATTATTCAGATCTAATACTTGATAGTTATGTTTAACTTTCAGCAAATATGCCTATTAACCTCGAAACAAATTGAAAAATCATCACAGGGATTCAGATAATTCATTCCATTATTTAAGGCAGTCCAACCTGTTAATCGTGTAGGAATTGTAATTCTTGTAACTCGAAGACGAAAAGAACCGAGGCGTTTCCAAATGTAATTCGATAATTCTATTCAATTCAAATTCCGACAACATGAAACTGATTTGCATTTTTCGTTGGGTAGACAGGCTTTGAGCATTTCTTACATCCGGCATATATTTAATATAATTTGTTCGAGCAACATTCTTTAAAGTGGTTTGATATGTCGTCACTACATCAGTGATAAATATTCAAAGCGCGTTAATTCACTCCACTTGTTCGAAATTGCAGGAAATGATAGAAGAATTGAGAATGAGAAATCAAATGCTTCAAGGAAAATACTAATGGATATAGGTTGTTCGTCGCATGTTCGTCGAAGTCAGTCGTTTTATTTCTTCAACGAAAGTATTTAATACGCACATTTGCGAATTCCAACACTATCAAGAGTTATGGTCAAAAAGTTGAATGAAATATAATTTATATTAAACTTATTTCGACTTGGGCAAGTGAATAACATTTTCCAATTCGCCATTTAATCTTAACTCATATTGTAATAGATCATAACAATTGAGAATCACGATTGAATTTTTCGAATGAAAGTTGTGGAAATCATAAACTTCTATCAAACAACATATTGGGATTGGGAATTTTTTTAATCTCTCAATAGCCGTCAATTTGAAACAGCTCGATTGATTTGGTCCATCTTCAAACTTAATTGAGGTATCGATGATAAGTATATATATATATATATATATATATATATATATATATATATTATGTATTTATATATATATATATATATATTTTTTTTTTAGTTTCTTTGACCATATATATATTTTCTTCAACTCTCGGAATGAAGGTCTGATTCAGTCAATTCATATAATTTTTTCTTAACGACGTTTCGACATGGTATTTGTCATCATCAGGTTAAAACACTAAAATCAAAAATATGGAGTTTGAGACATTTAACTTAACACAATATTGAAATGTATGCACTAAAATAATTCTTGAAAAACATATGGTTCGAAATATAACATGTTATTTAACTCAATATAAATATTTGTAACATTTATGAGTATTCACTTACAAATTATTTTATTTGAGTTTTGCGTTCGCATCGTACGAAGGTTATTGTGGGAGTGTGACCTGCGTCGAAGTTATCGGAATGGTTTGTTTATTTTTCATGCATTTTACCCTTTTCATAAGTAGGTACATGGGATTGTTTATATTGAGTTCTAATATATGGGCCGTACTGTATTTTTTTGGCAGCATGTAAAGATCAGTTTTCATTATGATTACTTTAAACAAAGTTAAAAGAGGTTGTTATAAATCTGGCTTAAGTTTTTGATATCATTTCTATTGTTAATGCTATTGGGGTCTTTTTTAATATGTATCATTTCAAGGAATGTTCTTACTCTTGGATTCCTTTCTTTGGTCAAAATTTCAACGTTGTTGGTGTCAAACTTATGTTGATTTTCTTTTTCGTGTTGTGTCGTGAATGTCGGTTTTTGAGTATTTGTGGGCTTGTACTCGTTTCTGAAAATATTGTTTTGTTTGACCTATATAGGTACTTTGACAGTCTTTACATGATATTCTATATACTGTATGAGTTTGTTTGTTCTTTGGTATTTCTGGTTTTAATTTTGAATAAATGGTTTTGTTCGTATTTTTCAGTCGATGTGCAATAGTTATGTTGTGTTTTTCCATTGTTTTATTAATTTTATTCGATAGTTTGTCTATGTATGGTGAAGGTATGTATGTTGTTGTTTTCTTTACTTCATTATCATTTTTGTTGTAGATCGCATGTATTCTTTTTTTTGTTTTTCTGCAAAGTGGCGGGGTAATTATTTTCTTTTGTATGGAGATCGTATGTATGTTTTTTTTTTCTATATTATTTTCCTGAATTTTGGGTGAGCCAGCTTTATAGCTCTGTCAGTTAAATTTTGAATAACATTTTTTTGTAACTGAGGGTGCGTTTGACAAATAGTTAGTATAACGATTTGATGCATTTGGTTTAATAAACCAGTTTGTGGAAATTTTTCCAGTATTGTCGTGTATTATTGTTGTGTCGAGAAAGTTTATTTGTTTTTCTATTTCTTTTCTATTGTAAATTTCAATCTAGGATGATATTTATTAAATTTTTCTAGAATTTCATCAACTTTGTCAATAGGGATACAGGTTAAACAATCGTCTACATATCGTTTGAAGAATATTGGTTTGAATGTTAGTGATTTGATGATCTTTCATTCAACATACGCACTAACCAGATTTGCTACTGTTGCAGCAATTGGAATCCCATTGCAATTGAATATTTGTGAGTAGTATTTATTTTCATATTGAAAGTTTGTTGAGGTTAAACATAGTTTCAAAAACTCTTCAAGGTTAGTGTTGTGTGATTTTGTATTTCATGCCCTTTTTCTTATGATCTCTATCGCTAATTTTGTATCTATATTTGTATATAAAGAAACTATATCTAGAGAGATTATCATATGATTTTTGTGGAACTGTTATATTGCGGATAAATTCCACAAATTCCCAGGAGTTTTCACATAGTAATCATTTTTTCAATAACATTTGAAAGAATTTCTGAGAGGAATTTTGATAAATTGTAAGTGGAGATTGAATATTGCTGACAATAGGGCTAAGGGGAATTCCAGTTTGTGTAATTTGGGCAACCCGTATATTGTTGGAGGTTGGGCGTTGTGTATATTGAGTTTGTTTTTTGTTACCTGATCTATAAGGGTTGACGAGAACCAATTATTTACTAATTCATTGACTTTCGCTTGAAGTTTTTCTGTGGGGTTGAATCTCTCTTTTCTATATGTGGTTTTATCCACTAGCAAATTTTCTAGTTATTCTTTGTATTCAGATATTTGCATAATTACTGTTTTGTTAGTTTTATCAGCCCTGAGTATAAGTTATTCGGTATTTTCCTTTAAAAAAGTTTTAGTTTTTATTAAAAGTTTGTTGAAGATATTTTTTGAATTTTTTGTTCGTTTTTCAAAACTGGTTTTGAAGTTGGTAATGATGTTATTGATTTTGTGTCTGATTTCATTCTGATTTTCGCTCGTTTGATAGGTAATTCCAGATTCTAAATTTGCAATTATCGATTCTGTAGGGATTTCCCTATTTTCGTAGTTGAAATTTTGACCAAGACTCAAGGTATATGAAATGTCTTCAGGAATATTTGTGTCAGTTAGGTTTTCTATCCAATTTTATTAAGTTCTATTTTTTGAGAAGATTTATTTTTTGTTTGTAAGTTTTCAATTTTTTCCTTCTGTTTTTCTTTCAGTGTTTGGAAAAATCGTTCATAATAAAGTTGTTGATTTTCGAAAAAACTATTTAGTATATCAGGACAAACGTTTTGTGATAATTTATATTTGATATGTTCAATGTTTCTATTTAAATTCGAAATGTTTCTATAGCATTCATTGATGCAAATTTGGATGAGTTCAATGTAGAAAATTCTGATCTTTACATGCTGCCAAAAAAATACAGTCCGGCCCATATATTAGAACTCAATATAAACAATCCCATGTACCTAGAAGAGGGTAAAAATGCATGAAAAATAAACAAACCATTCCCGATAACTTCGACGCAGGTCACACTCCCACAATAACCTTCGTACGATGCAGAACGCAAAACTCAAATAAAAATAATTTGTAAGTGAATACTCATAAATGTTACAAATATTTATATTGAGTTAAATAACATGTTATATTTCGAACCATATGTTTTTCAAGAATTATTTTAGTTCATACATTTCAATATTGTGTTAAGTTAAATGTCTCAAACTCCATATTTTTAATTTTAGTGTTTCAACCTGATGATGACAAATACCATGTCGAAACGTCGTTAAGAAAAATTATATGAATTGACTGAATCAGACCTTTATTCCGAGAATTTGAAGAATATATATATATATGTATATATATATATATATATATATATATATATATATATATATATATCATAAAGGTGGCTACATATGGGAAAAAAATGTGTTATTGACATTTCTGAAAAACTCTAATGTCGGCTCGTTTCTGCATGTCTCACAACTAAAATATCCGTTGCGACTTATATCACGTGTCCTCAGATTTGGCGGGAATTTTTAAAAAAGTTGTCTGTGGTGCCGATAAATGGGTCAAATTGAAAAGATATTGAGGAAATGTGTTTGGAATTCAACAATGACCTCATATATCAATTTTAAACCAGATTGAAAAAAATACAAATATACCATTGTATTCCTCTACCCTTACTAAGAAACATTATCCATTCTTGTTTTATCTGGAAACAGCTTTAATAACCTAAACACATATGTTTGGGTCAAAACTAATCAAATATTTATGGAATAGACATTTTGCGGGAGATTAATTATGAAAACACGATTTAGTCTTGTCACTATAATAGGTGTAGTCATGCCCTGTATATTGATGCACATGAGCTTATTCAATATTATCAAATTTTAATTACAAATATTAGTTGGTTTAAATTTTACTCACTCGAACTATTTTCACTTTATTCTCACTCTCTTGTGATATTACAACTATAAAATTGCCGTGAGATTTTTTACTCTACACGCAGCCTTGAAGTGATTCAGTATTCCACACCTCGAACATTTATTTCCAAAAGCAGGACACTGATACTTTCCATGTTTGGTGCAACACCTCGTACATATAAATTTGTCGCATTTTCCATCACTTCTTCTGTTTTCATATTTCTTCCTGTCCACAACATCTACACTTTTATTTTCTTGTATTATTTCAACATGCTCCTTTGTGACTTCACTAGACGACATTTTTTCAATAACTTTTGCAACTGTAGGTCTTCTTCACTGACGAGCTTCTCTTGTAATTTTTTGTCTCTGATACCCAATACAATTCTATCTCTCAATATATCGTCAGAACAACATTCTTCGAACTCGCAACTTTTCATCAACTTTCTGGCATCCTGTATGAAATTGTCAACAGGTTCTGCCTCTTATTCCTGGCTACGATTATAAAACAGAAACCTTTCATAAAGTATATTTTTCTTCGGATTCATGTAGGACTCAAATTGGTCAACGACTTTGTTATAATTCTTCTTATCTTCAACACTCATCTTGAAATTATTGAAAACATCCAAACCTTCTTTCCCAACCAAATTGAGAAGAATTGCTACCTTGGTTTCATCACTTTCTTTCTGTTTGCCCGAGGCTACCATGAATATATCGAACATTTGCTTGAATCTCTTAAAATTTTCTGCCAAGTTTCCTTCAAACTTCAGTGTTGGTGGTACTTTGAAAGTTTCCATTTTTTATTTAATTACTATTTAACGAAAGTTCTATTTTTCCGATTTATCGCAGCGCCATGCTGTTTACTAAATGAAACAGTCCTTTACAGTTTTATATCTTTTACTTAAACCAAAAGACTGTTACAACTTTTTGTCAAAATTGACAGTATTCATCTACTCATGAATGACCTGATCCTATATACATGAATACAGAGTATACAACTGTAACTTAACCAATTAATAGAAATACACAACAATCATCATGTTGAATTATGAAGGAAAGCGGAAAAATTAATAAATATAATTTCCCCCTATAAATATACAGGGTGAGTCAGAAAAACTTTGACAAACTTCTGGAGGTGATTCCTCACAATATTCTAATATGAATTGTCCAAATAAACATATGCCCGGAAAAGCTTCGTTTCCAAGATACAGGGTGTTAAAATTTTATTTTCATTTTCGTTATTTTTAAATAACTTTCGAAATACGGACCTTAATTCAACGAAAATTGATAATGAGTTGTCTTTTGAGGTGTCGAATTCGAACCTGATGTTATTATTGCTCTCACTTGTAAGGGGCGCCACCTACACGTCTTTTTCTTTTTTGAAGATCCATAACTTTTTTTAGCATACTTCTAGCACATTTTTCAGTAGAAAAATAAATATTTCTATCATATCTACGTAAAAATGCTACCCCTGCTACAAGTCGCTATAAGCAACCGTTTTCTGGATATTTGGACTTGAAAATTTCAAGTCGATTATTTGATAATCGATGCGTGTTGAAGTTATTACCGTTATTTTGCATTTTTCACAAGAATGTTTAGGAAATGAATTTTACGTTTAAGTAAGTAGCTTTGGTAATTACATATTGTAACGTAAATAAACTTAACTTGGTTCTACTAATTTATTTCACACTTATTCTACAACTTAATTTATATTACTACTCCACTGTATAGCTCGATCGTATGGGCTCGTTCAGACTGTCTTTTACTCCACTTGAGGGTCGCCTATTTATCTCCGATACAGCATTCTCGATGTTTCAATTCTGGCATGTTCCAATTGTTTCCAATATTGACCGTTGTTTTCCGTGGCAGAGCGACTGGATGGTTCTCGAATATTCCATGGATGATCTCATCGCTGTCGACGGCAGCGCGAGGCGACAGGTCCGGCCTAGGTTCGTTACATTGCCTTCTTAAAGACATTTCGTCCGAAATTTCATCCTTGGAGTGTGACGATATCTCGCAGACTCCCCTATCTGCACCGTGAAGTTCGATGGAAGTAACACTCCACGGTCTTCATGATCGGTCGTGGAAGAGGTTACAGCAACCAAAATCTTGACGCCGCTGGATCTGAATACGCCTCAGCATCTTCTTATGACTCTCCAGTCCAACCCATCAATATCACAGGATAATTTTGGAATTGCTAGATCCACCAGGTTCTGGTCCCCATAGTATCTCTTAGTTTGGTGAGACTCTTCCAGACATCTTCATAGGACGGTTTATCTGGGAATGCCTCTTGTACTAGGTAGTAGATGTTTCTCTGGCCTTTCTTCACTGCTAGCACCACCAACTTCTGGATTCGCCCGCGTGTTTGAGTTGACCAAATTTCTTGGAGAACACTACGGCGATGCCCTGGACATTCGAAGATCTTCTGCCACAATGCGCTAGTGCGTAGTCAGCAGGCACCTCGAAAAGGTCTCGTGATTCTCTAGTAACCCATGTAGAACTTTCTGCCCGTTTGAATACAGGACTAAACTTCTCGAACGTCATATCATCCTCCGGTGGTTGAGGGTGCGAACTTGGTCATGGTTTCAGCGTAAGGGCCAACCTGTTGAAATGGGACGACCCTGGTTTCCTCGGGTGGTTATGGATTCGGTACACAAGGTCGTTTATCCTTTTCACGATTTTTATACGGGCCTTCCCACGAGTTCCGCAACTTTGGTGATAGTCCACGACGACGTTTGGGGTTGATGCCAAACCAGGTCATCAACCTTAAATCCTCCAGCGTCGGCCTTGATGTCATAGGTCTTCTTCATTTTATCGCTGGCACTCTGGATGTTCAACCGGACTCGTTCGTGGATGTCGTCCATTCTCTGCCGAAGTTTGCTGACGTAGTCCTCTCCGCAGTGTCTTGTCCTGGCGGTATCCCAAACTTCAGGTCACAAGGCAGTCGCAGTTCTCGGCCCATTATAATACTAGCAGGAGTTTGACCGGTTGACTCGTGTACTGCGGATCGATAGACATCAGGAACAAAATGAAGATACTGGTCCCAGTCTCTTTGATGCAGAACAACCTTGGACAAGTGGCGGTTGATCGTCCTGTTCATCCGTTCCACCATTCCATCGGACTGCGGATGTAGGGCCGTGTTCTTGTCTTGCGGATGTTCAGCGTAGACATATTTCTTGGAAAAGGTTGGATTCGAAATTTCTGCCTGATCCGAGTGCAGCTCCATTGGAATACCGAATCGACATATCCACTCTTTCACCAAGACGTCGGCGACGGTGATGGCTTCCTGGTTGGGCAGGCGGCCGCCCCTTCTGGTAGTCCATTGCCACAAGGATGTATTTATTCCGTGGTCGGATACGGGAAACGGGCCGACGATGTCAATGGCGATTCTCTCGAACGGGCTGCCTACGTTGTACTGACGCATCGGGCCTTGGGTCGTATTCGAGGTCCATTGCTCAGCGCATACAGCGCACTTTCTGCCAGTCCTGGACGTCAGCTTGACAATTGGTCAGTAAAACCGTTGCCTCACTTTCTGCAGGGTCTTCGTCACTCCCAGATGTCCTCCAGCCTCCCATCATGGATTTCCTGCAGCACTTCCTCTCTTCTGTTCCTGGAACAATTATTTGGCGTCTGTCTTCCCCACCAATATCGGCCTCCAGCACAGTTTCAGGATCCCATTGTCAGAATAAGGGAGTTCCATTGTGCAATGGACTTAACAGCCGGCGAGTAACCGCGACTTCCTGCCATGATGGTCTTCGATTGCCCTTCTTCCAGCTGACGACTGCCAGGTCGGGGTCTCTTTCTTGGTCTTTCTGGATCTTGCTGTCATTCAGTTGTCATCCATTGCCCGGGTTCTAAAAGTGTTGCTTCTTTCTCTTCTGCTCGTCGGCAATGTGAGCAATCATCTGGACATGGTTCGCGACAAGGCATCTGCATTTTATGGCTAGTTCCGGCTCGATGTTCGATCTCGAAATCGAATTCTTGGAGTCTCTCGATCCAAAACGTGCTTCGACCCTCGGATTTTTGAACTGTAAGAGCCATTTGAGAGCTGCATGGTCAGTTCTCAACAGGAATCTTCTTCCATACACGTACTTGTAGAAGTGCTCCACTCCTTTACAACAGCTAACAGCTCTCGCCTGGTGACACAGTAATTGCGCTCTGGTTTGCTAAGCGTCTTGCTGAAATAACCAATGACCTTCTCCTGTCCCTCCTGGATCTGAGATAGGACAGCTCCAAGTCCCACGTTGCTGGCGTCCGTATCCAAAATGAATTTCCCTTTGGGTGGGGGATAGCTCAGTACAGGTGCGTTGATCAAAGCTCCTTTCAGCTTCCTGAATGAGTCTTGACATTCTTCGGACCACTGGAACTTTGTTTGGCCTTCCGTGAGCTTGGTCAGGGTTTAGCGATGTTGAGCGAATCCCAGCACATATCGGCGATGTATGTGCATAAACCAAGGAAACTTCGAAGTTGGTGAATGTCTTTTGGGATGGGCCAATCTTAACAGCTTTGATCTTCTGGTCATCCACTGCTACTCCTTCCCAGAGACAACGTGGCCGAGGTATCGTACTTCTTTTGGAACAGATGGCATTTCTTAGGGCTCAGCTTCAATCCGAGTTCCTCAGTCGCAGGAATACTTCCTCCAAGTTTTTCACGTTGGTCCTCGAACGATCTGCCGACCACAATTATGTCGTCGAGATACACTAGACACGTGTTCCATGAGAGTCCTTCAGCACTGTCTCCATCAATCTTTTCGAATGTGGCGGGAGCATTACAGAGCCCGAATGGCATAACGGTGAACTGCCACAATCCTGAGCCGATGGTAAAAGCAGTCTTTTCTCGATCTTCCTGAGCAAGTTCTACTGCCAGTATCCACTCTTCAGATCAAGGGTCGAGAAAATCGTGGAACCAGCCAACGTGTCTAGGGTGTCATCTATTCTCGGGAGAGGGTAACTGTCCTTCTTCGTGACATTATTAAGTTGGCGATAGTCTACACAAAAGCGTGTCGATCCATCCTTTTCTTCACCCGTCCGCCTGGAGAGGACCAGGGACTGTCAGATGGTTCGATAACTCCTGTCTTTTTCCCATATCGCTGACTATTTTGTCAGCCTCTTCCTTCTTGGCAAGAGGAAGTCTTCTTGCTGATTGCCGGATCGGTCGGGCACCCCAGTATCAATCTTGTGCTGGACCACATTAGTTCGACCCCTTTTCCTTGTCCGGTATCGAAGATGTCTTGGTACTTTTGACTAAATCTTTAGTTTGGGCTGTTGAGCTGGTTTTATGTCTTTGGAATAGATGGCAACTAATTTTTCTAGTTCTGTGGGCTGGTTTTTGGTTCGGCTAATCGTATCTCGTACGCCCCGGATCACAGATGTAACTGACGATCAGTGCCCTAAAATTGTTCCTTTCTTTAAGGTCACTGGAAAGTAATTGACATTCATGACCCTTACCGGCACAAATTTTCAGCACGTAACAGGGTTTTCCCTAGGGCAATCCCTCGTCCAATTTTCTCATCATGAAGTTTGGGCTCGAACATCACCACGTCTCCACTGCTCGCACTCCCGTCCAGGCGAGCCTCCAGAATGGTTTCAGCCCTCTCAGGTACGCTTACATCTTCAGCCAACAGCACATGGATCAACTCTTCACTTCTCCCATGAAGTACCAGCTCTTCTCCGTTGACACGTAGGACGCCGTCTTTGAAATCCAATTCAAACCCTCTGGAATTCATGATGTCCATTCCGATGATTGCATCGTCTTCGATGTCCGCTACAAGTGCCTGATGTTTCACTTTAGTGCTGCCCAAAATTATTTCAATCGGTAGCTCGCCATATACAGTAGCTGGCTCTCCTGTTGCTGTGCGTAGCTTCCAAGTTGTCGGTTCAATTCGTTCCGGTGTTCTGGCAAAGGAAGGTCCGAGAATTGTCCTAGTCGCACCTGTATCTAGCAGCATGGTGCAAGGCTCGTTATTGATGAGACCGTCTACGAAAACACCTCTGTTCTGTCGTTGCAGGATAGCGACATATGCGTTGTCAACCGGGGCTTGCTGGACACAGGCCGACGATTGCCCCTTCTCGTCGACCTTCTTTAGTTTTCCTGCATCGGAGTCGTGTTTTTGAATGTTGGACATTTGCTACGCACATGTCCAATTTTCCACAATTCCAGCATCTTATCTGTCTTTCTCAGGGAACACTTCCTTAATCACTTTCCTTATGGCAGCTTCCAAATTAGCAGGCTCCTGTGAGTCTTCCTCAATCATTCGGACTTTACTCTGGCTTTTGCAAGATTGTTTCGCTGCCTCGTATTCCAAAGCGCGTGCCAGTGCGTCTACGGGTGTGTTGGACGGGCTAGTGTCAATGCTTGTCTGGTTTCTTGGTCACGGAGTCCACCCAGGAATGCTTGAACCGCTAGTCGCTCCATTACATTTTCTGGTGTGGATGGATATGCGAGACGAACCAAGCGTGCAATGTCAGTTTCGAATTCTTGTAAGGATTCGCCCGATTTTGGCAGCGATTTTTCTGCTGGTAGTGGTATTCGTTTTCCAATTGGGCGTGGCCATATCGTAATTCTAGATGTTTAATCAGCTGATCATAGTCCTCCTGTTCTTGGGCGGTGAGAGTTTGTAGAATATTTGTCGCTTCTCCACGTATTGCAAGTGTCTGTGCTACAGCTCTTTCCCTGCATTCCATCCGTTTGCTTTGGCTGCTGCTTCAAACTGCCGGCGGTAATTTGCCCATGGAGTTTTCCGTCGAACTGAGGCGGCTTCACGGAAAGCTTCCCTATTTCTGAAATGACCTTGACATCTTTATACCCTCTTGAACTTTATCCAAGTTCAAACTCAAGTCCAGCATTGCATTTTCGTTAACCATCTCTGTGGAGGCGCACTATTAATTGTTTTTCCAGCTTACTGATCGTTTCCTTTATTTTGTCCATTTCTGCCTCGACCCCATCTTTGATTTTATCTACCTCCGTGTTCATTTGCTCCCTAATTTTATCTATCTCTGTCTCAACGGTTCCCATTCTTTCTTCTAGAAATTGGCCACACCACACAATTCTTTTTTAGGCCTTCTGTGTTTTCCAGGAACTTCTCTTCCAGGCTTCTTGCATTTTCTTCCAGGCTTCTTGAATTTTCTAGAAGCTTCTCTTCCAGATTTCTAGAATTTTCTTGAAGCTTCTCTTCCAGATTTCTAGAATTTTCTTCAAGCTTCTCTTCCAGATTTCTAGCATTTTCTTCCAAGCTTCTTGAATTTTCTTCCAAAGTCCTCGGATTTTGTTGCAGCTCTTCTTTCAAGGATTCTATTATCGGACTCAATCCTCCGGAACTTCAATAAAAATGTTTCGGTCTCACCTCTTTTAAGTCCTTCTGCAAGTCTTTCCTGGAGTACTTGCTTTTTACCCGTTGTTTCCAGTTCCCTTTCCTCCAATTCCTGTTTCAATTCCGCTACCTTCAAATCCGCAAGGCGCACTTTTCTTGAACACATTTTGTCTTTGACGAGGTATCAGTCTGTTTCACGCGAAAAGTTTATCAGTTTGTTAAAAATTCACTTCGCGAATTCTTTTCCACGGGCCACCAGTCTATTGTCTGTTTCACGCGAAGAGTGTATCAGTTTATATTCCCACGCACAATTGTCCACTTCGCGAAAACCGGGCCACTGTCTATTTTCTGTTTCACGTGAACAGTGTATCAGTTTATATTCCCACGCACAATTGTCCACTTCGCGAAAACCGGGCCACTGTCTATTTTGGGCGTACAAAAAGGTCTATCAATTTATTTTTCTGACTATCCACTCCACGATCACTTGTTTATTTTCAAAATCTCACTTCCGACACCAATTGTAACGTAAATAAACTTAACTTGGTTCTACTAATTTATTTCACACTTATTCTACAACTTAATTTATATTACTACTCCACTGTATAGCTCGATCGTATGGGCTCGTTCAGACTGTCTTTTACTCCACTTGAGGGTCGCCTATTTATCTCCGATACAGCATTCTCGATGTTTCGAATTCTGGCATGTTCCAATTGTTTCCAATATTGACCGTTGTTTTCCGTGGCAGAGCGACTGGATGGTTCTCGAATATCTCCATGGATGATCTCATCGCTGTCGACGGCAACGCGCGAGGCGACAGGTCCGGCCTAGGTTCGTTACAATATTATGTGACAGTTAAACGGTTTGTTGTTTTGTTGAACTTTCTGTGAGTTTTAAAACAGTAAGTTTGAAAAAATGGATTATTTAAACAATAATGCTCATTTAGCCGATATGCATTTCGTTTATGGCCTTGCGGATGGCAATGCGCGCGAAGCAAGACGTATTCACCAGGAGCGATTTCCAAATCGAGTACTGCCTTCAGCTCCAACATTTACCAGTCTCCGCCGTCGTTTGGCAGAAACAGGTAGCTTTGAGAGGGCAGCTGATATTATTGGAAGACCACGAGCAGTCCGAACCCCAGAATTGGAAGAAGCTGGTTGGAACGCTCTCGAGGAGAATCCGGAAACAAGTACAAGAATAATTGCTGAAGCTCTCAATTCTACTCTACAGTTTGGAGAATTATCCACGATCAACAATTTTATCCATACCATATTCAAAGGGTACAAGCTCTTTTGCCACGAGACTTCCCCAAACGCATTACTATGTGTCAGTGGTTTTTGAGAAAATTGGCTGACCAAGGTCCCCAGATCTAAACCCGCTAGATTTTTATTATTGAGGACATTTGTAGTCACTAGTTTATAAAACTCCAGTAGCGAACGAGGAAGTTCTAGGAAACCGAAGAGTAGACGCCTGTGAAACAATAAGAAACACACCAATAATTTTTGGGCGGGTACGAGATTCAATAACTAGAATACTGAATGCCTGTATCTTCGCCGAAGGTGGACACTTCGAACAATTTATTTGAATACAATTTAGTTTCCTTTATTTTATTTCATTCTACATATTCAAAATTTCTTGAAATTAAATTTGAAATTTCTTGCAAATTTTATTAAAACAAATACTTATTTTGCACCCTTGATACAAAAATAAGTATTTCAAACGAGTAAAAATAAATAGAATAGATGGCGCCCCCTACAAAAAACCAAAACTACTTACCTAAACGTCAAATTCATTTCCTAATCATTCTTGTGGAAAATGCAAAATAATGTTAATGACTTCAACACGCATCGATTACCAAACAATCGACATGAAATTTTCAAGTCCAAATATCTAGAAAACGGTTGCTTATAGCGACTTGTAACAAGGGAAGCTTCTTTACGTAGATATGATGGTGGAATTTTTAATAAAAAATGTGCTAGAAGTACGCCCAAAAAAGTTATGAATCTTCAAAAAAGAAAAAGACGTGTAGGTGGCGCCCCTTACGAGTAAGAGCAATAATAACGTTAGGTTCGACACCTCAAAAAACCTCTCAATACTAATTTTCGTTCAAATAAGGTCAGTATTTCGAAAGTTATTAAAAAAAACGAAAACAAAAATAAAACTTCAACACCCTGTATCTTGGAAACAAAGCGTTTCCGGACATATATTTATTTGGACAATTCATATAAGAATATTGTGAAGTTTATCAAAGTACTTTTGAATCACCCTGTGCATGAACCCATGAATCATCTCATTATTTGGGAAATGTGGAAAAATGGGTGAAACAAGTTGAGTACTCTCACACGCTTGGGCACAGATTATTGGGTCATTTGTCTCTGGGATATTAGTTCGTGACCTTCATTACTAGAAGATTACAGACTATCACTCAGAATAATAATTGTATTTTGGACAATGATGATCTTCCTATGACGGCATTTGAGAAAAGTATATCATCACGTGTACATCGTCAGCGGAAACTTCAGCCTTCGGCCGCCTTTCGACACCCCTAAACGCCTATCGGCGGTTCAAAATACGCCAGCAGGCGTTTTGTTCGTCCTATTTGAAGACTACAATAACTTGAACTGCTAATTCAGAACCGTCCCATAAGAACGACGACGGTTGATTTACATAGCAAATTAACCGATTGCGACCAACGTGACGGCTGTGCGGAATAAATAACGATTTTTTTATGAAATTGGCTGTAATTTGTCGAGAGTTCAATGAATTGAAGTTTAAATTAGAGATGAACTTGTCTTCCCGTCCATGGGGAGGTAGAAGGAGGGTTATGATTTTGACTCTGTAAGTATATGTCTGATTTCGTTACCATGTAAAAACAAAATTGCGGCCATGTTGGAATTCACTGTACTGATGCCACCAAATGACGTGTGATTACTCAGCGTTCTTTCATTTTTCAGTATACAGGGTGTAAATATAGTAGAACTAGAAATCTAAGGAGGTCGTAAATCAATATCAGCCGACGACTCTCATTATTACCAATTTTTCGAAATATAGATAAGCAATAAAAGTGTGTGTCCCTTAAAAGATTCCCAGGTCCGGATTGAAATATCTCAAAAAATAGTTTGGCATTTTAATAATAGTGGGCTCTCCATTATTTTTGGCTTTCGTTGACTGTTTTGTATTTCAATTTATTTGATAATAAATAATATAAGATTGATTTAGAACCCTTGGTAAGGATATGTTTAAATGTGTGTAAATAATAAAATTTACTCACCTGGCCACCAGACTTTCAGTACTAATGGGCTATTAACGAGATTATAGCGATAATGGTCTATTTTCGGTTACAAAATAAATTACCTACCAGATTTGGAGAACAAGACTGTTTTGAGAATTGACCGCTTTCCAATTTCAGAAATAAAAGGGGAAAAGTTAAACAACATTTAGTCATTACCTTCCTAATGTTCCGTTGTGTGTCAGTTGTGTCTATTTAAAAGTGTCAATTCGATTTTGGGTCGTCAAAAATGTGGCGTCCATGGGCTCATCCTGAAGCTAGTACTTCAATGGTGGTCGTAGTACCACTAGTCGACAAATGTTACACTCTCATGAGAAACAAATTATATTAAATGTTTATACTTTCCTTCTGGAACGTGGAATGTCCAAAGATCAAGCTGTGCAAGAAAGTGCTTCTTTAACAAAAACACCGTATTCCACAGTGTTAATACTAAGTAACCCTATTTTAAAAACAAAGAAACGAAAAGACTCTGGCGGTTCAAGGAAACTAGATGGCTGTGATTTAGATATAATTTGAAGAACAATATATGCCTTGTATAAAGAGCAAATTGTGCCTACATTAGATATTCTAATGCAACGGCTTGAAAAGAATGAAACTGGTATCCAGTGTTGCAAAGAGACTTCGAGGAAGTCTCTTTTACAAAACGGATTTAAATTTAAAAAACTCACTAGTAGCAGAAAAATCTTAATGGAATTTGTGCGCCTTAAGAAATGGAGATTTGAATATTTATTGGTAATAAACGTATTTAGAGAATATGGTAGAATAGTAGTGTATTTGGATGAAACTTAGTACGATACACACGATATTCCAAACAAAAGTTGGATAGACTCATCTGACTTGTGCCATCTAATAAAGGAACACGCATTACGATAATTCACACAGAAACCGAAAATGGTTTTGAACCAAATGCGTTGTCTTTATCGGCAAAGAATATTAAGGACTCTTCAGTCGGTTACCATGATGATACTACAGCCGAATTATTTGAAGACTGGTTCCAAAATAAACTCATACCAAATATTCCACCCAACAGTGTTATCGTCATGGATAATCCCTCTTATTCCTCTCATTGACAGCTGACATTTAGAATCAAATCAATTGTCATTAAGACATTGACATATCCACCTGGCCTTTGAATTCCAACATGTGATACGTTAAATTCTAAGCCAATTTTATAATCATTTTATTAACAATGTACTCATCTATTGTTTCACTTCCTACACCTGACATGTAAGTATTCAAAAAACTCTTACAAAATTCAAAGAATTTTCCTAACCTATAAATTTAATATCAAATTTAAAGTCTTTCAAACCAGTCAATAGATAGATAGATCTTTATTTTAAATAGGATATCCTAATATACAAATCAGCTAAAAAAAGTTAAAGTAAGAGATATGTGGTACATATTGAACAATAATTGAATTGAAAAATATACTATAAAATATATAACAAACATTAAATAAAATACATTGAAAAAGTTGGTTTAAATAATAAATAAATATCATATTTGTGCATTTGAAACAAATTTCTTTAGTTCATTTTTGAAAATGTTCAGAGATGGGCTACTTTTAATTAGATTTGGTAGTTTATTGAACTGATCGAAACCTTTGAAAATCAAAGAGTTCATGGTGTTTTTGTGAATTGTTCTTTTAATATATAAATCATTATTATTTCGAGTGAAGTGGTGGTGAAGATCATGATTGAAGACAATGTACTGTTTGAAATAACATGGCCCTAAATTGTTCAGTATTTTGTATACGAATATCATGGTGAAATAAAACAGTCTTTGGGAAATAGATTGCCAATTTAAAACATTAAGCATAATCTTAATAGGAGTATCCCTACCGCACTTCAAAATGATCCTCATACCACGATTCTGAAGTTTTTGGAGTTGAGACAATTTATTCAGATTGAATAGATATAGGATAGAGGAACAGTAGTCGAAGTGTGGCTGAACAATTGTCTTATAAACTGTGATTCTTGACTCAGTTGATAGATTATTGGCAATTCTAGAAAAAAATAATAATTTCTTTGAAATTTTTTTATGAATATAATCAAAATGATTATCAAATGATAAAGTATTATCTATTTGGAATCCCAGATATTTAGTTGTGTTCACTATTTCAATTTTTTCATCATCAATGTTGAGATTAATATTTTTTATGTCTATTAGGCTGTATTTATATTTGGTAGTGATTATCATTGCTTTTGTTTTCAATACATTCAGCTGGAGTATATTCATTTTCAAATATTTGTTGAATCAGAGTATTTACTTTCAGGAAGCACTGAAGATGACGAAAGTCGAAAGCGCTTTGCAAACTAAAGAAAATTATACACTTTATACAAAAATCTTTCATCTATTATATATATATATATATATATATATATATATATATATATATATATATATATATATATATATATATATATATATATATATATACAGTGTGACACATTTAAAGGAACCCCCCTGTAGAATACGCATTTTTCAATCATTCTAAAAAAAAAAAAATTTGTAATATTGAGCATCAAAAACTGTATCTTGACACAAATTTTCATAACTTTAGTTTCATTTCCAAGGCACTCTATGGTTTTTTTTCTTCGTCAAAAACGGCAAAAGTTTATTAGGCAATTTTTGTTTTCAAATTTGACTACATCACTGAATTTGTATTCGTTATAAATTAAAACCATGAGAATTTGATAAAAAAATATTGGTTAACAACGAAGTTACAACAACTTTAATTTTGGAAACAAAGTATTTGATTATAATTTTTATTTAGATTATAGACATATTTAAAATCTGGCAACACTGCCGATACAAAGTAGAACACCAGTAAATTTGTACAGCGAAAATCCGAAGTCAATAGCTCATTCCGTTCTACAGTTATAACTCCTGAAATTATGGTAATGTGAGCGATTTGTGGTGGAAGCGATGTTGTAATAAAAATCTGACTACGCCACTGGATTTGTAAATTATATTTCCTTAAAATAATTTATTTGAGTTAAGGTAATAAGTGTATTCGAAAATAACAGAAAATTAGGAAATCATTTTCAAGTTATTCAGTCTTCCATAGCTGATAAAAACGAAATGAACCGAATCAAGTTTTAAAGTATCAAAATTATTTATTGAATAATAAAACAGAAAGCAGAACAAAAAATGTTTATTGAATTTCGATGGTTTTCATTACAATTACAAATCCAGTGGTGTCGTCAAATTTTGAAACAAAAATTGCCTTATAAACGTTTGCCGTTTTTGACAAAGAAAAAAAACCATAGAGTGCCTTGAAAATGAAACTAAAGTTATGAAAATTTGTGTAAAGATACAGTCATTGATGCTTCTTAATGTTAGATTTTTTTTTTTGAGATTGACCGAAAAATGCGTATTTGACAGGGGTGGCTCCATTTTAAATGGGTCACACTGTATATATATATATATATATATGTATATATATATATATATATATATATATTTATTTAACAAATATTTATTTTGTCATTTGGCAAATTCATTCAGGTTCACCATTTTTAGCTCGATCAACCCAAATTATGAGGTTATGTTCTGTCAGATCAAAATAAATAAAGGATTAGTTTCCAAAAGAGAATCGACACTCAAAGGTATGGTTATTATGACAAATACATGAACTAGTTATATACAAGGTGTATATTTTCTGTGGGACATGAAATAACAATAGTAACAATAAATATGTTTCAGTACATCTTGCCCCCAAAGCTCATAGGGAAATGACCATTTTATGAGCATGAGCTGGCACATTATAAAGTTTATTTTTATTTTCATCGTAATTCTGATTTTTATTTCCACCATGGAATTGTTTTATATTTTCATTGCTTTTTGTTTTCATTATAGAATTTTGTCTTATTTTATTTTGGTATATTTTGATAACACTCATCTGCATGTCCAAGATGAGTAACTGCTTGAGAAAGAGTTGAACACCCTAGCAATACACATGACACACTGGAGGGGAAATGTGGTGCTATCATATCAATGAGTTCACTTGGTGAGTATTTTGGTTGCAAATGTTTGGTTCTTGAAACCCAATAATCAAAATGATCACAAAAAAGACAACTTCTATATTCGTCACTTTTTAAACTATCTTCTATCTTCCTCTGTTTTTTTTGCATTCCAAAACTGGTAAAAAAATTCAATTTTGAAAACCCCATAATTATTGAATTATTGTGAAAGAGCATCGCACCAAAGTTTTGCAGAGTTCTTAAAACTTTGGCCAAGCAAAATTTTTACATGATCAAAATGAACTTTAGAAAAATTTACACTTTCCAAAAGTTGTAAAATGTCCAGTGGTTGCAGATCACCTTCACCACCAAAATCAGGTAAAAACTTACGTAGATCCCGTAAAGAATATTGCATGTCAGTTAATGTTACTTAAACTCACATTTTCAATATTTGATGCTAGAATAGTATTTGGCAGACCTTGTACATTCAAATTTAAAAAATCATATGGTATGGTAATTAACATTCTTGTATACTTCATTATTTACATTCGTATTCACTTGATTATTGTTCATAATAGAACCTTTAAGCAAATTCTGACTTGCAAGTCTTCGAACTGTATTTTGAACTGTATCATTAATGATTTCTGTTACTAAATTGTTCAAATAATTTTCACTGTTTTCAGCAGGTTCAGTGACTGTTTGTGGCACTCCAAAACCATGCTCATATAAATTTGGATGTTGGAAATGCGAGGTGGGTTTCTCCATAATGATGAAATTTCCTAGTTGTGGTGTACTTATGATGTTATGGTGTGGAAAATTCAGATTTTGTGCCCCCATGTGATTTTGATTTTCTATTTGAGAGGCATTTTGGAGGAATGTCATATTTTCTTGAGCTGGTTATTCATTTTCAAATAATCGGCAAATATTTCAGCATTCTTCAATTCATTCAAATTCATGTCATATGAAGTGCTCGTCCGCCGATTTCACTTTTCAAATTTCCCCTTTTCTTTAATCATATCCTTCATTTCTTGGAGTGTCGCAACTTCAGCGTATTACCCCATGCTACATTTGAATGTTGTAAAAAATTCTTGTTTTCATTGGCACAGTTCAAGCCGATCTTCAAGATAATCCAACTTTAGGTGAGTTACAGTTATCAGAGTAACTTCTCGTTGAAATAATTCATACTGTAGATATAATAAAATAATTAATAAAAAAGCTTTTTGAAGACAAGCTTTCATTCAAATGCACTAAAAAGTAAAAAATATTTGCTTTGGATGTGTGACGTAGCTTATTCCGTGAGTTATAGATTCAAAAGATTGTCACGCAAAGTTTTCAGTTCGAATACATAAAGCGACAAGCTTTAAAGTCTATAACTACGTCACACATCCAAATCAATGAATTTGAACTTCTAAGTGCATTTGAATAAAAAGGTTTTTTTTTAATTATTTTATTTTGTGCTTTTAAGTACTTAAGTACGCCTTAATCTACGCATTTTTGTTGAAGCATCGTTATTATGAGGCCTTTTCCCTGTAAGTTCTGAGCTATCCAGTCCTTCACTGAGGATACCATCTAAAGATTAACTCATCCGCCATCTTGGAGTTGTCATCTTCAATTTATGAATTTCAACTGAAAATCAATAATCTTCGACTAAATTCATAATCTCCGACCCCAAAAACTCTGACATACCAATTTTGAATTGAATGGGGTCATAATTATAAAACTCGTCCGCCATCTTGAATTTGTGAATTTTGATACAAAATTCATATTCTTCGACCCCGAAAACCCCCACATACCTATTTTGAATAGAATCGGACCATAAACACAGAGATCATCGGCCATCTTGGGGCCTCCATTTTGATTTTATGAATTTTGAAGAAAAATTCATAATCTTCGACCCTGAACATAACAGTTTTGAAACGAATCGGACCATAAACCTAAATTTCGTCCGCCATCTTGGAGCGCCCTTTTGTTTTTTTCCATAATAAAAATTCCATTTCACAAAAAATTCATAATCTTCAACCCCAAAAACCTCCACATACCAATTTTGAATCGAATCGGACCATAATCACAAAACTTGTCCGCCATCTTGGAGAGGCCATCTTAAATTTTTGAATTTTGATGAAAAATTCACAATTTTCGTCCCCGAAAACCCCCACATACCAATTTTGTATCGAATCGTACCATAATCACAAAATTCGTCCGCCATCTTGGAGCCGCCATTTTGTTTTTTTTTCTCTAATGCATTGTCACCGGAATTATGAACACCTGCCAAATTTCAGCTAAATAGGATGTCGGCAATTGCCCCAAAATTTGACATACAAACGAAACAAGTTAAATGAAAGCTTCTAAAAAAAAATATAATCCAAGTTTGTTATAATATTACTTTTACGGGATTCTTGAGAATAAGTGATATTCAATATTTGAAAAATATCTAACTATTCATTTTAATGAATAACCGAACATTTTTCAGGTTCTCTGGATGTCAAAGGTCATGGCACATTAATTCTCCTCGACGATATTTTCCGACTATAAAATATGCACGCCTCTTTCAATTTAATAGTATTTGTCACGGCCATGTCAATGTAGTGTATTTTTTGGGATGATGAAATTATATTTGGGTTCGGCTTGAACATAAGGACATAGGCAGCTGGTTTTTGAATGCAATCCGTTATGGAGGGATTTATACATCCTATTGCTCTGAAAATCAGCACAAGAGAATACACACAAAGGTGAACCGTCAATTTCTATAACTGATATTTTGTTTGGAATTCCGCGAAAACAAAAAAAAAGAGCGCGTGTAACTCAGTACACGTGGCAGAAGTGAGACTTCTTTGGCGATCTAAACCGCAGTTTGTAAGTAAGTATATATTTTCTTCAATTTGTCGGTCTGATTCAGTCAATTCGTATATTTTCTTTAACGATGTTTCGACATGGTATTTGTCATCTTCAGGTTAAGTAACGTATTCTGTTTCAAACTTTGTTTTTAATTATTTTAGTGTTTTGAATTCGAAGATGACAAATACTATATATATATATATATATATATATATATATATATATATATATATATATATATATATATATATATAACTGGAACTAAAGAAAAAATATTTTCGGCTGGAAATTAGAATCTCCCAAAAAATGGATGGATACTTCAAAACGATGTAAAATAGAATAGGAAGAAACAACACGAAATTATCGAAAGATTACTCAAGCATAAACAAGAATATTGCCACAGAGAAAAATAGAAGAATTTTTGTGGTAAGATGTGAAGATCAGAACCTAATACAAATTATTTTTGAAATAAAGAACAAACTAAAGTTCAAACGTGAAGGATTTCAGCATATTTCTGTTCGTGGTTTCTACATCAAACTCATGCAAATTTGCATCAATGAATGCTATAGAAACATCTCAAATTCAAATAGGAACATTGAACATATGAAATATAAATTATTACAAAACGTTTGTCTTGATATTTTTTTTAAAAATTAATCTATATTATGAACGATTTTTTAAACCTCAAAAAAAAAAATTCAAATTTACAAAGAAAAAATAGATCTATTCAAAATATAGAACTCTATAGAAATTGGATAGAAAACATAACTGAAAAAATATTCCTGAGGACATTTTGTATACCTTTAGTCTTAGTCAAAATTTCAACTACGAAAATAGGGAAATCCTCAGAATTGATAATTGCGAATTTAGAAGCTGGAAATCAGAATTAAATCAGACATAAAATTAATAACAAATTTTGGAAAAAAAAACTTTGTTAAACCTCAACGTACTTTCAATATGAAAATATATACTAATATTCGGAATTGCAATGGGATCTCCAATTGCTGCAACAGTAGCAAATCTGGTAATGGAGTATGTTGAAGAAATGGTCATGAAATCACTTAAATTCAATAAATATCACCTTAGATTGCAATTCACAATAGAAAAACTAATAAAAAAACAAATAAACTTCCTTGACACAACAGTAATGCCTGACAATTTGGAAACATTTTCACAAACTGGTTTATTAAATTACAAAAAAAAAATAATAATAATTTAAAAAAAATCAAGAATATTTTGAAAGGAAATAATTACCTAGCCACTTTGCAAAGAAAATAATCAACAAACGATTACATGCGATCTACAACAATAATAGTTAAAAAGAAAAGAAAACAACAACATACATATATTTACCATACATAGACAAACTAACAAATAAAATTAATAAAGCAAAAAATAACTATATCACATCGACTACAAAATATGAATAACACCATCCACTCAAAACTGAAACCAAAGATACCAAAAAACATACATTCCGTCAAAGTAGCTATATAGGGCAAACAAAACAATATTTGCAGAAGCGATTACAAGACTGACATTACAGCCTCATCCAAACAATCAACATAAGTTTGACACTAACAGCTTTCAAATTTTGATCAAAGGAAGAATTCCAAGAGAAAAAACATTCCTTGAAATGATACATATAAAAAAAACAACAGTATAAACAATAGAAATGATATCAAATATGTAAGCCAAGATTTATAAAAACCTTTTTTACCTTTATAACACTAATAACGAAAACTGATCTTAACATGTTGCCCTAGAAATACACTGAGGTTCATATACTATAACTTAATCTTCTAAACAATCCAGTGTGATGGGTAGAAAACAACGAAATTACACACCTTCGACAACATTCGTACCGAAATATAAATAGAATATTTTGTAAGTGACAAGACATTTTAATATTGTGTTCAGTAAAGTATTATGTTTCAAACTTAATTTCTTAAATTATTTAAGTGTTTTCAACCTGAAGATGACGAATACCATGTCATAACGTCGTTGAATGGAAATGTACGAATTGGAGGAATCAGATCTTTATTCGGAGATATTGAGGAATATATACACTGCGGACCATAGGTATGGAATAAATTCATTTTTGGCGTTATTATTTATTTGTTTAAAAACACCTGAAACAGGTCGATTTCTATTGTCAATTTGACAATTTACAGTATGAAAATATTATCCCCTTCTTGCACCCCTCTGAATTTTAAATGAGAAGGGGGGTCGTGGGATATTCATTCTCTGTTCAGCAATATCAAGCTTTTCGAATTTGGTGCAATCATAACTTAGAAATTTCATTTTGAAAATGTAAAATTTTGATAGAATGCTTGCGGCCGAGGCACAATAATCTTGAGGTCTCTGATTAACTATTTTTCGTGCAATCGACAAAATTATTGAACTAGATAATTGCAAATAAATATATGATTGCTTCAAAATCGACAGAAGTTCAATTTAATTAACAAAGTCACAGCGTTGCTATGGAAATGATATGGTTGAATATATACAAACCATTTTGGCAGTTCTTGACAAAACGCAAATATGTCAGATACTGATTTTTTAGTATCTTGCACTCCTCTAGAGCCTTCCGTTTTGATACCCGAAAATTCTAAACGGCAGTACGAAAAATGTTACAGCGAGTTTAAAGATTGGTGTGACAAACAGAATATAAAATCATCCTTGTCATTGTCGTATTTTATAAATGTAAAATTTGGAAGTGACGTTTGGTTTGGCGGCCATTGCTATGAGTAACGGCCGCGAAATTGAATTTCGCGGACTGTGTTGAGAACGCGAAATACTCACTTCGCGTGCGATTGCACGAAAAAGTACTTTTTCTAAAATATATTTTCACAAGAATAACTTTTTCTAGAAAATATTTACTATACAGGGTGTAACTGAATAAGTATAAAACATTTAAGGAGGTGATTCCTCATCGAAAAAAAGATAGGATCTTTCATATAAAGAAACTTCATTGGAGCATCCCTTGTTAAGATACAGCCCCTTAAAGGGGGTACATAAAATTTGTATAACAATTTTTTTCACAAGCACTGAAAAAGTTACAATATTGAAATTAACCTGACGTTTTGTACTACCAAAAAGACACTTAGCCAGTAATTTATTTGGTTTACCCATGGTTGTAAGGGTGAAAAACGCAACCCCCAAAATTTATTTCCAATGTAACTTTTGTCTTATTATTTGTTTACCATTTAAAATTTATTTCCGATAGCCTGTTTCATTCTAAACAAAAAATGTCTCCTGGGTTTTTTGCCCAAAATAAACCAGTAAGCAGCAAAACATTATTTTACGAACAACTACAGAGATACATCGTCATAAATGCGAAAATACGAAACTAATCTATCTAGTAGGTCGCTATTAGCGATAGTGACAATTAAATTGGTATGACGCTGTCAGTTTGGGAATTTTCGAAATTGAATTAATACTAATTGTGTGTTGTTGTTCTGTTCTTAATTTGTTACTTTAATAATTCACTTGTTAATAAAATGGCATACACAAATGAGGAAATGGCTGATATGCATTACGTTTACGGTCTGTCGCAGGGAATGGGTTAGAAGCTTCTAGAAGATATGCTGAAATGTATCCTCAACGGCAGCATCCTTCACATAGAATATTTGCTCGACTTCATCAACGATTACGAGAATATGGTTCATTCGACAAAGAACGCAGGATTGTGGTCGCCATCGAGAAATACGAACACCACAGCTTGAGGAAGCAGTACTTAATTTGATTGAAGAACAACCTACTACCAGTACTAGAAGATTGCTTTCCAGCTAAATGTTGATCATATGACGGTATTTCGAATTTTAAAGGAACAACTCTTATACCCTTACCATCTGCAACGAGTACAGGCACTGTTACCGCGAGACTTTCCGAACCGTCTTGAATTTTGCAATTGGATGCTGGAAATGATTAGAAGAAATTGTGACTTTCTGAAGACGATAGAATTCACAGACGAATGTAGTTTTTCTCGGGACAAGATTATTAATTTTCATAATTACCACATATGGGCTGATGAAAACCCTCACGCTATTGTCGAAACTAGCCATCAAGCACAGTTTTCTCTTAACGTGTGGCTCGGCGTTATTGGGGATAATTTAATTGGGCCTCATTTTCTACCTCCTCGAATAAATGGTGAGGCATACGTTCAATTTTTAAGAGAAGTGCATCCAGTACTGCTGGAGGAAGTTCCTTTGGGCGTCAGAAGGGATATGTTTTTTATGCATGATGGGGCTCCCGCCCATTTTAGTCAAGTAGCACGTCAGCATTTAACTGAAACATATGCAAATCAGTGGATAGGTCGAGGAGGACCACATAAATGGCCCGCTCGATCCCCGGATCTCAATCCTCTCGATTTCTCTATTTGGGGCCATTCACAGCATTTGGTATATCGTACTCCTGTTCGCGATGTAGAGGACTTAAGAAACCGCATCATCGATGCGTGCAGGGTAATCAGAGACTCCAGGAATATTTGAGCGAATACGTGGCTCAATGCGCCGACGTCTAGACGCATGCGTAATGTTTGAAGGTAGACATATTGAACATTCACTATGATTTCTACATGTTGTGTGTTTTGTTATTAATAACTTAGTTTTGTTTATTACCCTTTAATCGTTTAATGCAGGTACTAACTACAAAATAACAATAAATCCAGTTCGCATTTATGAAGATGTATCTCTGTAGTTGTTCGTAAAATAATGTTTTGCTGCTTACTGGTTTATTTTGGGCAAAAAACCCCAGAGACATTTTTTGTTTAGAATGAAACAGGTAAACAAATAATAAGACAAAAAGTTACATTGGAAATAAATTTTAGGGGTTGCGTTTTTCACCCCTTACAACCATGGGGTAAACCAAATAAATTACTGGCTAAGTGTCTTTTTGGTAGTACAAAACGTCAGGTTAATTTCAATATTGTAACTTTTTCAGTGCTTGTGAAAAAAATTGTTATACAAATTTTATGTACCCCCTTTAAGGGGCTGTATCTTAACAAGGGATGCTCCAATGAAGTTTCTTTATATGAAAGATCCTATCTTTTTTTCGATGAGGAATCACCTCCTTGAATGTTTTACACTTATTCAGTTACACCCTGTATATTAGTCGACAACGTCTACACTGCTTTAGACATTTTATTTCCAACCCTAATCAACAACCTGCAAGTGAGCGGAGATCATTTTGCCTGATCCACGAGGACAATTCTCAGAAGTGCAAGGTTGGTGGATGTAGGGTTGTCTACTTTTCAGGGGCAGTCTATAACGAATAATATCTGGAATTAATTTCTGTGATGTAACATGTGGGATGATAAACTTCTAGTGATTTCTTATCGACCAAAATAGGAGGGTTGCTTTGTGGATTAGTTTGGATATGATGCCAGTATTCCTACTATGGCAACATTCTTAATACATTGACTAAATATTTGAGGCTCCCCAATCAAGGCAAATGGAGGAAAATAATGTATTTTAAATAACTTTTATTTTAAATATAGTCTTCAGAACAGTCATATAAAACAAAAAAAAGAATACTACAGGTTCGGTTTTCCGCACCAACTGCCACCTTTCTCGTAGCGTCAACAAAATTGGATAGGTTAAAAATTACTCACCCAAAGCATCATTGATCTCGTGTAGTAAATGTATTCATATTTTTTTTTTGCACTTTGATGGTGGTGCCATAGTTCACGTAAAGCAAGCAGCTTCTGCACACAAGAAACTCCCAGAAGCAAAACGTTAATGGGGAAAGTTCTGATGAGATTTTTTTTAGATCTAATAATTATGGGGAGATATGCTATGAATGTTCCTTCTAATTTATATATGCTACAGAGTTGGAAATACACAAGAAAAAACGAGCGTTTTCTGCAAATTCCGATTTTCATGAATACCAAACTCGTGGCTGAAAAATCACATATGAATTCTCTGGATGTCAGCCTTTACAACTTCTGCCTCAAGAGTACAAGCTTCTAAATTCGAACTATTTCAAATTGAAACTCCAAAAACATATTTCACTTTCAACTGTCATATTACTACTACATTTTAGTATTCGAATGACTTGCCAAATCGTATTTGTAACTTAGTCAAATAAATCTATCTATTTATCTAATGTCATATGTAGTCACGCTTATTTTATACCCGCTATTGGAAAAAAAAAGTTGAGAGGTGTCAAGGGACACCCGGATGGAACGAAGTTCCTTTCGATTAATTAGTGAAGGAATTGTAATGATTTTTTTTTTAAGTTATAATAATATTTTTTTTATATTAACAAATATAATTAAAAAACTTAATAGTAGGCTAATTTTAGTACATGCATTGATATTGTAATATTAAAATATAATTTGCTTTCAAATTTATTATAGTTATGACGGGTACACTTGCTAAACACAATAATGGAGAGATTATAACGCGTATGACTTGGTTAGCACAATAGTAAAGAGGGGTTATAATGCTAAAAATACATAAGCATTTATTATTGTCTGTATAAAATCTCTACTTACCTAATTCCATCAGCAATATCCGGAACTTGTGCAGAAACACTGTCAGGATTCATTATTGTTATTATTTTTCATGATTTATTATGTACAAAAAACCTGTATACACTCAACAAAAATAATCGTCGCGACACCACACTGTTCAATGTGAAATAGAAAGACGAAACGGAAATAACTGGCTTGCTTTCTATGAGAGAGAGAAAGAGAGACAGACAGACAAACACGCGCACGCCGCACGGCTCACATCTACAGCAAAAAGTGTCGTTACAACTTTTGGTCTTAATTTATTCCGTCTAGCCCCCTTTCGCAACGCGCGATAAGGAACTTCGTTCCAATATTTCTGCTGTACTTGCAACAAGTTTTTTAAAACTTTCCATGAGTTTGCAAATGAGTAATGTCTCATTCGAACAGGTTCATTCGTAAATATGCGTACAAAATGATTTTCTCAGAAGCGACGGCATTTCTATTTTATCCTGTAGAATAACCAGTCCGGTTATTTTTGTAGGATTGGGGTGATCCAAGGTTCTCACTGAACACCAGCGTCTCAAAGAAACTTTAGGCAGTCCGCACCATCCTATAATTATTATGCACAGCAGCACTGTCGTGTTGCAACAATATGGTCCTTCTGGTGTTCAAATCCACTTCTTCGAACATTCTGGGAAGATGTTCGCGAAGAAAATGTTAATACCTTCCACCGTTCAGCTTATTGTCGCAAAAGTTTGGTCCAATGATGTGATTTCCAATAATTCCTTCCCTAACATTGAGCGTCTATCGCTTTTGGTGATCAATAGTCCTCAACCAGTGAGGATTTTTCTATTGCATAATAATGCATATTATTCTTAAACCATGCTTCATCAGAAAACAGAATTTTGTAAAAGTATTATAATCCTCGTCAATCATGCCATTCATTTGAATACAAACCGCAACTCTATTTACAAAATCATTACAATACAATTATTGATGTAGGTTTACACTACTTTGTGAAATATCCGTTTCTGCTGATATTTCCCTAGTGCTTGAGTGAGGATTTTTCTGTAGCATCAATAAAACTTGCAACTCACTTTCTTCATTGATCCGACCACCAACAATTTCCTTTTTGGTATAAGACTCACTACCAGTGAATTCAAACTTCTGGAATTCTTGCTTCTAGATATTTTTGATGACAGATTCTGCTTGGTAATGAAGGATTTCTGTCAGCTTTGCCAATATTCACTAATAATTCCCAAGTGCTGAAATTCATTATTAACTATTAGACGTGTACAGTTATGGAAATTACATGGATGTGCCAAATTTTTTGAAAATCGCCCTAGTCGATTTCTTTTTCATCGAAAAAACCAAAATTATTTTGCAACAAATCTCGCAAACTTCAAAGTAGAGCCCACAAACCCTATATCGACACAAAGTTCTTGAAAAATTCCATGCAATGATGCAATGAAATACACTGTTGTATTTAAAACGAGCTATTGCCATTTGTAATTTGTCATTTAAAAAAAATCGTAGTAGGCGATGGAACATCGACTCCGAGTATGCCCGATATACAGTGCTCGTCTAAAGCCCGTCCCCCCCCCACCCCTACTAATTTTTGAACCACCTGGTATATCGCAACGACTTTTTCATGAAAAAATCACAGCTAAAAGTTTTAAAATGGCGGCTGAGGGCCATATTCAATAATTTTTTTAAATAGGAACCCCGTATATTATCTCTGCTAATAATTCTCAACAGTTTTCTCTAATACACTTTTCTCCTAAATTCAATTGTTTTCGAAATATTAACGTTTGAAAAGTGACATTCTGGTTTAAAATGAAGTATGGATTTCGGTCACTTCCGATTAAACATTTTGCTAACTAAACGTTATTAATTTGTAGTTAGATCTCTTAATGAATTCGACTAAGAGTGTTCAATGTGGCCCCCTCCCAAATCTTGTCAATAAAGAGCCCTATTATAAATAGCTTCTCTCACGTTGATGAAAGTCTGTTCATCTATTTCTTCACATGTATCTATTATTCTGTGTTCGAACTCCTCTATTGTTTAGCATTCAGTGACGTAGTTTTCTGACTTCAGATACCCCGAAAGGAAAAAATCTAGAGGTACAAGATCCGGAGATCTTGGTGGCCATTCTGTACTTCCCCTGCGACCTATCCATCGCCCAGGAAAGTTTGTATCGAGGAACTCTCTAGCCATGCGATCAAAATGGAGAGATGCCTCATCCTGCTGAAATATGATTTCACGATTTTCAAACTCTTCCTGATTGTTTAATATAATTTGTCTTATTCGAGATTCAATTTCAGTTTATAAAAGATTTCTGTATGAAGCTGCGTTCTCCTTCAATTGTTCTTGTTAACCACTCACAAAATTCAACCCTCCGGTCTGGATCATCCTCCGTGAGAACATGCTGGATTTTCATTTCATAGGGATGAAACTTTTCTTTTTTTGGAACTCTTTGGACACTTTTTAAACTTACTCCACAGTATTCAGCAACTGCAGACGTCGATTGATTACCATTTCAGCAACAATTTCTACCTTTTTTTCTTCTGAAAGAGGCGGTCTTCCTGATCTTGGAGCATCTTTCAGCGTACCAGTTGCTTGGAGCTTATTTAAAAGTTTGCGTAAGTATGATCTCGAAATTGGATTCTTGGGAAATCCTCAACGGACTATTTGACAGTTAGCAGTTCATTTGAAAGTAAACAAGATGTTACGGCGACAATGATTTTTTCCAATGCAAACTTGATTGAAAACAACATTAGTGTTTTTGGTTGGGTTTGAAATGACCAAAATGTCACTTTTCAAACGTTAATATTTCGAAAACAATTCAAAGTGTATTGAAGAAAACTGTTGAGAATTATGCGCAGATTTCAAAAATAGAATAATGTGCGGGGTTCTATTTAAAAAAATTATTGAAGATGGCGCTCAGCCGCCATTTCAAAACTTTTAGCTGTGATTTTCTCATGAAGAAGTAGGTTTTCATCTCCTTTTTAACCCCTTCAAATTTAGTTGCGATATACCTGGTGATTCAAAAATTAGTAGGGGGGAAACGGACTTTAGACGAGCACTGTCTAAGTATCCAGCATTTCACAAGTTTTCCAAAAATGCTATTCAATAATTGCACATTCAACTTGAATTATTAATTCCTTATTTTCGTCTATTCAAAGCAATAAAGAAGATATCTGCATATTAATTCGTATCGATGTTTATTGGAATATTGATCGTGAGTAGTAGGTTGTCGTAGAAAAAGTATGCAACTCGCACAAAATGGCAATTATGCACTCGTATGAATTGCAGCCCACTTCTACACTTTGAGATCCCACTCCACAACACTGAGAACATAAAGTCATTTTCCGGCTTTTATTTGTTTCAGCACCTCCAAGGTTGTGTTGACCTTCAACTTTGGGTCTCATGAAATTTGAGACAATTTAACATCCCTCGGTAGAGGTTGAACGAAACGTTGGAGAGTAGGCCATTTTGAATAAAAATTATTTTCTACTGAGTGCTCTTTTCTTCTTTCCCTTTTTCTTTGTGCCTCTTGATCGAATGGTTTGGGAATAGGACAGTTCTCATTAGACTTTGGTTTTGTACCTGAGTGTACCATCTGGTGAAATGTACAGTGCTTTCATTTTAATTTGTCCCACTTTCGAAAGGCTATAAAATATTATTTTTTTGAGCTAAAAGGTCGAATTAAAAAAAGATATTAGTGTTTTTCGTTGTTTTATGCTGTTAAAAAAATTTTGAAACTCTCAAATGTCAAAATTATTGACATAACTTACTTTTTCCCAAATGGTACGCCCTTTATATCATTAAATATTTAAAAAGACTTCTTTTTTCTGAATACGATAATATACCATACTTTTTCAACATCAAGATAGCCGCGTTTATTATTTTGTTTCCAAGAATTATTAAACGTCATACGTGAATATTGTTCCCTGACAGTTTCTTGGTCAAGAAACAAAATGAGATATTCCATAGAAGCAAAATGTTTTATGTTCACTATTTATCGACAAAGTGGTAGTGTTACAAAAGCTCTTAGAAGATATATACTGCAATTTTCAGGTAGAAGAGCTCCTCTAAAGCTTGAGAAATCGACTGGAAAAAAGATGGTTTAGATATCTGGAATGGTTCTGAAGTTATGAATTTTTCCTGTGGGTCTAGACACGACGCTATTTTGACACATGAATTGACATGAGTCAAAAACTATTTCAGATAAGCCTGAGAAACCTGGGTGAGTTATATCGAAAATTTCACACCTAACATTTTCGACCAATTAAAAGCCTGTATTTTGCATCGTTACCATAGCAACTGAAAAAAGTCCGGAAATTTTTCTCCTCCTTGGGGTAAGGAGTATGAAATTACAGTAGAATTTTGTTGACGTTTATAGGTAAAATGACATTTACATTTAACTTCAGATTATGTCGAATTTATTCTATAAGTTAATGAGTAAAAATCATTTATCAACAGTTTACCATATAATATGTACTTGAAAATTCAAAATTTATAAAAACACATGTTGTTACTTCGTTAGTTCTCATATTTCAACACAAATAACCATTTTAACTAAAGTATCTAAATATTGTTGAAATTCCTTAGCTACGTCTTCTTTCTTTGAGAATATAAAAGCGAACATTCACTAAAATGTATAAATTGTCTATGTTTCATGAAATATATGTAGTACTTTGAAACAATCTCAATCTGCTGTAATCCACGAAGAGTTCCATATTTTTTACACACCAGAAGCTAATCATGTTTGATAATCCCAAACGAATTCGGTGAATAAATTTCTGGCCCGCATTCTTCTAATAAATACATTAAAAAATTTAGGTTCCGATGATACATTTTAATTTCACTAACTTCATTACAAAACTTGCATAAAACGTAGTTCGCAAATCGCTCCATTCTTATAAACTAGACAACACAACGAATTTATTTAGATAATTTATACTCAGGTAACGTCAAAAGTTAGAATTACTAGGTTGGCATGAATTCCATTGCCTTCTGTACGTTTGACTACAATGAACTAATAGATTATCTGTATACTTTGTCTTGGAAAAAAACCTATATTTTGACGACTATATAGTAGATTAGATTCATTCAAAAAAGGAAAATTAAACCATTATTAACTTTTCTGTAAAAGTTTTATTCAACTAAAGTGGGTAACTAAGAAATTATGTCTCCTCGAAATAATGGAGAACTATACTATTATACTATTACATATTATTTGGTTCACTTGCCTTACCAATTTATATTATTATTTTTTTAAATACCTATTTCATTATTTTCTACCAACTTTAGTGAAATGAATTTGTAAAAAACTGAGAGATTGAGCTACTATCGACTTATTTTTCGTTATTTTGTATAACTAAAGTGGATTAATTAGTATTTTATTTAACCTAATATTACGCATGCAAATTCCATTGATACTAAGTACCACTTCGAGTTCCTTGTAAGAAAATATATTTCCACCAACTTTAGTGAAATTTTTTTCAAACTGAGAAATTGAGCTGCTATCGACTTATTTTTTATTATTTTGTGTAACTGAAATAGATTAATTGTGTTTTATTTAACCTTATAATGTTATGCATGTGAATTTTATTAATACTAAATACTGCTTCGATTTCCTTGTAACAAAATATATTTCCACCAACTTTAGTGGAATCAAGTTAGTCAAGAATAATGGTTTGAACTACCACCAGCTGACTTATTAATATTTTGCGTAACCAAAGTCGGTATTTTGTATTTTATTTAGCGTAATCTTAACTGGAGTCTTGGTCCAAAATTATCTCTCAGATAACAAGACACATTTCTTTAATTTTAAACAATACAATTTTATAATATCCAGAATATAAATTTAGAACAGATTTAGAAATAAAACCACCGATATTGATATCTGAAGACCTATAGCTGCTTAAATATTAACTAAAGAAAAATAATTGTATAAGCAAATTCGATATATTACGCGACAAAGATCATTATTAATCATTATTACTGTTATTTTGACCACTACTATTAGTATAATTATCATTATTTGTAACATTAAATGTACAATTATTATAAGTTATAACTGATGGTTGGTTCGCATCCGATTGCACCATTTTTGACACTGAACCATTGGCGCAGCTGCCATTCGGATTACACCGCAACGTTTCAACAATTTTTTCATGATGTTCTATATTCATCTGTAAATAGAGTTTTATGGATTAACTGCTACTATGGTCTGTAATTTTAATCAATTGCTGCTCCCCAATTCCCTTTTTTGTTGAACTGCAGTTGCTCTCGCCGAATGATTCGTGATTTTAACTTTCTTTGTGTCAACACCAATCTTCATGTTGAAATCGTGTTCTTCTTCTTATAACACCCCTTTGAATTTCTTCGAACACAAAACAAACGATTGGTCTCTATAGAATCACCTCTTTTTTCCATCACCTTCCTGAAAAGACGAACAGGACATATGCCTGAATTATGGATATTTGTAATTAGCCACTTGCTATCAGCTATCTCTATTTGAGCCGCCTTGTGTTGTTTACGAAAAAATGGGATTATACTCTATGCGACCAGTAAAGTTGCCCAAGTTATCGATCTCTTCCACAAAGTATTCAATACTTGCTGCTGCACCTTCTCCACCCCTCCAAGCTAATTCGTGGGAAACGATGTGAAAAAACTTACGTTGAAGACCTTCTGGACAATCTCCATTCCACAGTTCTACAATCTTCATGTATTCTGCTTTGTTGAATCTTTTTTGTAGTTCCCTACTTTTGGTATCACGTGCTGCTGCTCTTGCGTTTTCAAACGTTATGTCAGATAACGGATCAAATTTAACTTTATATTTTTCATAATACATTTCCTGTAGTTGTTTTGCAGTTGAATTCCACATCACTTTCACAACACTTTCTTTGTAGTCTTCCGAATTTACTTTTCTCATATTGAATGAATAATCTTCTAGAATACAAGGCAGTTGTTCAACATGTAACTTTACGTGAATATTATAAGACTTCTCATCGCGAAATTCTAGAAACTGCTTCCAAATGCTTGTCTTTGATTTTTTGATATTATCTGGGATCAGATATTGAACTTCTTTTCTGATCAAGTCCTGGTTTTCTCTCCCAAAACGAGACATTTTCATAAAAACACTATAATATACTTTTCACTATTGACACCACGCACATGAAAAATGACATATATAAAAAAATAGTATCCCTTTGAATTAACCTACAAAGCGTACTATTTAAATTTCAAAACCATCAAAAACCGTCATTATTTTTTTAATAATATTTCGGTGTGGAATTTTCTCACCGAATACCAATCTAGCTTCAATTAAAAACAGAAATTTTTTTCTCGAACAAATATTTTTTCAAATTTTCAAAATATTCGTGTTCTCGAAAAAATTTCCAGTAATAATTGAAGCTCTAGTGGTATTATAAGTGATAATTTAGTGGCGAAACCCAAAATGTAACAAAAATGGGCAGTTGCCGTTTAAAAAACAGAACTCAGTTGTGTATCTCATTTTGGGACATCGTGTGTATAAATAGAAATATTTTTAAAATGTGCCTCATTGTCGGACCTTGGATAGAAAAAAGTTATGGAGCTTGTACGCACCCTTGGGTCACCCTGTAGATATAAATGTAGTAATGATTGATTCCTAGTGAACAGATTCTGATAGTCACAAAAATAAACCAGATTAAACTCAGCACTTGAACTTTTTTTCATTTTTCAAAACAAAACCAGTCAATAGGATTTCCCCACTTCCCATAAAAAACAAATTATATTATTTACTTTTATTCGCCCATTTATTGTATTCTGTTGTATTTCTGTCGCCCTGTATATTGTCTGCAAAAAAAGATTGGCTGACAACAAAGAGTTCATAGGAACCAAACTCGTTTGAGGAAACAAGAAACATAACAGATAGCCACCTTGTATTCGATGACGTCCGAAAATTCGATCCGAACAATCGGAATGTAATAGCAGCGGTATAATTGGATCCAATTTCTTTTTTCGAATTTATTATAATAATGACTAATGAGCAGGTAGAAAGGACATTATTTTCTCATAATGACATTTGTTACTGGCTGTAATTATTGTTTATTCCGGACACACATCGAATTTAAATTACCTGATTAAATTAATTCAACAAAAGTCAAAATATTTTCGTGTTGTCTATAATTGACTATAATTTAGTATTTCATTTATTCAATTTACATTATTTCTATTCAGAATATTGATTTCTTCCAGACATACGATAGATCATCGGAAGTTATTTTTATCCATGAAATCTCAGGAGCTAATATGAAAATCAAATTAAAAAACTTTGTTGATATGAGAATATATCAATATAATTTTATCATGCAGAAGCAGAATTCGGTTTCGAACATATTATTTAATTAAACATTTAGGCGACTCGACAAGAATGATCGAATTATAAGCGATAAATTAAAATGAAAATCCCTAATGAAAAAATATCTCATTTAGAAAGCTGATACTCGTGTACACATTCGAAAACATTAGATTCTGATACTTTTATTTTTCACAAGTACGGTGACCCAAACGGTTTTATTCCATTTTTGGTGATGACAGATTGAAGTTTTGTTATCTTCATTGACTTCCACTACAACATTATTATCTCCAAAGGTTGAAGTGTCCTAAATTTCTATCTTTGGGGAAACCAAGTTGTACAAAAAACAAATATAGGTCGTTGTATACCATCTCATAAAATTTGCTTTGATTTCTTTTTAGCTCGGAGTGGGATTACTTGATTTTTGATTTTTTTTATGGTAAGGTGAACTAGCGGATAGTATCTTGAATCTCAGCGACGGGCAGCGTAATTATTGAGATATTTCAAGGAATACAAGTTTTTTGACGATAACGTTATTATTTCATATTACAAAAGATTATGACAAAAACCATCATACAAAATATATTGAACATTTCCACTTGCTGTTGGACGTAGTTAATCGTAGCTTTTAAATGTTTGAAGAAAATTTCCGGTTACTCAGGGTTTTTGTGAACACATCTGCTAACTGATGATCATTCTGTATATAGGACACAGTTATGATCTTCGATTGATACAATACAACTCACGACCATTCAGTTGGTCATCTGATCATTGTAGAGACGTATGGAACTTTTAATTATCAATAAAGATAGGAGATGCAGCAATATACTCTGCTTCGGTTGTTAAGAGTCTACATTTTTTTAAGATAACTCTAACTACAGCACCATTCCTTATGAGAGCAAAATCAGCAACAGGCTAGATTCTCAGATCCATAAAGGAATATGCATATCCAAATTGGAATAATTTGTTTTTACGTAGATTGGGGTTCAGAAAAAAAAACTATGCCATCAATATCTTATGTAAAGGAAGGGGACACAACGTTACCTAATTTGACTAACATCGCTATTCAAATTGAGAGACGACCATGATTAACCATGATCAACTCATGTTTGTTTTTTTTAATAAATATATCATGAATAATTTCTTGCTACTGGCCTAGTGACGCTAGTGACTATTTCATTTTTCATTCAATACGAAATATATGAATTATAGAAATGATAATTTTCTGGAAGGCACTACAATGTGAAAATATTTGTAAATTGGGCCTCTTCCCATCTCATCCTGCAGATATTGATATCTTGAAATGGGGATGAAAATGAACAGCCCCATTTAAAAGGAGGTCTTTGTAGGTGATTCTTAGTACATTGAGTTAACACGGAGCCAAATTTTGCTCTCAATCAATAATTGGTACGAAACAAACTTCAGCTATGACAGTAAAAATATATTTCAGAATTTCTTCAGCTAGGATTAATATCCTTCGGTCTCATCTATATTTAATCAACTCTTTGGAAAGAACTCCTCGATAATTCCTATTCAGGTTAGATTTTCAGGAAAATTCACTCAAGCTGAATGAAATTTGGACTTTCCCAGATTTTCATAATTCAAACATCTAGTCCTTGTGAACTATCATGCTTTCTACACCCTTTTTATGGCCACGTCAATGTCAGAAGAACTTTCGTAAGCAACCCTCTATTATCTCTCTAAATTTTTAACACGGAAAGCGTAGAACCTAATATAGACGTGTCGTCTTTGAATATTTCATAAAAATCGTTGGTTTGAAATTGGGAACAATGAGGAACGATAAACAATTATTCATTTCGAAGGAAAATGGACATTAAAATTAATAGCATGAAAACGATGATGTGTACTTCGTAAAGTATTGGAAGTATTTTGTGTTGAAAATTCATGTGGAATTTTTCCCATGCATTTCTTTCTACAACTTTTCGTCTAAGATTTTGATTACACTTCCATTTCATAGGTTTTTTCCAATATAAAAAACATTGAAGTGTCGAATGGAAATAGCATTTTGCATATATTTTTATGGGGAATATATTGGATAATTGATAACTTATCACTGGTATTCGTAAATATATTGATTATACCATGCAAAAATATGATCTCTCCAGTTATATGTTTTATGATTGAATATGTGACGAATTGTCCGGATTTGAATCCATGTTTGTAGTTTTACTTCTCATAGTCGAAATGTTCGTTGACGACTGCATAAAACTATTCGAATCATTGAAAAAACTATTTCAGAATATTTTTACGTGAATATTATTATTTATAGAGAAATAATAATAACAATGATATAATGGTAATATTACATGTATTTCCATAAAGGAGAGAAAACAAAACAATTGCAAACGTATCATTATATGTGCTGGGTATTAGTATTAAGCCAAAGATTGAATATATATATATATATATATATATATATATATATATGTGGTAGTATTCGGCCTATCTTATTCGGGAAAAACGTTATTTATAAGCAATTTGACATAATATTTACAGAGGTGAAAAATGACTAGAGCTTATGAGAGTAGAAAGTGAAATGAAATAAGTGGAAATTACGCGAGGAGAAAAGGAAACACATATATTACAGTAATACATATAAACACACACACATACACACATATATTACAGTAATACATATGAACCTCATACGCTCATATTCAAATATGTATAATATTACAAAAAAATAAAAATATAATATAATATTAGACAACATTGATACGTTTTCTATAGATAAGTTCTTCAGCAAAATCTTTAATTTCGATATCTATAAAGAAGTTTCCAGTTTTTTGTACCTTATATTTTTATTGTTAATTTAATGTTAATTAAATTTTTATTTTCATGCTATAAGCTGAGTAGTTTGTAATATATATATATATATATATATATATATAAATATATTGTTATGTATAGATATTTGCAAAAAAATTGTTTTATATATAATAAGATTGCTAATAATTTTTGCTATTCTTATGAGCCAGATTGATATGATATAGATAAGTATTTTCACCCTGTATAATATTGCAAGGATGTAATAATAATTGCTAGCTACGTCACTGTTCTCTCGTCACGTTGCTGCCAATTGTTATCATTTTTCTTACCACAGCTAGCACAGTTGGTACACCTCTTATCTCATATAGCCTGTTCAAGGCAATTTAGCCACTACTTGATATGTCAAAACTCAATTTATTCAATGGTCATAGGTATGATCGTTGATCATTGTACAAAACAAAACAACAAAGTATCTAAAAGCAATTATTTCCTTTATTCAGGAAGACTTAATTTTACCTGGCCTACGAGAAATAACTTATACTAATGTGAATCTACAAATATTCACGGATAATCATTAAAATCAAATCATGGATAGATAGACACAACCTCACTTTTTCCTTGAGAGTGAAGTTTTCTGTTATGGTGCAAAATAAAGTGAAATAAAGTTCTTCAGATGTGAGATACGTTATTTGTGATATTGTTCATGGACCGGATGTGCACTATTAAAGTTTTTATACCTGCTGGAAATGTCGGTGTTCAAGATATGCCCTGGAACTGGTTCCCTTCTCACTCCAAGCTCTATCAGTAACTCCAATACCATAAAACAGGAACCATACATATGCAGAAATCAGCTTTGGACACTTGGATATGTTGTATAATTAAGGTTATATTAGTTTTGTTCTTCAAATGTTGGAATTATTTCATTTTTCTTTCTCTCAAAATGTTGCGTGGCATTCCCTTGTAATTTATTTTCGATCTCCCTTGTGGCTTTGTTTGTTGTCACCTAGATACGAATTTTCCTTCCACTTTTTTCATTTGAATTTTTGAATTCGCGCACCAAATTGTCACATTTCACTGTTTGGGTTCATCTTATATAATTTATATATACAACTATTTTCCCATTCTTATTACTATTTACATATTTCAATAATAATTGCTCATGACACCACCCCGTTGTTATTCTCTCACAATTTCCAAGTTTCCATATGACCATCTATTCCCTGATTGGCTAATCTCATCAAGAAGTTTGCTGTTCTACCATTGGCTACTTTTAGTTAGGTACAATTTCATATACTGTATGTTTCAAATTTATAAATGTGTTGATCACTTTTTATTCATGAAAATTTTGTAAATCTAGACTTTTTGTTGTCTTTTTACCAATTATGGGTTATAATCATTATGACAGTGTATGAAATTGATTGTGTTATAGTATTTTGACATTTTTATCTATCCATATTATACATAGGCTTACAAATAAATAAAACTTCCAAAATTATGTAAAAACAATCTCTTGAAACTAATAACTATTTAATAATTATTCTTTTTGTGGGTTTTTTCTTTTTAAAACTCATAACTGGCATAACATAACATAACAATATATATATATATATATTATTATGATGCTATCATTGCTAGTATTTTGGTTTTTATTATTTTTAATTGTTATGTTTTTTTTAATAACTAGTCATTACAATAAAATATTTTCCATTTGTTATGCTAAGTTTGATTAATTGATTTATTTTTATTTGAAAATTTTGAAAAGAAATATTTATTATAACAGTAATAAAATATCCGGCTATGTTGCTTACTTTTTTTCAAATACCCTTTTACCTGTATTCTTTTACCTTATCTCAGCTTAGTCGGTACGCCTATGGAAAGATGATATTACTCCCTATCAAAGCAGGATTCAGTGGTGCCATCTAGTTGCTTTGCTTGAAGTCAATGTTCAAAATACGGTTTTATGAAAATTGCAGGTTGTAATGTGATCAACAGATGAGTAATGAATGCAGAAAATAGTCAAGTAATTATTCTTTTATTTAATCAAAAACTTAAATGTACCTAGCCTGCGAAAATATACTTATGAGTAGTATTTTTGTTAAAACAGTGATATGTGAGAAGTGAAGTACTTTGCTAATATGCAAATCAAATGACTTTTAAAAATTATAAGTAGGTTTATTAAAGTATACGAACAAAACCAGAAATACTGCTCAATAACAGTGAAAGGTGTACTAAAATGACTTCAAATAAGTGTCTGCCCGAATACGTTCACTCAGTTTGGTTTTCTTTAAAAAAAAAGTACGTTTGATCTGTTTACTTGTGCTTTTCTTGAGTCCTAGAGGTGTCTATGGCTAGTGGATTCTGCTGCTACTGTGACCAGGCCCGTTTCTCTTGTTGGATATGGATATTGCTGTGTCCTGGAGGTAAGCAGTTTTTCCTGGGTAGTTTTCAACGGTTATCGTTTCTGGATATGTTATATAGTTGTCAATTGACTGAATTGCTCCTATTCTCGTAGTATTTTCGTATTTATGATTAATAAATTTTGTCACTGTGTTCATCCAAAAATAAATTTTTCAATCCCCCAAATCCTCGTTATTTTTCTTTCTCGCAACCATCACTTTTTGTTTTTTCTCACAAATTTTACTCATTTTCTATGACACTTTTCCTCATTCTAAACTATGGTATGGATTTTATATACGATTTACATTTCTATACCTTACATAATATATACTTTTTTTTCCTTAAATTCCGACATGTCGCTGTCATCTTTCCTTCTGATTTGATTTTAGCATACAGGATGTTCCAACTTGAATATTATTTGTGTCTACTTGAGATCTAAAGTTTAATTCATTAATTTTGAATTCTATATTTTTTTATAAGTTGTGCAAATTAAATGAATTGTTGGCAACATACTTATGACAATAGGAAAGCTCCAGTGCTAAACTCTTGAGACATCTGCGTCAACTAGAAAATGGTACAAGGTTTCAGAAAAGCAAAATGCACAGAAAAATTGCAAAACAAACATAGCAGGTATTTATGTGATATATAAGTATCATTATATTACGAAAGCGTAGAAGGGCCAATAACAAAATATTTTTCAAAAACATTTGGAATTGCCCCTTTTTAATAATATAAGTGAATTCACAAAATGTTATTATTACAGAATAAACACTAGAATTCTTGTTGGAATGTAAATAAGTAATCTAGCAAAAGTAAATAAACTGGAAAAAGTCACTAAAGGTTAAACCTGTGCGTGACATAAATACACAAATCAATATGAGATAAAGCAATAGTAATAAATATAACATTATACTAATTACTAATTAAAATCAACGAGAGAAATTATGAAGATCGTCTATAGATATAGATAAAACCACAGTAAAAATAATGATGATAAATATAACTTATACTAATTCAAATCACGAGTAAAATCATTGAGATTGACAATAGATATAGATATATATATATATATATATATAAAAAGCAACTGTAAAAAAAATCAAAAATAATGGTGATGAATATAAGTTATACTAATTGAAATCAACGAGTAAAATCGTTAAGATCGACAAGTCCGATAAATAAAGTAAATTGATATAGAAGGGGCGTTTACATTGGTACAAGTAATAATGAAATAGGTATAAGTATACAACCAGGGCACTATCTGTTTATTCTATTATTCTATGAATCATTTCTCTAGAGTTTTCAAAAATGAAACTTTTGAGGTGGTATTTGAAGTTTTCTAATTTTTTTTTTTGGATTTTTTTTTGAACTGACAATTGTCACTTTGAACTGACAATTGTCACTTTGAAGTGATAATTGTCACTTTGAAGTGACAATTGTCTCTTCGAAGTGACAATTGTCTAATGTAAAAAGAATACTGAAATATTTGTAACACTCCCAAGGTTATGAAATTCGATTCTCAAGAAATTCAATAATAACATAATGTGACTCAGATTTTGCAGGAAACTCCGAAGAAAGAAAAAGCACGACTGGATATGTTGTGATGTTGGGCAAAGGACCTGTATTCTGGTCTTCCAGGAAACAACCGATTGTGGCCTTATCTAGTACGAAGGCAGGGTATATTGCCGTTGCAGATTGCACTAAGGAGTTAATTTATTCAAAATCACCCATTTACGAGCTTACGAATCGAAATGTGACCATCAAGCTGAATATCAACAATCAAAGCTCCATGAAATTGATACGAAATGATCAGTTTAATCAAAGGAGCAAACATATTGATGTTCGCTATCATTTTATCAATGAAAAGGAGAATGAAGGAGTCATCGATATCCAGTATTGTTGCTCTGATGATCAAGTGGCAGACATTTTCACAAAACCACTTGCATATTGCAAGTTCGAGAAACACAACAATTCTTTAGTTTCCAAGATTTGATACATTTAATAATTTATTATTAGGAGAAGGTGTTGAGAATAAAAATAATTATAACCCCTATGCGAAACATATTGTATATTTCAGTAAAGTTCGTTATTATAGATATATAATGAAAAAAGTAGAGTATTGTTTCATAGATGGAAAATGAAGAGTTTTCTAAAAAATTGTCACTTCGAAGTGACAATTGTCAGTTCAAAGTGACAATTGTCACTTCAAAGTGACAATTGTGAGATCAAAGTGACAACTGTCACTTCAAAGTGACAATTGTCAGATCAAAGTGACAATTGTCACTTCCGAGTCACAATTGTCAGTTCAAAGGGACAATTGTCACTTCAAAGTGACAATTGTCAGTTCAAAGTGGCAATTCTAAATGTTTTCTATTAATATTTTGTTGTTGGCCCTTTTACGCCTTCGTATTATATCACTTTTTATTCTTTTTACATTGAACAAATCTTCCTTATCATAACAATAATGACAGATAATTTTTTAATAGTTTTCAACAAAATAAGGTTACGTAGACAATTTTCTCGACGACTCGACGACATCAAACCCGATCGTCCACCATTATTTGAAATGAAAAATTTCCACAGTAGAAATACTAATGCTGACGTTAATTCAACAACATTTATAACAGGGATAATACAAACTATGCTAAAAAAAGCCGTGAACAAAAAGTACAGTACCTAGTTGAAAGTTTCATTCAGAATGTAGATATTTTTTCAAATGAAATATCCAGTTATGTAGATTTGTGGTGTTTTTGAACTAACAAGCTACTCCACTATGAAATATCGAATTCAGTCCATATTTTGTATGTACGCGTGGAATAAGCACGTTTCGTGTTGTGTTATCTGAATCTCATGAAACTCAACATTTGGATGTTGCAAATTCGTATTCACAACTTAAATGTTGAGGAGTTTCACTGATGAGTATAATTTCATGGGAGAAAATCTTTAACCCGAAGATAAATTTAGCTGAAAAAACGCACATCGGAAGACATAACTAAAAAAAAGCAAACGAATAAACTACAAAAACGGCTGCACATGAATAGGTGAAAAATATCCGGTGAATGAATTTATGTTCCATTTCTTCCACAGATGTTGACAAAAACACCTTGTAGAAAGAAATAAAATTAGTGTGGATAACAAAAGATTACAACTGGAATGCGATTTTGTTTTGTTGAGTGGTGGGTTGTCATTGTATTGTCAATATTCTAATAGGACAGTTTGAAGTGTTTTGATATGGCCGAACAGTTTACATTCAACGAATATGCAGATATGCATGCATTGTAATGATGAGCATTTGGTAATGCTGCAGAAGCCCGTCGTCTGTATGCCGAGCATTTTCCCAATCGAACGTTACCGGCAAGAGAAACGTTCGAGCGTGTCGATCGCAGCTTGAGAGAGACAGGTAAGTCTAATGGATAATTAATTGGAGCCTGTTGTTTTATTCCGATATTATTGTAGGTTCAGTTTTGCCAAAACTGTGTGGTGAGGGCGCTCCTAGGGCTGTGCGTACCGTTGTATTGGAGGAAAATATTTTGGAAGCTGTCGCTGATGATCCTTCAATGAGCATCAGAAACCTATCAGAACAGTTCCATACATCCAAGTCCACTATTCATAGAATAATCAGGGAACAACTGATCCACCCATATCACATCCAGAAGGTACATGCCATGACACCTGAAGATTTTCCAGCACGACTGAAATATGCCAATTGGTTCCTGAATAAGCAAAGAGAGGATATGACTTTCATTACTCGAGTTTTATTCACTGATGAAGCAGGTTTCAGTAGAGATGGAGTAATCAACTCTCATAATCTCCACATAAGGGCCGAAGAAAATCCCCATGGGGTATTGCAAACCAAACACCAACGGAAATTCAACGTGAATGTTTGGGCTGGTATCATAGGAAACCATCTTATAGGACCATTCGTTCTACATGACCGATTGAATGGAGAACGTTATTTGGAGTTCATTCAGAACGATTTGAATGGACTTTTGGAACATGTTCCATTGCAAACCCGAAGAGATATGTGGTTTATGCATGATGGCGCTCCTCCTCATTTTAGTTTAGTTGTGCGGGACCATCTGAACCAGATTTTCCCCAATAGATGGATTGGTAGAGGTGGGCCATATTCATGGCCACCGCGGTCTCCGGACTTAAATCCATTGGATTTCTTTCTGTGGGGGCATCTGAAGAGCCTCGTTAACGCTACACCTATTCACACCAGAGATGCCTTGTTGAATAGAATTACATACGAAACGACCCTGGTATGCTATTTCAAGTGTAGAGAGGGTGTTTGCGCCGACTAAGAAAATGTATTGAGAGAGACGGGGGTCATATCGAGCAGTTTTTGTGGATTTTGCATTTCTGTTTGCTCTTGAGGCTTGCTATTGATTATTAACACCATGAGTTTTGTAAGGTAAATGTGTTTGCATGATAAATATTCGTTATGAACATTATACCTATCATTTCTATTTTCATTACAAATTAATCTTTTCGAATAATGGTAGACATCTCAGGTTGGATGTCGTCGAACAAAAATGCATTTTTATCAAAAATCGTTGCTCCGATCGATTTTCCACACGAGTACCTTTATTCAGGAAATTGTCCAGGTAACCTTGTTTTGTTGAAACATAATGACAAATCCCAGTCATTTCAAAGTTTTGGGGTGTGGACCATCGGGATAGTCCGTTCCTGACTTTATAGCAGAACAACTGACTCCTGCATGAAAGCTCATCGAAGAAATTCATTTGTTCACTCAATCACCAAAATTTAGATGATTTTGAATATTCACTTTGAAAGTTATCAAAGAAAAACATTTTTCATTTTGTAACTTTGAGGGCCCGTAACTTGGTAACGAAGGCTTTTAGGAACAAAAGTTATATGAAGTACTGGTGATATTTTGACCCCATCTATACATTCCCGAGAGGAAAAGAGGAAGTCCAGGGACACCCTGTATATCATTTGAATGGCTTTTCTATAAACGTATATTGTCTATTAGTGTTTAAATGTACTGTTACCAAGATAAATCTCAGCATATCGTTCAAGCACGACACGAGACGTCATGTGGAATCAATCCATTGTATTCAAATTAACTTCAACCACCTCCTTTGGTAAACCTCGCTGTTGAGCTAATACAGACCGCAAACACTCTTTTCAATGGCCCAGCGTGAAAGTACCAAGAAGTCGACAGCCTTAGCGCTATAAAGCTCTCTCAAACTCAGGGAAAACCTCCCGAGGTTTTCCACTAATTAAAAAACAATGCGATTAATTGAATAAAAAGGAAAAGGCAGTGAAGCGATAACATCATACAGACATGTTCATGAACGTGGAAAATTTCAATTCAGACTCGTTTTGTTCGCACCACACCTCCTCGATAAACAGAATTGTAATCCCTCGACAGCTGCTTATTTGTTTGTTTTTGTTTTAACGGCATTACTTCATTTGATTGCATAGAAGTTTTTAATTAATAATGAATTAAAGGATGCTGTGGATCTATACGCGAACGAAACGAGCCCTGTATGAAAGTTCTCCGCCTATTCTTGCCTGACGGCGACTGAGAAATTCAGGAGGCGGAGGATTTCTGCAGAACAGATGCGGGTCTTTTATTCTTCATTTTCATGTGGTCGGTTTCATCAGTATGTTTTTGTTATTTTATGATATGATATCGAAAAATCTTGCTACTTAATGTTGAGATATAAATGAAAAGGAAGTCTGTCAGCACGTGTGCCGGCCATATGCTTGTTTTCGTTGTTACTGTTTGGGTATACGATAATGATTATCTTAATTTTTGAAATGCTATGTTGCATATATGTTGCATATATCACAAACCAACTGTGTCTCAGGGGTTTCTTAACTATTTTTCACATGATAATTTTCAACATAAAATAAACATCATTGACTGTTTGAAAGCCAGGCCGCTCAAAATGTCAAACCCCTAATACCATAAAAAATCTTGAACAAATCAAAAAACGTCTTTTAAAAAACAGTTACCTGCCATCACTGGTGAAAAAATCCATTATAACAAAACAAACCTTCTAACAGAACTAATAATTTGAAAAGCATATATAAAAAAATACCGTATGTGAGAAATCTCTGAACGAATAACAAAAATGTTGATACGTTGGTCAAATATGACGATAAATGAAAAAAGGCACATCTGAACACGACAGGGACACAAAAAAACATAATGCCCCAAAAATCCCACTACTAGTAGAACATATTAGAGAAAATATATACTTTTGATTTCACAAACCCCCATCATCCTTGATAAAAAACCCTTTTTGTCAAAAAGGCTTTTCAGCGAAATGTTCGAAATTCTCGTTGAGACAGAAGAGATATAGAAGCATCAAACACGTCATATTTCAATTCGATAAGTCAGATTCCGAAATGATTTGGTATTATTAGTTTTCTACCACAATTGTGGTAAAATTTTCTCCATTATTATAGGAAACTATGTTTCACGGATATGTTTTCACTTGTTTTAATTCTGGGGCTGATTGTTTCTAATTGTTTTTTTCCCATTTCTAAACATCTTCCATCTGCCCAACAAACCTTCTGAGTATTATAAGATGAATTGTGTTTTGAAAATATGACAAATCATATGACATTTACCACTTATGAATATACAGTGCTTTACTTTAATGTCCCCCCCCTTTTATTTTTTGAACGGGTCTACTCAAAAAATTTAAACTTGGTAGAATGAAATTGATGCATGAATACTATATTTTGGAGTAAAATTGACAGATGAAACTTTCAAGATGACGACTGGGTGCCACCTGGGAAAAAAAATTAATTGAAAGGGGGGTCTTGTGACACATCCTTTTGAAGCTCCTGACAAATACTTCACAACTCTAGAATATAAAGTCAATATCTTCACCTACTACGAAATGGCGGAACATTTAATAATTGCCTGAATACATCGACGTTTAACTTCATAATTCGAGGAAAGAAGCTGAGTTCAGTTCATGCCCGAAATGGTTGACTTGAACTGCTTGACATAAGAACAGCCTATCCGATATTTCACGCCGAACATTTTCGAACACAGTAACGTCGATATTTCTACAAATATTTATTATTCTCTGCCGTATATCCAATATTGAAGCAGGTTCAGTTTCGTACACCTTTCGCTTCAAATAGCCCCAAAGTTTCCATTTTTTGAGTTGACTCGTTATAAAAATAAAAGGGGGGGCATTAAAGGAAAGCACTGTATGTAGTTAAGGTATGTTCACATAAATCCAAGGTTTATGTTGAAATTGTTGAATTCGGTTTGCTTATCTCTGCTTACTGTGATTTACCAAATTATATTGACAGTGGTTCATTTTGGTGGCACATAGTTAATGAATGCAGCCTTAATCGAATCGGAAAAAAAATTGTTTATAAAATTTAATCAGTCTAGATAACTTATTGAATCAATTTGTTGAAAATATAAACAGGATGTTCATAAAATCAGATGTGGAATCATCTGCGACTGAAAGATAAACTTTAGTCACTATCTTCCATCGTCAAGATAACCTCTTGTGGGGTATTCATGTTGAAAAGGGAAACACTCTCAATTGAATATTGATAGAAAGATTTTTCTGTGAATTGAAAAATCCACGATTAAAATGAAGTTATTTTTTGTGAATGTCTAACAGAAAACAACTACTTCCCCGGCTAAAGCCACGCTGGACATTGAACTACATCTGATAGATATTCTGAAAAGGCCCTAACTCAAAAGAAAAAATCTGAAATTGAAAATTTGCATTTTCATTCAGATAGTTATTTGATTTTCTATTCCAGTCTTAATTGAGAACTCATAAAGATGTATGAGGCAAAGAAGAATGTTTTCCAAAAGAGAGTACTGTAACGAACCTAGGCCGGACCTGTCGCCTCACGTGTTGCCATCGACAGCGATGAGATCATCCCCGGAGATATTCGAGAACCATCCAGTGCGCTCTTCCGCGGAAAACAACGGTCAATATTGGAAACAATTGGAACATGCCGTCGCCAACCGTCCGAATTCGAAACATCGAGAATGCTGTATCGGAGATAAATAGGAAAACCTCAAGAGGGAGTGAACAGTCTGAACGAGCCCATACGATCGAGCTATACCAGTGGAGTAGTAATATAAATTAAGTTGTATATTTAAGTGTTAAATAAATTAGTATAAACCAAGTTAAGTTTATTTACGTTACAATTGGTGTCGGAAGTGAGATTTTGAAAATAAACAAGTGATCGTGGAGTGGATAGTCAGAAAAATAAATTGATAGACCTTTTTGTACGTCCAAAATAGACAGTGGCCCGGTTTTCGCGAAGTGGTCAATTGTGCGTGGGAATATAAACTGTTCCCGGTTTTGCGAAGTGGTCAATTGTGCGTATGAAACAGACTGATACCTCGTCAAAGACAAAATGTGTTCAAGAAAAGTGCGCCTTGCGGATTTGAAGGTAGCGGAATTGAAACAGGAATTGGAGGAAAGGGAACTGGAAACGACGGGTAAAAAGCAAGTACTCCAGGAAAGACTTGCAGAAGGACTTATACAAGAAGGTGAGGACCCCGAAACATTTTTATTCGAAGTTCCCGGAGGTGATTTAAGTTTGGTAATGAATAAACTCGAAGAAACTACTAAATCCGTAAAAGAAGAACTGCAACAAAATTCGAAAATCTGGAAGAGAAGCTTCTAGAAAATTCAAGAAGCCTGGAAGAGAATGCTAGAAATCTGGAAGAAAGCTTGAAGAAAATTCTAGAAATCTGGAAGAGAAGCTTCAAGAAAATTCTATAAATCTGGAAGAAAAGCTTTCTAGAAATCTGGAAGAGAAGCTTCGAGAAAATTCAAGGAGCCTGGAAGATAAGCTCCTAGAAAACACAGAAGGCCTAAAAAAAGAACTCTGTGGTGTGGCGAATCGTCTAGAAAAAAGAATGGGAACCGTCGAGGCAGAGATGGACAAGATGAAGGAAATAATCAGCGATGAAATCAAAGACGGAATCGAGGCAGAAATGGACAAAATAAAGGAAACGATCAGTTAGCTGGAAAAACGAATTGATAGTGCGCCCTCCACAGAGATGGTTAACAAAAATGCAATGCTGGACTTGAGTTTGAACTTGGATAAAGTTCAAGAGGGTATACAAGATGTCAAGGTCATTTCTGAAATAGGGAAGCTTTCCATGAAGCCGCCTCAATTCGACGGAAAAACTCCATGGGAAAATTACCGCCGACAGTTTGAAGCAGCGGCCAAAGCAAATGGATGGAATGCAGGGGAAAGAGCTGTAGCACTAACACTTGCATTACGTGGAGAAGCGACGAATATTCTACAAACTCTCACCGCCCAAGAACAGGAGGACTATGATCAGCTGATTAAACATCTAGAATTACGATATGGCCAGGCCCATTTGGAACACGTATACCACTCCCAACTGAAAAATCGCTGCCAGAAATCGGGCGAATCCTTACAAGAATTCGAAACTGACATTGCACGCTTGGTTCGTCTCGCATATCCAGCCATACCGGAAAATGTAATGGAGCGATTAGCGGTTCAGGCATTCTTGGATGGACTCCGTGACCAAGAAACCAGACAAGCGTTGATATTAGCTCGTCCAACACATCTCGTAGACGCACTGGCACGAGCTTTGGAATTTGAGGCAGCAAAACAATGCTGCAAAAGCCAAAGTAAAGTTCAAACGATTGAGGAAGACTCACAGGAGCCTGCTAACTTGGAAGCTGCCATAAGAAAAGTGATGAAGGAAGTGTTGCCTGAGAAAAGACATATAAGATGCCGGAATTGTCGCAAAATTGGACATGTGCGTAGCAAATGTCCAACATTCATCGACTCCGATGCAGGAAAACTAAGAAAGGTCGATGAGAAGGGGCAATCGTCGGCATGTGTCCGGCAAGCCCCGGTTAACAACGCATATGTCGCTATCCTTCAACGACAGAACAAGGGTGTCTTCGTAGACGGTCTCATCAATAACGAGCCTTGCACCATGCTGCTAGATACAGGTGCGACTAGGACAATTCTCGGCCTTCCTTTCGCATATGTCGCTATCCTTCAACGACAGAACAAGGGTGTCTTCGTAGACGTCTCATCACTAGGCAACACCGGAACGGATTGAACCGACAACTTGGAAGCTACGCACAGCAACAGGGGAGCCAGCTACTGTATATGGCGAGCTACCGATTGAAATAATTTTGGGCAACACTAAAGTGAAACATCAGGCACTTGTAGCGGACATCGAAGACGATGCAATCATCGGAATGGACATCATGAATTCCAGAGGGTTTGAATTGGATTCCAAAGACGGCGTCCTACGTGTCAACGGAGAAGAGCTGGTGCTTCATGGGAGAAGCGAGGAGTTGATCCGTGTATTGTTGGCTGAAGATGTAAGCGTACCTGAGAGGGCTGAAACCATTCTGGAGGCTCGCCTGGACGGGAGTACGAGCAGTGGAAACGTGGTGATGTTCGAGCCCAAACTTCATGATGAGAAAATTGGACGAGGGATTGCACTAGGGAAGACCTTGTTGCGTGCTGACAAATTTGTGCCGGTAAGGGTCATGAACGTCAATTATTTTCCAGTGACCTTGAAGAAAGGAACAATATTGGGGCACTGCTCGTCAGTTTCCTCAGTGATCCGGAGCGTACGAGGTACGATTAGCCAACCCAACAACTTGCCCACAGAACTAGAAAAATTAGTTGCCATCTCTTCCAAAGACATAAAACCAGCTCAACAGCCCAAACTAAGAGATTTAGTCAAAAAGTACCAAGACATCTTCGATACCGGACAAGGAAAAGGGGGTCGAACTAATGTGGTCCAGCACAAGATTGATACTGGGGGTGCCCGACCGATCCGGCAATCAGCAAGAAGACTTCCTCTTGCCAAGAAGGAAGAGGCTGACAAAATAGTCAGCGATATGGGAAAGAAGGAGTTATCGAACCATCTGACAGTCCCTGGTCCTCTCCAGTCGTACTGGTGAAGAAAAAGATGGATCGACACGCTTTGTGTAGACTATCGCCAACTTAATAATGTCACGAAGAAGGACAGTTACCCTCTCCCGAGAATAGATGACACCCTAGACACGTTGGCTGGTTCCACGATTTTCTCGACCCTTGATCTGAAGAGTGGATACTGGCAAGTAGAACTGGCTCAGGAAGATCGAGAAAAGACTGCTTTTACCATCGGCTCAGGATTGTGGCAGTTCACCGTTATGCCATTCGGGCTCTGTAATGCTCCCGCCACATTCGAAAGATTGATGGAGACAGTGCTGAAGGGACTCTCATGGAACACGTGTCTAGTGTATCTCGACGACATAATTGTGGTCGGCAGATCGTTCGAGGACCACGTGAATAGATTTGGAGGAAGTCTTCCTGCGACTGAGGAACTCCGGATTGAAGCTGAGCCCTAAGAAATGCCATCTGTTCCAAAAAGAAGTGCGATACCTCGGCCACGTTGTCTCTGGGGAAGGAGTAGCAGTGGATGACCAGAAGATCAAAGCTGTTAAGGATTGGCCCATCCCAAAAGACATTCACCAACTTCGAAGTTTCCTTGGTTTATGCACATACTATCGCCGATATGTGCTGGGATTCGCCAACATCGCTAAACCACTGACCAGGCTCACGGAGGGCCAAACAAAGTTCCAGTGGTCGAAGAATGTCAAGACTCATTCAGGAAGCTGAAAGGAGCTTTGATCAACGCACCTGTACTGAGCTATCCCTACCCGAAGGAAATTCATTTTGGATACGGACGCCAGCAACGTGGGACTTGGAGCTGTCCTATCTCAGATCCAGGAGGGACAGGAGAAGGTCATTGGTTATTTCAGCAAGACGCTTAGCAAACCAGAGCGCAATTACTGTGTCACCAGGCGAGAGCTGTTAGCTGTTGTAAAGGAGTGGAGCACTTCTACAAGTACGTGTATGGAAGAAGATTCCTGTTGAGAACTGACCATGCAGCTCTCAAATGGCTCTTACAGTTCAAAAATCCTGAGGGTCAAGTAGCACGTTGGATCGAGAGACTCCAAGAATTCGATTTCGAGATCGAACATCGAGCCGGAACTAGCCATAAGAATGCAGATGCCTTGTCGCGAAGACCATGTCCAGATGATTGCTCACATTGCCGACGAGCAGAAGAGAAAGAAGCAACACTTTGTAGAACCGCGGCAATGGATGACAACTGGAATGACAGCAAGATCCAGAAAGACCAAGAAAGAGACCCCGACCTGGCTAGTCGTCAGCTGGAAGAAGGGCAATCGAAGACCATCATGGCAGGAAGTCGCAGGTTACTCGCCGGCTGTTAAGTCCTATTGGGCACAATGGAACTCTCTATTCTGGACAATGGGATCCTGAAACGTGTGTTGGAGGCCGATATTGGTGGGAAGACAGACGCCAAATAATTGTTCCCAGGAACAGAAGAGAGGAAGTGCTGCGGGAAATCCATGATGGAGTCGCCGGAGGACATCTGGGAGTGACGAAGACCCTGCAGAAAGTAAGGCAACGTTTTACTGGGCCAATTGTCAAGCTGACGTCAGGACTGGTGCAGGAAGTGCGCTGTATGCGCTGCTAGCAATGGACCTCGAATACGACCCAAGGCCCCGATGCGTCAGTACAACGTAGGCAGCCCGTTCGAGAGAATCGCCATTGACATCGCCGGCCCGTTTCCCGTATCCGACCACGGGAATAAATACATCCTTGTGGCAATGGACTACTTCAGTAAGTGGGCGGAAGCCTATGCCCTGCCAACCAGGAAGCCATCACCGTCGCCGACGTCTTGGTGAAAGAGTGGATATGTCGATTCGGTATTCCAATGGAGCTGCACTCGGATCAAGGCAGAAATTTCGAATCCAACCTTTTCCAAGAAATATGTCTACTGCTGAACATCCGCAAGACAAGAACCACGGCCCTACATCCGCAGTCTGATGGAATGGTGGAACGGATGAACAGGACGATCAACCGCCACTTGTCCAAGGTTGTCTCTGACCATCAAAGAGACTGGGACCAGTATCTTCATTTGTTCCTGATGGCCTATCGATCCGCAGTACACGAGTCAACCGTAAACCTCGAATTGCTGAGAGCTGATCGTCCTCGTTACCGGAGAGGGACTACGTCAGCAAACTTCGGCAGAGAATGGACGACATCCACGAACGAGTCCGGTTGAACATCAGAGTGCCAGCGATAAAATGAAGAAGACCTATGACATCAAGGCCGACGCTGGAGGATTTAAGGTTGATGACCTGGTTTGGCTGTACAACCCCAAACGTCGTCGTGGACTATCACCAAAGTTGCGGAACTCGTGGGAAGGCCCGTATAAAATCATGAAAGGATAAACGACCTTGTGTACCGAATCCATAAGCCACCCCGAGGGAAACCAAGGGTCGTCCATTTCAACAGGTTGGCCTTACGCTGGAAACCATGACCAAGTGCGCACCCTCAAGCCACCGGAGGATGATATGACGTTCAGAAGTTTATGTCCTTGTATTCAAACGGGCAGAAAGTTCTACATGGGGTTACTAGAGAGGAGTCACGAGACCTTTTCGAGGTGCCTGCTGACTACGCACTAGCGCACTGTGTGGCAGAAGATCTTCGAATGTCCAGGGGCATCGCCGTAGTGTTCTCCAAGAAATTTGGTCAACTCCAAACACTGCGGGAGCAGAATCCAGAAGTTGGTGGGGTGCTACAGTTGAAGAAAGGCCAGAGAAACATCTACTACCTAGTTACCAAGAGGCATTCCCAAGATAAACCGTCCTATGAAGATGTCTGGAAGAGCCTCACCAAACTAAGAGATACTATGGTGGACCAGAATCTGGCGGATCTAGCAATTCCAAAATTATCCTGTGGTATTGATGGGTTGGACTGGAGAGTCATAAGAAGTATGCTGGAGGCGATATTCAGATCCAGCGGCGTCAAGATTTTGGTTTGCTGTAACCCTCTTCCACGACCAACCGGTTTTCCAAAGAGATTCACGGTGCAGATATGGGGAGTCATGCAGATATCGTCACACTCCAAGGATGAAATTTCGGGACGAAATGTCTTTAAGAAGGGGGCAATGTAACGAACCTAGGCCGGACCTGTCGCCTCACGTGTTGCCATCGACAGCGATGAGATCATCCCCGGAGATATTCGAGAACCATCCAGTGCGCTCTTCCGCGGAAAACAACGGTCAATATTGGAAACAATTGGAACATGCCGTCGCCAACCGTCCGAATTCGAAACATCGAGGATGCTGTATCGGAGATAAATAGGAAAACCTCAAGAGGGAGTGAACAGTCTGAACGAGCCCATACGATCGAGCTATACCAGTGGAGTAGTAATATAAATTGAGTTGTATATTTAAGTGTTAAATAAATTAGTATAAACCAAGTTAAGTTTATTTACGTTACAGTACTCACCAGAAATCATTCGTAACATTGACGCAGGAGAGACATCGCATTCACTAGGTCTTCAATACATTTTTGTCGACGAAAATCTATTTCACGCTTTCACGATCATCAGGAAGACCGGAAGAAATGGGAAACACATTTTCGAAAAGCAATCTCACTTTGCAAAGATGGAAAAAGCTAGAATCATTTCTTTTGGAGAGACACTTTGAAATTAGTGTTTTCTGACATTTAAAACCTGTCATGGGGTATAATAGATTGATTTGTTGAAAATATAAACAGGATGTTCATAAAATCTTCATTTTAATCGTGGATTTTTCAATTCACAGAAAAATCTTTCTATCAATATTCAATTGAGAGTGTTTCCCTTTTCATTATTGAATCAAATTTAGAAACGTGTTCATTTACCAGAACTTAATCATCGTGGAATAATTTGAGGAAATGTTCAGATAAACTCTCACGAAAGCATTCCGGTAACAATTTTCCCTTCATGAATAATCCTTTGATGCGCAGTAAATAAGGACCGGAAAATTTGCATGTTCAATGTGACTGTTCACAATGAAGATTAATTCAAAATCCTAGAATAATAAAAATGTCTGAATTCATTCCCGGCTTTGACGAGCAAAGTTACAAAAGCGGCAATCACATTGTAAATTCCGCCTCGACGCTGTTCACGCTGAATGAGACGGCGTCGTGCCGCGTGCGACGCCCATGCGACACCGACGGAGATCAAAGGACGACCTTTTTTGACCCAATCTGATGAATTTTGATTCTGTTTGACTGCTGGATCATCAACTTCTAATAGAGGCCTCATCATCCGATATCAGAGGAGGTCATACAATTGAAATGTTTGTTTGATATTGTATACACTACGCACTTGCTATGGAATTGATTATAATCACACTCTCTGAATAATTGGCTTTTGAATTTTGATATCTGTGTTGTTCCCGAGGCATCAAATGGTTTTCCGGAATATATCCACCTAAACAAAAAAAAAATTACGTGTGGCACTCGGAGACTGCCGCGGTAAAGCTATTGCATAGCATTTTTTATCAACTTACGCAATTATAATTATATATTTATTTTATTTATGCAGTATTTTTTTTCTTTGATATTAATTCAAGTTACACTTTGAGCGTGGTGACCGATAAGAAAACAAATTTTTTTCTTTTATTAAATAAATGAGAAGTTAATATTGTTCAAAATATTTTTTTATTATCTTTCAATACATGTCGGTTCTTCAGGAATATTTATCATTGAAACTATAGGTTTATGGTAACTGAAATAAGAAACATAAGTTTGAGACTTGATATCTTCTAAATATCTGGAAAATACCGCATCAATGGTGGTTCCATATTTTGTTGTGGATTCTTGTGGATCATTATTCATTTTCAAATTCAATATTTTCGAAAGAAAACTTGTCAACCGCTCTGATTTTTTATCAGCGAAGTTGATGCTGAAATCGCCAGCCAAGATAAGTGGAAATTTATTACCATTTGTACCAAGTATTTTCGACCCTTCTTCAGTGTACTCCAGTAAAGTGCAATGAATAAAATGCTCTACCTCGTCTAATTTTGGATTCGAAGAAATTTAAATTGCTACCATGACTATGTGTAGGCCATTTCTAAGTTTGCATAAGCACGCACAAATATCTCCTACAAATGAGCTCCTAACATTAACATCTATACTTTCTCACAAACAGCTGATTACGTATTCGTCTGATTTCGGAGCAGCTCGTTTCGATTCGTGCGAGCTTCGTAGAGTCGTACCATGAAGTAAATACAAAGAGGAGGTGCCCTAACGCCGACCGCTGTGCCGGTCGGAGTGGGGGGTGTTAGGTTTATTTTCGTTAGGGAATTTCTGGATTCGGTCTCCTCGCTCAAGGCCCGCGATGAACGCTATATGCAATAGCTTAAAAGTATGGTATTATCTAGAAGAAATTATGATAACCACTTTCAGTTACATGGACAACCAATAGAATCAAAAAGGAACTCATATTTGGGGTTGATGATGATAATAATGAAAAGGGAAACATTCTCAATTGGATATTGATATAAAAACTTTTTAACGAAAAATTAAATTTACAAAATACGGAACTGAAAAGTAAAAAATAAAATAAACCTTCTTAGTCTCAATAAGTAAGCTCCTAAACTAATGTAAGTAACTAATTTCGAGTCGGCGCCAAACAAACAAGCAAAAGAATTAGGTAACGCGTAAAATGATGTCATCGAGTTGCGCGGTGACATTCTGATAATTTTTTTGAAGTAATTTAATGATCTTTGTTGATTGTTGGTTTGGCGCCGACTCAAAATTAGTTACTCACATTAGTTTAGGAGCTCAGTTACTGAGACTAAGAAGGTTTATTTAATTTTTTACTTTTCAGTTCCGTATTTCGTCGGTTTAATTTTTTGTCAAAAAGTTTTTATTTTTCAATTTTTTATGGCTAAAATATACTGATTACTACCTACTTGTTTTTTGATTACTTCCAAAATACTTACTTGCCCACCTTACCTTTCCAGTTAAATAATATGATTATCTACTTTTACTATTTGTTGTAATATAAATTATTTTTGTTGTTCTGGTTAGTTTATTTCATTTCTTTGTATATCATTCCATGCTCTCATAGAATATAATTGTTTTGACGGATGTGGAACAGAAATAATGTCAGTAGCGATCTGTCATTTTCAACTACGTATGTGTGTGCCAATGTTCATAAGTGAAAAATCAATTATCCCCCATTTTTCTACCCGTAAGAGTATATAATTCCATTCGAAATCTAAATATAAGGTATACCCCATCTATTGAAGACAGAATCATCCAAATCGAAGAACCCAGTACAAAGTTATGCCTGATAGAATCGGTTAACGGACCAGAATTCAGAGGGTTAGTGATCAATATCCTTCATGTTGCTACTCTTAGGGGTGGATTTCATCTTTTAAATTCAAATGGGACCACCTTCGAAGTACACCCTATCCATTGAAGAAAAAAATTATCAGAATCGGACGCCTCAGTAAAAAGTTATGCGTGATCATACATAAAAAAAAATGATGGAAAAAAAAATATACGGGTCGACTAGCGAACCTCCTGCTTTTTGGTTTCGTCGGTTCAAAAAATTTTTTCTGGGAATTGAAAAATCCACGATAAAAATGAAGTATTTTTTTTGTGAATGTCTAACAGAAAACAACTACTTCCCCGGCTGAAGCCACGCTGGACATTGAACTACATCTGATAGATATTCTGAAAAGACTCAATAGAAAAAATCTGAAATTGAAAATTTGCATTTTTATTCAGATAGTTATTTGATTTTCTATTCCAGTCTCAATTAAGAACTCATGAAGATGAATGAGGCAAAGAATAATGTTTTCCAAAAAAGAGTACTCACCAGAAATCATTCGTAACATTGACGCAAGAGAGATATCGCATTCACTAGGTCTTCAATACATTTTTGTCGACGAAAATCTATTACACGCTTCCACGATCATCAGGAAGACCGGAAGAAATGGGAAACACATTTTCAAGAAGCAATCTCACTTTGCAAAGATGGAAAAAGTTAGAATCATTTCTTCTGGAGAGACACTTTGAAATTAGTGTTTTCTGACATTGAAACCTGTCATGGGGTATGAGAGATTGATTTGTTGAAAATCTGAACAGGATGTTCATAGAATCAGATGTGGAATCATCTGCGACTGAAAGATAAACTTTATTCACTATCCTAGGGGGATTTGTTTGTCGTTAAAGGAGTTGTAGATGAAGTTACTCAGCTCTATCATTGCTGTCGTTGTTGACTTATGAGGTCTGAAAGCGTGTTAAGTTGAGTGCAGTAATTTATAAAAACAAAATATTTTTTTCCGTTTCTGACGAAGGAGGTACCGGAAAAATAAATAAAATTAATAAAATTCGGTAACAATCATCGAATCCAAAAGAATAATCTTCAACAATTATAAGAATCGATTGAAAATTGGTGAAACAAACCCTAAAATTGATAGGATTGAAGATTTTTTGTCAACCTGAATATCTCAATGACGTTGAATATCATAATGACGCTGTTCATTTGAAAATAGAAAGTGTTTACTATTTCTTAAGGAATGTTACATTTTTCGGAAATTGCGATTACTTGAACGGAGACAATATTCCTCATTATGAGATATTGATTATCAACTGTTTGTATACAAACGTCTTTAAATATACACTTGTGGCAGGGGGCGGCTGAAAAAGTAATCAATTTGTCACTGAAACTCTCGAAGTTCACATATAGTGAATGAATGTCATTTCCCACTGTTCCATTTTTGAAATGAGGTTTCTCACTATATCCATCCTGCGATAAATCATCATCAAAGTAGGCAATAATCGTCTATTTCTCTGTATGACATGTGTCTAGATGCATAAATAATATACCCGAAAATACGGAACATTATCGAAAGTAACGTTCAGCGTTTATGCGATATGTACGGCTGGTTAAGGATGACAAACGGAGTTCTGGGTACACTTTCGCTTTCACAGATGGATTGTGAACATTGAAATGTAGCCCCAGCTTACACACATCATTTGTCAACCTGGAAATAACCGACGAAATATGAATATGGCAGCGGGAATTACAGGACTGAACTCAGGTACTCGTAGAAGTTCTTGACACCTGATTCATTATCGATTTCACTCTCATCTTGAGATCTTCAAATCCATGTTATTCAATATACATGCTATGGCTGAGGGCATGCCCCCTCTCCCATGGCTACATGAAGATGAAAATGAAGCTATTTGTTGAACTACAACTGGGAGATATTTCGAAAGAAAACATCTGCACAGAAAGAGGGATCTTTTAAATATCATATATACATATTTTATTAAGGTTAGTGATCCAATATGAACATATAATATTCGGAAGTTTTGTTGGGATTCGGATCAGTTTGGTTGAAGAAAAACTATCATTTCCTTGCCGACGTTTCGAATTTTATTAAATTCATCTTCATGCTTCAGTTTATGTAAGTTGAAGATGTTTAGAAATAGGAAAAAGAACAATAATTGAAACATTTCCAAAGAATTAAAATATTAAAAAAGGAGGACTCCTTCCTTCCTGAAAATTACATACTCAGTCCTTCAGAGTAACATCACTTTTCACCAACATTCCAGTTGACCTTACATATAAAATAATAAAAAAAATGTTGAAATAAAATGTCTGAATTCACCTCGTTATGCCTAGATACGTTCATTGAACCAGATTTATGGTTTAGGATTAACCACAATCGATATCATTCCAGATATAGGCTTTGACCACCTATCAATCATAGTGAAGCTTCCCTCCTAACCATCGAAGAAGAAAAAGTGACCAAGTACAACTTTGACAAATGTAAAATGTAAATTGTTCACCAACAATTGGAAGCATTTAGCGATAATATTATGGGAAATACTCCCAAAATAAACGCATGACTTGCCACCATACATAATGAAACCCATTAAATACAAACGGAAAATATATCGGGACTATCAACGCAACCCTCTTGGTTAAACGCTTGTGAAGAAATCAACAGAGCCAATGGTCGGAATTCCTACCAGCAGGTGAATAAACTCTCAAGATACAAGCTCAAATTCACAGTACCAACCTTGACAGAAAACGGAATAGAGTAGGTACTCATCTGATCTGGAAAAGGCATATATTTTTGTTCAAATTTTTGAGGAGAATACCGCGCAAACCAAATTGGAAATGTGGAAAATCAGGAATGAGTGCACAATTGGTCTGATGAATACTACTGGATACCAGAAAATACTACCATTGATAAAACTAAAAATGAAGTACGTCTTTTTATCATCAATCTCCAAGTACTGTAATCGTCACCAACATTTTCCGAAAATTTGGAAAACAGGGATCATCATTGTTATTACGAAATCAAACACTGATAAATCACAAGCATACAACTATAGGCCAATCACTTTGCTTTCTGTTCTGCCTAAACTACTGGTAAAAATCATCCAAATAAAATCAATTTTTATTTTGAGAAATAAAATTCCCGTTCATTAATGTGTTTTCAAAAAGAATTGCTCCACTCTACATTCTCTGACTATTCCAGTATCAAACGTACAAACAGACAAATTGAATTAGTTGAAATCCAATGCCATATTCCTACACATGTTTGGCATGAAGTCGTCCTTCTCTAAAAATTATGCCATATTCGGTTACCAACGTGAATCATTCAGTTGGTGAAAAGATTTCTGAATGAAAGAACAATATATATTCTGAAGAATTCTCTGCTGACCAGGGCGTTTCTCAAGGTTCAATATTATCTTCCCTACTATTCAATATATTCTGTTTTGATATGCAATGGCAAAATACGCAAAATGGAGGTTCATCTCCTTACATTTGACAATTGCTGATGACACAGCACTAGTCTCCCACCAAGAAACATTAACTAAAGCCACTGGAAACCCAATACCTTATTTTCAATTACACCCCATATATAACCTTCCCCATAGTAACCCTACTGAACCAACAAATTCCTCCACAAACCTCCACGAAATATCTAGGAATTGTTATGGATAACAAACTAAATTTCAATCAACACATAAAACTAGTAAAACGTAGAACTGAATAAAATAATCAACAAAAAATTTCTTTAAAGAGAAGCTTCTATTCAAATGCGCTAAAAAGTAAAAATTAATTGCTTTGGAATAACCCGTGAGTTATAGATTCGAAAGCTTGTCGCTTTTGTATTCGAACTGAAAACTTTGCGCGACAAGCTTTTGAATCTATAACTCACGGAATAACCTACATCGCACATACAAAGCAATTCTTTTCGACTTTTTAGCGCATTCGAATAAAAGGTTATCTTAAAAAAAAAAAATTTTAGTTTGTGCTTTTTATTAAGTGCCTTAATCTTTGCATTTTTGTTAATGCATCGTCATTATTGAAACCTTTTTCTGTAAGTTCTGAGCTATCTAGTTCTTCAATGAGGAGACCATCTAAATATAAACTCGTCCGCCATCCTGGAGCTGCCATCTTCAATTTATGAATTCTGACAAAAAATCAATAATTTTCGATTAAATTCATAATGTCCGACCCCAAAATCCCCGACACACCAATTTTGAATAGAAACGTTCCATTATCACAAAACTTGTCCACCATCTTGGAGCCGCCATCCTAAATTTTCAAATTTTGATAATAAATTCGTAATCTCCGATCCCGAAAACCTCCACATACCAATTTTGAATAGAATCGGACCATAATCATAGAGATCGTCTGCCATCTTGGAGCCGCCTTGTTGATTTTAATAATTTTGACAAGAAAATCATGATCCTCGACCCCGAAAACCATCACATACCAATTTTGAGTCGAATCGGAACTTAAACACAAATATCGTCCGCCATCTTAGAGCCGCCATTCTGTTTTTTTCTCTAACAATAATTCCATAATGCATTGTCACCGAAACTTCGAACACCTGCCAAATTTCAAGTCAATAGGCAAACTAGAAGTGGGTCAAATTTAACGTTCAAGATTTGATTACAGACAGACAGATACCGGGACAGGTGAAACTAAATAAACGTTTGTAAAAAAAGGCAAAGCACTTCCGTGCTCTAGCCTACAAAAATCAAGGCATCACCATTCGGCACGTGTCCAAAACGTATAAAAAAATATGCAAACCCTGGAGTGAATATGGACACCCCCTTTTTGTCAACTGTAGAAAACCGGCATTGAAGAATCTACAAGTAGCTGAAACATCATCATCGTACAATTACCAAAATGCGTCATCCCATAAACCCATTCCACAATCCAACAAATGCTCTACTCTACGACAAAACGATGGTGAAACCAATCCAAGTCAGGATGAAAATATTTACCAAGAAATTTGCATCAAAACCCCACAACATCAATTTATTGGAACCATTACTTTCAATTCGTACATCGTACATCCACCCCAGGTGTAAAGTATCAGAAACACTTCCAGATTTATCTGAAGAAGTCATACAAAAATTTTGTCCTGGAAAGGCTCTAAGAAGAGGTGGAGGATAGAAATGACCTACCGAATGAGGAGTTCGGTTTTCGTAGAGCTCACTCCACTGAGCTTCAGGTTCTGAGGTTGGTGAAAGACACAATTTCATCATTGAATAACAATAAGCGCTCATGTCATACTCCTTGACATCAGCAAAGCGTTCGATAGAGTATGGTATGAGGGCCTACTTACCAAATTAATAGATTTCCACTTACCTCTGAGCCTGGTGAAGTGATTAAAGTCGTCCCTCATGGACATTTCCCGTGAGAGTAGAAGCTAACCACCAGATTGGTGTCATTTATATGCAAATGCATTGAATGACCTCTAGCGGTGGTACCTGGAGTTCAGAATAAGGGTGAATCCAAATTCATTGAGTAACAAGAGAAGCAAACCCGGAGAGAGTAGTGACTGTCTTAGGAAGGGACATAGAATGATTCGAGCGGGTCAAGTATCTGGGGACATATCAAGAACATTAAAACTAAAATACATAAGCAAATTGCGATATTATATCTGCTGATCAACAGAAACAATAAATTATTACTGAAAAATAAAGTTATTATTTATGAAATGGTGTTCAGGCCTGTCATTATGTACGATTCAGCTGCTTGGGCCTGCAGAAGTAAGTTTGGCGTCCTCGAACGGGCGCAATTGAAAGTTCTGCGGATGATAACGGAAACTCCGTGGTACGTGCGGAACAATCGAATCCTTGAGGACTTGAATCTGCCTTCCATCAGAAATAACATTAGAGAGAGATTATGTAGAAATTGTGTTCTTCAAGTTAATTAGAGATTTGGTATAGCTAGGACAAGAACAATAAAAGTGGTCCAAATTTAAAAAAATTACCGACCTTTCGACGTTTATTTATCGTCTTCTTCAGGGCTAAAAATACATATGGGCTTACAATACATATTGAAGTTCATTATAAAGATAACCATAATATGACACACAATGATGAATAAAACAGATTCACGAACAGTAATATGTTAAAAACAATATAATTCAGTAGAACAATAATAAATTATGCTTTATAAATGAAACAAATAAAGATCTACCTCTTTTCCGTTATTCAGACATATATTATTCATCTGGTGTTGAGTATCATTGAAAATAAGCATTATTGTTGCTGTTCACTGTAGGGTACCTGTCTGATAAACTCAATTCAAATCGATCGTTTGTGTCGAAATAAAATAAAAAAAAACGAGGTAGGAAGAACTTTGGAGATAAATAGAAGAAAAACACAAAAAGATAAAACTACCTTTATCTATTCATTAGTAAGGTGCTGGATGACTAAAAATTAATTACTTACATTAGTTTAGGAGCTCAGTTATTAAGAATAAAGAGGTTCATTTTATTTAACTTTTTCGTCGGTTTAATTTTTTGTTAAATTTTTTTATATAAAATTGGATATTTAATTGTAAACATACACCATAGTATACTATCGTTGTACCATATAGGAGGCTGAGGTGGTGTAGGCATGGAAATGTTCGATTCGATTCTTTCGTACACTTTTCTCAATTGTTGCAAAATTGAGATGAACGCTACTGTGGAATTCTGTAATGTTTTATCACCATGACCTACCTCCTCCCGTGTGGGATGCTAGTCGCGAAATAGTTCCATCGTTGTGAACATTTTCATGCCTCGGGAAATCCGACCCTGGTGATAACCCACTGACGTCGAAACACTTTGTCACATTGAAGTGTGTTGTAGCACGGTTGTTTTGGTCGTCCGCACTTATGTTTCGTATTTTAACAGTACAGTCAGTCGAGCCGTGTACGATTTCAAGATGATGAATTAGTTGGACTAGTAGACGTGAAATAATTGTAAACAGCTGCTATATTCATTTGTTGTAGGCGGCTTTCCGGTGGTTCCATATATTTTCGGATATTTTGTAATACGATCACATTTTTACTTAATATTTTACCATTTCAGTTTTGTCAAGGATGTTTGAGCAATTGGGTCCCTTATTGAGAATATTTTTTCAATAGAATTGCAATTTGAAGTCTAATTAATTTAATGTGGCCATCAAAACTTATCGAATGAAAGACCCGCAGTAGTTACTACTTTTTTAATGGCGAGCTTTTATTCAAATGCGCTAAAAAGTAAGAAGTAATTGCTTTGGATGTGCTACGTAGGTTATTCCGTGAGTTATAGATTCAAAAGCTTGTCGCTTTTGTATTGGAACTGAAAACTTTGCGCGACAAGCTTTTAAATCTATAACTCTCGGAATAACCTACGTCGCACATCCAAAGCAATTATTTTTGACTTTTTAGCGCATTTGAATAAAAAATAAAAGGTTGTCTTTAAAAGGGTTTTTTCATTAATTATTTTATTTTGTGCTTTTTAGTAAGTACGCCTTAATCTATGCATTTTTGTTAATGCATCGTCATTATGAGGCCCTTTTCCTGAAAGGTCTGGGCTATCTAGTTCTTCAATGAGGAGACCATCTGAAGATCAACTCGTCCGCCATCCTGGAGCTGCCATCTTCAACTTATGAATTCTGACAAAAAAAACAATATTCTTCGACAAAATTCATAATCTCCGACCTCAGACACCCCGACATACCAATTCTGAATAGAAACGGTCCATTATCACAAAACTTGTCCACCATCTTGGAACCGCCATCCTAAATTTATGAATTTTGACAATAAATTCATAATCTCCGACCCCAAAATATAATTGGACCATAATCACAGAGATGGACCGCCATCTTGGAGCTGCCAATTTGATTTTATGAATTTTGACATAAAAATTCATAATCTTTGACCCCGAAAACCCCCCCAATTTCGAGTCGAATCGGACACAAATCTCGTCATTTTGTTTTTTCTTCTAACAAAAATTCCATAATGCATTTTTACGGGAACTATGAACACCTGCCAAATTTCACGTTAATTGGGCATTCAGAAGTGGGTCAAATTTAACATGCAAGATTTGATTACATTCAGACCGGGACAGGTGAAACTAAATAAAAGCTTGTGATAAACCTTCTTAGTCATAATAATAAATGAGCTCCTAAGCTGATGTGAGTAACTCATTTTGAGTCGGCGCCAAACAAACTAGCAATTGAATTAGGTAAAGCGCAAAATGATGGCAGCGGGATGAACGGGATACGTCTGCCCTTTGCTGAATATTGAGGAACCTATCACTAGATCACAATGATGGCCGATACTATTTTCAAACAATTCTCTAGTGTACCTTTTGTGTGTGTGTGTGTTTTTGTGATAATTGTGATTTGATAAGTGCCTCAAAGCTGTATTGATCTCATCTACTAGTTCTGACTTTATCTACCAGTTTTCGAGGTTCGTTTGTTCATTTGAAATTGAATATATACAGGGTGTTAGTGAATAAGTGCGACAAACTTCAAGGGGTGATTCTGCATGAAAAAAGAATGACAGTTTGCTTCATAACTTCTGTCCGCAAATGCAAATGTTAAAGTTTTCCTTGAAAACTGACTATTTATTTATTGCTCTGAAACCGATCAAGTTAAGCGAATGAAATTTGGTGAGTTTCAAGAGGTATTTATTGCGCATTTTTTGACATGCAATTGAGAATTTTATGTTCATCATTGGCGCGCATACGGGTAATGATCTCAATTTTTTTAAAGAAAAAAATTGTACAACACTGAGATATTTCAAATAAAATTTTACATACATCTCAAACCTCCTGCATAATAACAAATCGTGTCAGTTTGACAGAATAATCCTCCCGCTTCGCGATCGGATTATTTTAACTGTCAAACTGACACTCTTGTAATTATGCAACAAGTTATCGATGTATAACCTGATTATTTTGGAGTACTTATAGTATTACTACTGATTATATCACAGTGTCATTTGTTTCCTCATCTTCACAATATTATTATCATTGATTTGTTGAAAATATGAACAGGATGTTCATAAAATCAGACGTTATCTTGACGATGGACCGTGCATTTGACTCGGTAGACCACCACCTCCTCAAGGAAAAACTGTATAAGCTAGGAATTCGGGGATGTGCAAACGATGGGCTTATCTCATATCTTACCAACCGACAACACAAAAGTCTCTATCAAGAATCACCAGTGAAAACGCATAGAAATACTAACAGGACTACAACAAGGCACAACCTTAAGTCCCACCCTATTCTCAGTCTTCATGAATGGCATAGAGAAAAATTGTAAAATACCCGACTCAAAAATATTTTACACAGATGACACAAATTTCGCCCTAGCTGGTGATAGCTTTAATAAAACTTTCGATAAAGCTAACATGAGCACACAAGAATTTCATCACTATTGTGAAACCAATGGACTTCCGGTAAACACTAAGAAAATTACTTTAACTTCTCCCAAGAAATAGTAGTATACCAGTAGCTAGGGAAAAAAAAATATAAAAAAAATAAAAAAACAGTAAATTTTTAGGAATAATCTTTGACGAAAAGATGACATGGAAAGAACATATCATTGAAGTCACAACAAAACTGAGTAGCGTGTGGATCCTATACAAATCAGCGAAACGATATCGATTGATGTATTACGAATGATGTATTTTTGTTTGGTAGAAACGACGATCATAGGGCATCATATTTCATGGTTCGTAGTCGTTATTGAATAATGCTTTCACAAAACAAAAAATATAATAAGAATCATCAAGGGAATAGCTTCTCCAACTTCATGTAGACCCTATTTTAAAGAACTAGACTCACTGCCTGTCCCATGTTTATACATCTATGAACGCATTCTTCACATACCCACAGAAAACAACGAAAACTACTCAGTAACTCATGAGTACAACACCAGAAGCATAAAAAATATCTATCAACCCTTTTCGAGCCTTTCTGTGGGACAGAACTCTTGCTCATATCAAGGAATTAAGCTCTACAACAAATTCAACAATATTAGCACCAACTTCTCCAATAAACATTGCAGTTTCAAAGCAAGTCTACATATGTTCCTAATAGAACAATGTTTCCACTCTGTAGACTAATTTTTTGTGTAGTTATTTTACCTTACTTGATTGTGTATGTATGTCACATTGAATGTATTTTTACACGCTTCATGAATTATAAACACATCAAAAGATGAAAAATACTATTATTATAGTTTCCACACGATTGAAAGAAGTACATTGAAAACATCAATATACCAAAGATATGCGTACAGAAACACAGGGGAAAAAAGTTTTTTTCAAACGTCTGCCTTACCTTTCAAACTACTATTTCTGTAAGCGAACGATTTTTCCATACAGTGACGTTCCAACAGTGAGATGAAAACTGACAAATAGCCTAGGAATTATCGTTGTCAGCAAATATTCTCCAATAATTTCAGAATACTATGAAAATCGTAATGTATGTTTTCAGGTAATGAGAAAATGTTTTATCTAGATTTACACTTATTTTTCATTGAAACTTCCACAACATTTGATCGATTCCCAATTGCATTATACCGATGTGTTCCCGATTGAATTTTCTTCAAAATGATGAATCAGGTAAATCCTATTGAGGATTCTGAAGTAGGGGGTGTTGCGGGTGAAGTGGTTGATAGCACAATGATGACATATTTGGCGAAAAAGTTCACCTTCGAAAGAAAAATTGACGAGTCAGTCATTTTCAGTATTTTCTACGATTCTGGATACAAGGGGAGTGACAAGTTTTAGCTGGATCACACTGTATATAAGTCATAACTCGTCGTTCAATTCAAGTCTCCAGCACTGTAGCTCGATACAATTCAGTGTTATTTCACAACTCTCAAACAAACAGATCTTGGGCGACTCCGCTCTGCATAAGTAGAAACGCCCCAGATGTGATGATCAATAAGCAATAAACATATTCCATCGACATTAACTGGAGTGTTCGGCTCTGCCACAGAAGTAATAGTTACCCACGGAAAAATTCTTCAAAAAAGTACTCCTAGCAACCTAGCGAAGCAAAGAATCAAGTAGACAAAGTTTTACTGGTCAAAAACTTTGACGAAAAAATAGACATGAATTAAAAATGAAGGTCGATTTACTCACAAGAAGTTAAAGGAATCTAAAAACCGTGCTAGGAGATTTAGAAAACGATATCATAGATTATAGCCTCTAAAATAAAGGTTAGCAGTAATAAACCTTCATTTAGTATGCAAAATCCAAAGACTATGGGTTTTTCCCAGCAATTCGTACTTATACCTACATGTATGTAATATGATTAGCGGTTTCATTACTCCATGCCTTTATTTTATGGACTATAGTGAATATATATATATATATATATATATTCATATACCGGGTGACTATGGGACTAGGGCCATGCCTATATCTCTTTCACTCAATCAATTTGAATGGAATTTTGTAAAAAGATATGAGACACTATTTCGGATTGAAAACAGAATGGCCGTCTTCCGGTTTCGCCCTGTATGTTTGATGTTCTTCGGATTCTACGGCTCAAATTACATACGGCAGTGTTGCCAAATTTTTATTTTACAATTGAAAAAAAATAATTTTTTATAGCCCAGGAGGCCTTGATAAGATTAAAATCCATACTAATTTACATGAGTAACTCATAGTAAGCAAGCCGCGCCCACTTTGGACACTTTAACAATAAAAATTATTTAAGCATACTAAATATGAAAATAAAAAATTGAAAAAATTCAGACACTAACTGAACAGAAGAATGAACAATTATCCGTTCGAAAAAAAATTTTATCACAATTTTTCAATTAGTTATTCAATAGTTAATTAATAATTTTTTTCTGCTTGAACATGAACATTGCAAGTGTGATAATTGTTAAACTATAAATTTAAGATTTTTTTCCTTTCTTGGAGCAATTCTTGAAAGGCTCCAGAATAGAACCCTATTGAAAAAATAAAAAAAAAAAACATTTTTCAGTTTTTTATTAATAATTTTCGTTGTTGCAAAATTAAATACTTAAATTATTCATTGAAAAAAATGTTTTTTTCCGAATATTATTAACGATCCGTTTTTATGTTATCAGAAACTGCATTGAAATAATTTTGAATTTTTTTTATCTCCAATTGTTTAAAAAATTGTTATAAACAAATGCGTTGTTTATAAGATAATTGTTTTTTTTATGGAATTCCTATCTTTGATACAAATAATGATTTTTAAAAAAAAATTGCCAAAAAAAAGTTATTTTAATTAAATTAAAAACAATTTTTTCTGTAAAAATCATTTTTTTTTCTTTTCGATATAAAAAAAATTATATTTCATTTTATTTTATTTTTCATTGTTTATGGAATAAACAATTTGTTATAAACAAATAAATTTTTAACTTATAATTTTTTTCCTATTCTACTTTCTGTCACAAAAACAGATATGATTTTTTTTTTATTATCATTTTTTAAATTTTTAAATATAAGTTCTCTGTAATTTCGTCATTCTTACCTGGTTTTTCATCCTTAAAATTATTATAATTTATAAACTAATCGAGATACGATGAAAATACTCGAGACTTATTTAATCTCCATTAGATAAAGAACAAATTTGATGAGATACTTGAATGAGGTAGTCATATTTTTGATAGTTGATAAGATTTTTAAGCATTAAAGCAAAAAAAAATTCTCCCTAAGTATTTTTCATCAACAATTGCTATAAATTTAATAAATAATTAAGTAACAACTTTATCTATTGGAGAATAAATAAGTCTAATATTTTCATCGTATCTCGATTAGTTTATAAATTATAATAATTTTAAGGATGAAAAACCAGGTAAGAATGACAAAGTTACAGAGAACTTATATTTAAAAATTAAAAATATAATAATAAAAAAAAAAAACATCTGTTTTTGTGACAGAAAGTAGAATAGAAAAAAAATATAAGGTAAAAATGTATTTGTTTTTTTTATTGGTGCCCCTTTTTACCCATTTAAAGCACGCCTCAGCGTGTTCAAATCGAACTTTAAAAAACGCGCGTTTTTTAAAGGTAACCATGACAACATCAACAAATCGAGAAACGTGAAGTTTAAATGACAAATTTTTGATTATTGATCTGACAGGAGTACCTTGTAACGTCAAATAAAATATTACTCACAATTCGTTCATTTATATGTGCTCCTCCATCCATTTGATGAACTTTTCATATTCTTTTTTATATATATATCACTGGATTTTCGCGGTATTAACCGCGATTCTGCCTCACTATTCAAAAAATCGATATTAGAATCATTCATTTTTGAGCTCTGGTGACAACAAATATTGATCTTTGGTAACAAATTGCAAATGAATGTTTTTCTCATTTCCATGACAACGAAAGGTATACTGATGTCACATCACGAATTCAACCTTCTTGCATTATTAGTTCTTATTTCTATTTTTTGTAGTAATAATACCAGTATATATGATTTCAAAGTGCACCAATAAAAAAAAATAACGTAAAGTATTCGTGGATAACTGGTCTTAAAAACACTTGCTCTATTTCGAGCACTCCGGCTGCGCTGTCGTGCTCGAAAAATCGCGCGTGTTTTAAAGCCCTTTTTATCCACTTATACTTTAATGTACTATTATAGCAAATTGTTTATTGCTTAAACAATGAAAAATTAAATAAAATGATTTTTTTTATATCAAAAAGAAAAACAAATAATGATTTTCAAAGAAAAAATGGTTCCTTAGTATTAATTAGAAGTTGGAGAAAATAATTGTTAATTAACAAATGCGTTTTGAGCAATAAAAAAAAATTTATGGAACAATTTTTCTTTCAAAAATCATTATTTGTATCAAAGATTGAAATTCCATAAAAAAAAAATCAATTAAAAATTTTAAAAATTTTTTTAAAAAAACTTTAAATTTAATAAAAAAAAAGATTTAAAATCAATAAAAAAATACCTATTTGATTTTGCAACAACGAAAATTATTAATAGAAAAATGAAATTTTTTTAATTTTTCCAACATGGTTCTATTCTGAAGCCTTTCAAGAATTGCTCCAAGAGAGGAAAAAAATCTTAAATTTATAGTTTAACAATTATCACACTTGCAATGTTCATGTTCAAGCAGAAAAAAATCATTAATTAACTATTGAATAACTAATTGAAAAATTGTGATAAAAAATTGTTTCAAGCGGATTATTGTTCATGCATCTGTTCAGTTATTGTCTGAATTTTTTTAATTTTTAATTTTCATATTTAGTATGCTTAAATAATTTTTATTGTTGGAGTGTCCAAAGTGGGCGCGGCTTGCCCAAGCCAGAGTACCCGTTTTCGGCCGTATTTTCATCCCTCTGGGAAAATTATAAATATTGATCCTACAATTCCGGGAATCAAAACTCCCCTTAGGAAATTTCCTCCTCTTTTTGAATCTTTTCTCAGATTTGCAAAATATTGATTAGTTTTTGAGATATTTGCAAAAAACCAAAGCCCCCTTTTTTTAGTTGTTAATAACTTTTACAATTTTCGCAAGCGGAACTTCATTTTTTTCAAAAATCATCTAAATGTCATTCCGAATCGAATGACACCTCGATTATAATTTTCGGAGACTGCTGAAAAAAGTTGGTCCAAAAAGCACTTGTTGACTAGACTACTAGTCCCATTGTTATCCGGTATATACATGTGAGTTTTCTCAACGACAGTTACTCCTTACACTCCTTACCATTGTATGCGCCCCTCGTTTTCCTTTTATAAATAATTATATTCTGCTCTTTAGTCTTGTGTGTTGAATGTTGCAATCGATTTTAAATATCGTGATGAGATTATGACAGAAACATGTTGCAAATTTCAGGTTTATTTCAGTTACTTTAAAATTGATTGCTCCTTACTATTATTATTACAGACAAACAATCAAACAGACAGACGAAACTATTCGGAAGACAGTTGAAGTTAGTGCACATTGACTCAACGATCATTCGGTTGGTGCTATGGAGAGTGTGTGTCCTCCTAACCTCACTTTGAGCCCATAAGCGTTCTACAGACAAACGAACAAACTGACAGATAAGAAAACGAGTTAATATTGCGTTGTCATCCAGTTATGTGCTATGTCTGAGGTTTTAAGTCTCTAGCCCATTGGACAATTAGTTTAAAATCGATTGCAAGATATCTACCGAAGGGACAAACAGGCAACGGATGCGAACTAATACAAACGTGGTAATAAAATGAAATAAAATGAACGTCTTTTGTCGTTTCGTCAATAAACATACCCGAAAATAACAATCATATAAACTGATCAATTTAATCTTATGTACTGGTATTTTTCCAGACATCTTCAAGTTTTCTAAAGTACTGCCCCTTTAAAAAAAAAGGTGATGCTAAAGCCATCGATAATTACAGACCAATAAGTATTATCTCAATATTCAGTAAAGTGGTTGAAATTATAATTAAGATTCAGCTCTATGCCTACTTTGAGAATAATAATTTTTTCAGCAACTCCCAATATGGATTCAGAAAGTCGCGCTCAACAATAAATTCAGTGTTTGACGTTGTGTCTGGCGTGGTTGAGGAACTTGAACAGGGCAATCACACTGCGTTGATGCTTTGTGACCTATCAAAAGCGTTTGACTGCGTCTCACATGAAATTTTGTTGGAAAAATTAAATTATTACGGGGTTAGAGGTATTCCGCTTCACTTAATAAGAACCCATCTCACTAATCGTCAACAAGCAGTGATGCTCAACGGTACCTTATCAAACTATTGAGCATGGCGTTCCTCAAGGATCCCTTTTGGGCCCGCTCTTATTTGTCATTTATGTAAACAACCTGTGCAATGATAATGATGCCGATCAAATTGGTTCTCTTTGCGGACGACACCCGACGTGGTAACTAATAGTGCTAATCAGTGGTTTTCATCTAATAAGCTGAAATTAAATGGTCAGAAGACAAAATACATCCAGATTTCTGCTAATAATCGAATCATCCCTAATTGTGAAACTAATAAAGTTAAATTACTGGGCATTACATTAGATAATAGACTCAACTGGTCTGCACATATTTCCCAACTGAAGAGAAAACTCTCGGGATCTCTATTTGTTCTTCGCCAATTGAAGAACATCACTAGTGCAGATATATTTAAAACCTCATATTTTTCACTGTTTCACTCCCATATTAGTTATGGTGTACAACTTTAGGGAAATTCATGTCATTCCATTCAAATATTTAGGATGCAAAAGAAGGCATTGAGAATACTGGCTAATATTGGATATAGGGACCACTGTCAAGAAAATTTAAAAAAACTCAGGATTATGCCATTGCCAACTTTATTCCTATATTATGTTTTGATTGAAATACATAAGAAGAAATCATCTTTGACGAAACAATGTCATATTCACGAACATAACACACGAAACTCACCACATTAGATTAAACCGATTTCGTCTTCACCTATCGCAAAAAAATTCCCTTGATTACTCTCTGTACAATATCTTGCCTCAAGATTCCAAAGAGCTCAGTCTGAATACTTTCAAGAGGAAATTGAAAAATTATTTGTTGAGGCATTGCTTCTATTCTGTCGATGACTTCAGAACACATTTTTGTGGTATCAAACATGTCACTACTTCTCTTTGATTTTCAAATTTTTTATATTTGTGATCGTTGTTATTTGCTTGTCAGTTTTAACACTTTTTGTACATTTTCTGAATTTTTATTTGATTTTTAGACTTGCTACAAACATATTGTATTATGTAACGTAGTCAAATAAAACTATACTATACAAATAAAACTCTACTATATAATATATGCTAGTGATAGTTTTTGCCGCCTGTGGTAAAGAAATCAGATACGAAACAAAATTATTCTGACTAGAAGATAAAATAAAAAGTGATAAAAAATAATCAAATTTCCAGGAGGCAGTATTAATCGCTTAGGATTCGAAGTTTGGAAAATTATTTCTTGGTATGAACCTCTATGTCTTAAATGCAACTCTCATGCCAAATTTAAAGTGGATACGTTTGGCCTGGAGGTTGAAGAATCATTCAGGAATCATTATACGTATAGATAACAAAAAGCACTGTCCTTTTATCAACTTTTTCGAGTGTTTATTCATTGATAGGTTTAGGATTCTAAAGTCATATCTCCTCCCGTGGTTAGTTTCGAACGCTCACTAGGGGCCCACGGGGCCACTCCCGTCGGCGTCTCTGATGCAGAGTACCATACCGAATGACCATCAACTGACAGCTATTAACATCCTTCATCTTAGTGGACCAGCACACGCCAGAATGTCGAAGCAGCATTTGAGAATGTGGGGTCGACACGGTCTTTTTGATCTCTGGGTTCGTAGAAATCCTGAAAATGTGTTGCCCTGACGCTTTTGCCGGCTAATAATGCCTTCCTGACACATTCAGTTCCGAGAAAGTTATTTATCTATGGAATTATGGGGATCATATTTCAAGGAGTTGTTGATTTAATGATTGAGATATCGGATTATATTGTACTATCAGTAGTTTGGAGATCGACCACTCAAATGCTTCAGAAAATGTCCCTTGCTTGAATGTAACAATATGGGAAAAAGAACTTGTTTTGTATAAAGTTGATTCCTATTTCCTGTACCCTTAGAAAAGGGGGTAAAATGGTGAACTCTTTGGATAATATTATTAGAAATACTAACCAACCACTAAGAAACACTAAGATAACTTAAGTAAAGATCGCTTTGACTAGGATTATATTCAATGAATGACATCGAAGTAGCAACTGAAATATTTATTGAAAAAGACCAAACAAAATCATAGAACAAAGTTCAAATACAATTAAAGTCAAACGACGAGATATACAGTGCGTTCATGAAGTGTGGAAATGCTCCATTATTTTACGAGTTAATCATTTTCGATTTTGTATTTTAGTTTTACACATTTAAAAAAAAATTAAAAAAAAAAAACACCACCTTACAAGATATATCGATTTTTTTTTTTAATTTGAAGGGTATATTTTTATATCAAAAATTGGAAGCTTATATTTTTCTGAGATCAACCATACCACAAACGTTATATGTAACACTTCAAGCTACAGTATACTGAGGATAAAGGAAACCAGTGTTCATATTTGTTAACATTCATTTAATTATTTATTTTGCAATGAAAATATCATAAGTAAGTAGTAAAAATAAACAAATAACAAATTCACAGCAAATGCTCGAACTGAGCTCCTTGAGTTAGTTGACAATATCCAAGACGTCTGATGAATTCTTGGTTTACGTTTGACAAGATCTCTGGTGTAATTCGTTGAATTTCAGTTCTAGTTCTCTCTTTATGGTCTTCCAAATTGGTAGGTCGATTTATGTACACTTCACTTGTCAAGTAACCCAGAGAAAAAGTCCATGGGAGTTGAATCTGGGGACCTAGCAGGCCATTCAATCTGACCGCGTCGTTCAATCCAGCGATTGGGAAAGGTTTCATTGAGAAAATCTTCAACCACTCGAGCATAATGTGGACTTGCTCCATCCTGATGGAACCAAATAGTAGAAACTATGCGACCAAGTTGATTAATGTCTGGAAATGTTACAGTTAAAAATGGAACTACATAAGTTTGTAACATTTCCAAATAATTTTCTCTCGTCACAGTACCCTCGAATAAATATGGTCCTACAATGGCATTCCTAAGAATCCCCGCCCACACAGGTACTTTTTGGGGATATTTGGTATTCGCTGTGTGCAAGACTGGTAATGCCATCTAGTGACTCGATAGCTGAAGCTTTCCTGTTTTATTTCCAATACTCACTATGTAACAATTTTAATTTTTTTTATAATTTCTAAATAATCTACCACAATGTATCAATTTTGTGCTCACTACTAGTTCCAGATGAATCGAAGATTTTTCTGCCAAAGAAAAAAGTAAGTAAATGATAAAAAATATACGATAGTTCACTGCATTTGGAGGTTATCCATGTAAAGTTATGACATTGTCTAAATGATATTTTGAATATCATAAAGTAATGCTACTTCTGTGTACTTTCAGGTACGACTAGTAATGTGCTTGCTCGTTAGTTTATTAATGTCGCAGGTTCATAAGGTCTTGAGAACATAAAAAAGTAAGGGAGCCAAGTATAACAAATTGAAAAAAGTACCCATATAACCCTTTAACCTGACGGGAAACCACTAAATAACATCAGATTCAACGCAAAACTATTTAATGAAATTCTCAAATAATATAATAATCAGAAAATGAATGAAGTTCACAATTGTACCTGCATATGGAATCCCACTTTTACCCTTGCAAGAATGTGAAATCTTTGAACGGTCCCTATATAATACAAAGACGTTCAACACTCTCTAACACGTATAATTGTCAACAAAATATTGGGTAATGCTCATACAGTACAAGTAACGATGTTTACTCTTAGTACTTGGACTGCATTACATTTAACATTAGTTCACATGTATGGCCATTTGCTTTTGTAACCGTAACCAGTTCGTGAAAATTAAAACACAGATCAATAATCCTCTGGGAGGTGCTTTGTTCTGATATAATGCCGTGTATGATAGACAACTCTCTGTTCATAAGGCTGATTGATCAGTTAACAACACCGTCCAGGCGTTCCCGAACTCGCAGTTTAGTCGCTATTTGCTTTTCATGACCGGCTAACACCGTCCCACGGAACTTGGTTGATACTTTTACTATCCACTTCTAGACGATCAAATAGAAAACGGAAAACATCTTAAATATTTATCGAATGAAAACCTCACGTCAAGAAATTAGATATTGAAATATCGTGGAATAACAGAACACTTATCTCTTTGCTGCAGTTTTTGTAATGGAGTTGGAAATGTAATAAATTTACACGCACTATTTTTGCAATCGACTACATAATAGCGAGGGCTCATTGTTATTATACTACCCAACCGTGACCGTTGCCTCTACGATAATAATAATGTTTATTCATCTGAAGTGATTTGTGAATAAACGAGGAGACCTCAGAAACTGAAAGTTTTCAGCTTGTGCTTGTGCTTGTGATTACCAGGATCATTATCTAATTTTGCCACCATGGGCGCTGCCATAGTTTCATCTATCGCCTCCAGCCTAATGCACTCAGCGAATAAGCTTCTGTTGCCCATTAACGACAATTTTGCGTATTCACGGTACAGGTTATACAAAGAGTTCAGTTGTCGGAAAATAAGACATTTAATTCAAAGCCATTATTTTCATTACACACTTCTTGCATATTTTCACAAAACTCTATGCGAATATCGAAATCGTCTTCATTAAGTTCATGTATAAGTTTAACTTTATATGGATGTAATTTGGCTTTCCTTGGAATTTCCTGCACAGCACCACGACAGATCTCATTGTTGTTAGGAGTTGTAATTGAACAATGAGGATTTTCTTCAATTCCAAGTAATACATTCAATTGAAAGTCTTCGGCAACGGTAGGCCTGCCACTCTTAGGCTTATCCCTAATCTCATTGAATTTATGTAATATTTTGCTTACCGTCGATCTGCTTATTGGTTCTCGATGAGGATATTTTTCATTGAAGATATCGCATACTTCTGCCATACTTCTTTTACGATGGCCGTAACCTAAACTTCTTTCTATTCGCTGGTTTTCTGTCAGCACCATCGCAATTTCAAATAAATTCTTTTAGGGTAATATTTTTCAGAAAGGTATTATTAAAGACTTATAAATCGATATGCTACACAACAAATGATAAATGTATTTGCTGACCAGTTTATAAGATATATCAAAGATGTTACTAGTTATTCTGTTATCATTTTAATGGTTTCTGATCGGAGGGTATCATTTCCTGGATATTTCTCATTATTCACGTTCAGAATAACTTGTGAGCTTCATATTCATTAGTTTGCTCCATGGAAAAGGAATTCTTTTTTGAAACGTGGGTTATGGTATTTTGTCTGCCAGATTTTCCCCAACTTTGGGATATTTGGCATTTATTTGCAAAAAAAATTGCATCATGAATTTTATCAGCAGACTGAATACTATGAATTTTTTCTGCATTTTGTTTCCATTTGTGATATCATTCATAGTTTTACAAAGTTTCAAGAAATCCCCTTCATTATTTTCGTTTTATTTTCGATAATAATCAACTTTTGATAATTCTATTACGTTCTTCAGTTTTTTTTTATATTTCATCATATTCATTTCGGTTTGATTTTTTCTGTTGTTTCAACTAAGTCAGTCTTTATATGAAATTGAGTATACCATCAGTAACTCATGGATTCCTCTATACAGTGCGTTCATAAATGCTCCAGTATCTTACGAGTTAATCATTTTCGTAGGTAAAGCTCGGACAGGTCGATTTTGTATTTTCGTTCCCCACCTTAAAAAAAAAAGATTTTTCCCCCACCACCTTACAAGATATGACGTCATCGATATATTTTTTTAATTGAAAGGGTATATTTTTATATAGCATTTTTAAGTCCATATTTTTCCGCACCACATACGTCATATGTAACACTTCAAGTTACAGTATGCTGAGTATAAGGGAAATCAATGTTCATATTTCTTAACATTTTTTTCATTATTTATTTTGCAATGAAAACCTGAGAATTACTCAGTAGTTAGAAGAGTATTATGATATGATTATGGTTCAATTCGATTCAAAATTGGTATGCGGAGCTTTTCGGGGTCGAAGATTTTGAATTGTTTGTCAAAATTCGTAAATTCAAGATGGCGGCCCCAAGATGGAGGACGAGTTTTCTGATTATGGTCATATTTAATTCAAAATTGGTATGTGGCGGTATTCAGGTCCGGAGATTATGAATTTATCGTGAAAATCTATAAATTCAAGATGGCAACTTCAGGATGGCGGATGAGTTTTGTGATTATGGTCAGAATCTATTCAAAATTGGTGTGTGGGAGTCTTTGCGATCGGAGATCATGATTTCTTTCAGCTCAAAACTTACAGGGAAGAGACCCTGTAATAATGACGCTTTATTAGAAATGAACAGATTAAGACGAAATAACTAAAAATAAAAAATAATTAATAAAACAACTTTTTAAAGACAAGCTTTTATTTGAGCCGTGTACTTAAACGTATTAAATAAGTTTAAATCATCGCTGACAATGATTTAATTATTTTATGTTGAATTATTTGGTTTCACGAATTGTAATAAAATCAATACTTCGACAAGGTCGTACTTACCAACCAATCACTGCTCAATCAAATCAATTGGTATCTACTTTTATGAACACTTCGCGTGACAAGATTTTTGAAACCAAATAATTCAACAAAAAATAATTTAATCATTGTCGGCGATGATTTAAACTTATTTTATACGTTTTAGTACACGGCTCAAATGAAAGCTTGTCCTTAAAAAGTTTTTTTACATAATGATTTTTCATAGTTAATTCGAGTAGTTTGTAGTTGAACCAATCAAGTATGTCTCTGCGGTGTTGTTCAGATTTTCCTTAAAAAATGTATAGTCTGCAAAACTTGCCATTTTTCCTACCGTTTTCATGGTAAGAAGGTTGTTTGTATTGTTGTACCGAGAACTGTCCCATGGGGGATACCGTATTTAATTGTCTTTTCAGTATAGTTTATTCGCACTACTTGTTTTCTCCCCGAGAAATAATTTGCCAGCAATTCCTTAGATTTTCCTCGTATTCCTGAATCCTCCAAAGTCTCCAGTAGCTGCTCGTGACCTACAGTATCGAAGGCTTTGGCAAGGTACAGAAAACTACAAAGTGCGAGTTGGTTGTTTTTTAATATTTTCGTTCGTTAAGAAACCAATGGCATCATTGTCGATTTCTCTGAAACTAAATTGTTTGCTTGAAATTAAATTGTACTTATTCAAGAATACGTTTATCCTGATTTTTAGCATTTAACAAATTATAAGTGCGATTATGCTAGCGATAGGTCTGTAGTTAGATAGTTTTTTGGCACTTTTTTGTAAATGACAGTGATAACAGCTTTTTCAAATTATTTTGGGCATATGCATGTGGATAAAAATTCGTTCATCAGATGGCTTTTTGTTAGTACAATTTCGTTGGCTACTTCTGCCAAGGACGTTGTGTTTATTCCGTTTAGTCCTGTAGCTCTTTTACATCGAAAGAGTGGATTATTTCTAAAATTTATTTTATGTTTACTGGTGATAAGTAGAATGTGTGAAGACAGTTGTTGAGTAATGTGTATCGGAAGCTTTGTCTATGTCTACATCAGTTTATACGGTTTTATCATCATCGCTGAATATTTTATCAATTTTGTCTTTCTTTGTTTAATTTTTTATTATTTTCCATGGAGTTTCTATTTTTATTTATCTGTGATTTGAAGTACTCTAGTTGAATTTCGTAATTTTTATCAGTTATCCCAGTTTCATTTTATATTTATGAATCTGATGGTTTTTTTCCGGTATTGCTTGAGTCTTTTCTACAGGGTGAGTCAACAGGATTCCCGTGGTTCATTGCTCCTTAATGTATCAGTATTTCGATTTCTTATATTTTTTTGTCTAAGGGACCATATAAGACCACCTTCCAAAATAATTTTCATTCATACAGGGTGCATCATTGATGCGTGGCTAACCAAAGTTGTTCTTTTTCAAATTAAACACCTGGTATATTTTATATATTTCGATCGGCTGTTCCTTGGCTGCTGAATGATGTTTCCAATTCTAAAATCCGTTGCGGCCTTGCCGAGTTATTGAAAAAATATCTATTTTGTAGACTTCTTTTCGAAAAATTACCTATTTCAAATTTCCAAATATTTAGTAAAGATAATTGGGGAATCGTGGGTCGATATGATGATGTTCATTGAGAATACCAATAATTTGGAATAAATTGTACAGGATGTTCGATACAACAACACAAACTTAGCCATTTTCAAACATCGGTATTTTGATTTTTTCAATGGAACACCCTGTATATTTTCATGTGAATCAACTCCTGATCAATAACTCTACACTTTTCATTCCTTATGTCATGTACCTAAAACAACTCGTTTCCGAGATATTCTACATCCAAAAGATGGATATTTTTCCACAGAAAATATTGACAATGTTCGCCTTTGGTATCATATTTGGAATTAAACTTTGCATTAAAATCATATTATTCGAATCTAACAGAACATAACAATAATTAATGCAGCAAATGTTCAATGTGTCTGCCATTATCACCAATACACACTCTCAATCTGTTTCGGAAATTAGTATCCACATGTGCCAGCATGTCCTCTGAAATTTCCCTGAAAGCAGTACGAATTCTTGCTTTCATAATTTCAGGAGTTGCAGGCGGAGTTTGATAGACAACCCATAGAAAAAAAAATTTTTTTGTAAGGTCCGGTGACCTTGGAGGCCACCGAACTGGCCCTTCTCTACCTATCCATTTTTCACGGAATTCATTATCAAGGTATTCCCGCACATCAGTGTGGTAATGAGCAAGCGCGCCATCTTGTTGTAGCCACATTCTCTGCCTTATTGCCAATGGAATATCATCTAACAAATTTGATAACTGAAATCTCAGATATTTTCTTCCATTGAGATGACCGTTGAAAAAAAAGGGCCCAATTACACGCCATCCAATGATACCTCAGTTGCATAATAGTGCATATTATGCCGATTCACATGGCCATTGTTGTGAAACGTGGCTTTGTCCGAAAATAGAACATACTAAAAAAAATCAGGTTCTTGGTTGATTTTATCTACACCCTATTGGAAAAACCGCATTCGCTTTGAAAAATCTCTTTCAGTCAGCTCCTGCATTAACTGCATATGATATGGATGGTAATTGAATTTTCTCACCATCCGAGAAACACTACTTTGAGATATTCCCAACTCCCTACTCAAAATACTCACATGGGGATTCTCGGTAATATGCAATGCAATATCAAGAGTATTTTCATCATTCGTTACAGGACAAGCACCTTCAAACTTTTTATAAAATACTTTTCCGGTTTCCTCAAATCTTGTTTTGAGGTCTCGAAATGCTCGCTGGCCTGGATGTCTTCTCTCAGGAAACTTTTGTTCCTATAATCAAGATGCCAGTAAACAATTGCCATCACTTTTCCCCGAAGCATACACCATTTTAACCATGTCCTCTAAACGACAATTCATAATGCCACAATAATTTTTAGCACAACTGGATTGTAGTTTGACAGTTACTTCTATTTACAAATTCTGATAGTAATTTTTTCATCGGTAGTCATGGATAACTAAACTAGAAAAAATAGTTACATTTGAAAATTTCTTTTGCTATGCTAGTTATTCATGAGTTGCCAAGAATGCTTTTGAAGATGGAAAAAAATAATTGAAACATGTAGATAAAAAAATCTATAGAATTGTTGATTTGATATTGAACAATTCCTTTAAACCAGAATATCTCGGAAACAGATTGTTTAAGGTACAGTACGTCGGGGATGAAAAGTGTAGAGTTATTGAAAAGGAGCTGATTTAAATGAAAATATACATGGTGTTTCATTTGAAAACATCAAAATACCGATGTTCGAAAACATCCAAGTTTGTGTTGTTGCATCGAACATCCTGTACAATTAATTCCAAATTCTTGGTATATTCAATGAACATCATCATATCGACCAACGATTCCCCAATTATCTTTACTAGATATTTCGAAATGTGAAATAGGTAATTTTTCGAAAAGAAGTCTTCAAAATGGATTTTTTTTTTGAATAACTCGGCAACGTTGCAACTAAATTCAAGCCAATGGAACAGCCGATCGGAATATATGAAAATATACCGGGTATTTCGTTTTGAAAAAGAACAACTTTGGTTAGCCACGTATCAATGATGCATCCTGTATGGATGAAAATTATTTTGGAAGGTGGACTTAGATGGTCCCTTTGACAAAAAAAATATAAGAAATCGAAATGGTGATACATTAAGGAGCAATGGACCACGGGAATCCTGTTGACTCACCCTGTACATTCGCGATGAATAATGTTTTTTTATTGAGAAGAATAAGAATGTACGAATTAAACCACTTTTTCTCCGAAAGGTGGACTTATTTGTGCTCGAAGATCACATCCCAAGTTTTTATACTCCCTGTTTAATGTTTATTTTCCAACATCCTTCTTGAGCCTCTCAGCCACGCAACGCCATTAATACCAATTATCTGCGATAAGTAATCAGATCGTGCATTACTGTAACATTTCGCCTTCCGATAATACTATTCCATCCTATGGGAAGAGCAATTCATTTGGGATATTAGCGAGACATAATGAAATCACGCTGCGCGTTGCGGATCCCGCTAACAATTCTCACAATGCGACACGAGCTATTCGTTTCCATTAAGCGATTCAATTGAAGTGAGTCGCGACAGGGGGCCTCTGATTAAACGAAACTGGGGAGATGAACAATCGTCTCGCGAATGATTCTGATTTGCTTTTGCGGTCGATTTCTGCTGAGATATCGGTGACATCGATGTGTATTTTCACCCCAACGAAAGCTCGTGATTGCAACAGGACGTTGTAGAGAAAGTATGTTCACATTCAAGAGCTTGGTAACTGCTCTTGATAATGAAACTGATCTGAATTGGACAACCCAACGCAAAATTTTAATCGCATGAAGGGAAAACCAGTTTTGATAAGTTTTTATTACTATTACGAGTTTATATTGGATGCTGCTATACAATCAAAAATTGCACAAGTAACTCCTTCACCACACTAAATCAGTTCACACCTATATGCGCATTTCGATAACTAAGTTATCATCATCAGTAGAAACACTACACTAAATACAACATATAATGTTAGTATAATATACAGGGTGAATCTCTAAAGTGGCTCACCCCTATAACTTTTTTGTTATTGAAGATAGAAAAACGAAATTTGGGGGTTGTGTATTATAGTTCAATTTACATTGTTTGACATATTTACTTGCTTTGGCGTACTTCCGGTTTGACCGGAAATGACCCCAACTTTCAATTTTTATTTGGGACATCCTATATATTTTTACTTATTTCGATCGAAAATGACATTCTAAATCCAACAATACCTCACTTGTCTATATTTGACGAATAAAGTCATTTTTATTCTAATTTTTATTTTTCGATCTAGAATGCCATGGGATCGTGTAAATCGCTTCATTCTTGATCAAGTAACATGGGAAAAATACGACATTCAGGCTTAAATATGACTTCACAGTCGTTTCAAGAATAATTAAGTCGCAAATATGATTTTTTCCAGTGGACTTGATTTTTTCCAATGGAGAGGGGGTGGCTCGTCGACTTTTTGTGGAAAATCGTTTTCTTACGAATAATGTTATTTCACACACTTTTACTTTATTTTCACTAATTTTCTGAATAATTGCTAGCTATCATACCTAATAACAGATAATACGTATTCGGTATACTTATGCACCAAGTCCTGTTATTCTAGTTATCCGTGACAAACAATTGAAGCTGTTGCTAGGACTACCTAAACAAATAGGCTAATGGATATGCACTTTTAAAAATGTATTTGTTGCGTAGTTTATAATTTGATATGGAATATTATACTAGACACGAGAAAATTGACATGTTGCTAATTTACGGAGAAGCAAAAAAGAATGCAACTGAAGCAGCTCGAATTTATGCTCAGAGATTCCCTAATCGTCGCCATCCCGTTCGGCATTATTTTCCAAAACTGGAAAGGAAAATGCGAAATGAACCAGAAGAAAATGCCAATTACTTCATCGTCAGTGAGGAAAAAGAAGTATGTTGAAGTGAATTGTACGGCGTCAATTCGCCAAATTGTTTCTGAGTGTGATATAAGTTATTCGTCCGTTTGGAGAATTCTTCACAAATATAATTATCGATCATTCAAGTACCACCTAAACCAACATCTTCACGATAAAGACGACAACCGAAGATTAATTTATTGCAACTAGTTTTTCACTTAATACAGAGAAGGATGTACGTTTTCCATTTAAAATTATTTATTCAGATGAAACTCGATTCATCAACTTGGGTCTGTTCAATCGGAATAATAAAAGGTACTAGTCCCAAACAAATTTACATCTGATGCAAGAAGGGCATTTTCAAGAGCGATCTGGTTTCAATTGCTGGATGGGATATAAAAACACAAATTTCACCCATATAAATTAAAAAAATTGCATCAATTAACAGAAGACGACCCGGATAGAAGACTGCAGTTTTGTGAGGTCATGTCTGACCGCATAGCCCAAAATCCCGGTTACATTAACTCTATTTGTTTTAGTGATGAAAGTACGTTTTATCTAAATGGAACAGTAGCTAGACAGAATGTGCGTTATTGGTCAGACGTAAATCCGCACGTTTTTCGAGAGGGTCATACTCAAACTCCAGAGAAGATCAACGTATGGGTTGGTATTTTGGGTGACCATATCATAGGTCCAATATTTATGGCAGAAAATTTAACAGGGCATCTATATTTAAATATGCTTCAAAATCAGATCCATCACAGTATTCAAGAAGTAGTTGGGGCAAACCCAAATGAATTTACCATGGATGTTACCTTTCAACAAGATGGTGCACCCCCTCACTACTACAGACCTGTCCGAGAATTGCTCAACGGGAATTTTCCGGGACGGTGGATAGGCCGACGTGGCCCCATTGAATGGCCAGCTAGGTCACCTGATATGACACCTATGGACTTTTTTTCTGTAGGGGGTCATAAAATCTAAGGTGTACGTCCCGCAGCCACAGTCACTCCAGGAACTTATGGACCGAATAACAGATGTGTGTTACAGTATTACCCCGGAAACATTTAATAACGTTCGGAATGAATTTCACAACCAACTTTTTTTCTGTCAAGACGTAAACGGTGAACATTTCGATTACTTGTTTAGATAGTTGCAATTGTTACTTAAAATTATGTTGCAATTAAAAGTTATAATTTATTTGTAAAATATTTGAAGCAAATTTCAAACGCTTGTCAGTTTGAAACGGTTTGGCTGATTTTCACAAACGAAGCGGTGTTGGATAGAGAATCGGAAGGCCTTCAAAACCAGGAGCCACGTGACCCCCCTTGACATTAAAAAAAAAGTTGATGGTGCCCTCTTGACAATAGACCACGTGACTACAATCATTTTTATGTCAAAAAGTGGTACCTTTTTACCTGAATTTTACCCGACCTTGACAGCTTGTTCCGTTCAGAAGTTAAGGGGGGGGGAGGACTTTTTACGTCTCACTGTTTATATATATCTATATATATATATATATATATATAAATATATAGAGAATAAGATAAATCTGTTACGAATCCAAGAGAGCCCACCATCCGCACATATTATAGGTGTCACTATCTATAATTTGATGCTTTTCATATATATATATATATATATATATATATATATATACGAATAACCTTACCGAGTGACATTACCGAATTTGGGCATCAAATCAATGTAAGATATGTTTTTCTTTGGTTAGTCCAAGGAACTCATACGGTTTATTCAAATTGTGTATTTGTAGCCAATGTAATGTATGTGATTCAAATCCAAATAATCATATTCTGCGAAAAAACACGATTTTACAGAAAAAAACGCCGAGCAAAGCTCGGTCGGCCACGTATTGAATGTTTATAGGAACAAAATCAAGCCCGTAGATATTCCTCGAAATAAAACTTCAAATAAATGTAACGAATTTGTTTTCAATTATAACCGTCAACACTGTAAAATCTCTACCTGACTTACCCATATGTGAATTGGTGAAAAATTTCCTCCTCTCCTTCTTAGACCCCGTTACGTGCGAGGAAGTACAAGAAACTATTATATCATTAAAAAATCAGTTTGTCCTGATATAAATGGAATCAATAGCAAAATTGTAAGATAAATAATTCTTATCCGTTTAACGAACTTAAGCAATTTAATTTTCATTACTGCCATATTTCAGATGCTGAAGCCATACCACTTCACAAGAAAGGAGATGAATCGTTAGTCGAAAATTTTAAACCAATCTCTATAATAGGTATCTTTCCAAAAATGATTGAAAAACTGATTTTAAAAAAAATCATCAGATATTTTGAAAGCAATAACTTTTTCTGTAAATTTCAGTTCAGTTTTCGAAAAAATTGTACTATGTTTTTGTGTTGTTTACGTAGAGGTGGTTGTGGGAAAACCGTGCAGAGATTTTACTAATAGCTTTATTAGCTTTGTGTTCAAGAATAGTGTCAGATCTATCAGAAATGATCACTGGCGTGTCATCAGCATAGAAGGTCAAATTTACATCATCAATGGCCTCATCTGAGTCATTTATATAGATTAAAAAAAGTATTGGACCCAGAAAAGTTATTTGTGGTACCCCAGCAGAAGTGTCAAGTAACAACGAGTTCACATCTTTTTCGACATTTTTCTCATCTGTATTCCAAGTGGACACATACTGTTTCCTATTATAGAGAATTGTTTCAATCCAACTGAAGGCTGCATTATTAATATCATAACTTTTCTATTTGTCAGCAAGGACTTGATGATTCACATAATTAAATGCCTTATATCGCAGAAGATTACAACTAAGCACTCCTCAGCTCCAATTAGCCTAGCAATTTTTCATAGAAAATATTGTTACAAAACTGGGCCGTTTATTGAAACTTCGGAACAACTAATTATTGTCCTTTTTATTTCACTTCAAAACACAACACAATAATACACTCTGGCAATACAATACAAGGGTCAGTTTTGGGACCTATTCTGTTTTTGTTATACGGGAATGATCTGGCGCTTCTCAATGTTCAAGGCAAGTTCACTCTTTTTGCTGATGATACCACCATCCTGTGGAACTGAATAGAATCTGCAACACTAACGGAAACAATCCAGAATAACTTGGTCATGATAAAGGAATTGTGCGACTCAAATTCGCTCGACCTAAATATCAATAAGACTTAAAGGCTATTCCTCTTTCAAAAATGTCCGTCACAGAAGCATTACTTAAGGGAGTTTACTATAGTTTGGAGGAGTACTATTCTGAGACTTGGTAGAAGCAATCCATGCAAATAGTTTCGTGTAATTGTGAAACAATGTACTGTATTCTTATATGTTTAGAAATAATTGCTGTGATATATAAAACAACATTGATATTTAGTAGATACAACAGATTTTTTTTAATTCTTCTAAACTTGTGTGAATAATATTTTTTTTTTTACTATGTGTCTCTCTTTCTTTTTCTCTTTTCAATTGTGATAATGGCTGAATATATTGTGTATTGTCCATATATAATTGTTTACAAAAATTGTTTGTATATGGACATTAGCAACTTCTTTTTTAATTTTATGTAACAAGACTTTGTCAATAAGATGTATCTATATCTTCAGACAATAAAGCATATTTTGAATGATTGATTGACAATACCTGTTCATAACTCAAAATGCACTGCACTGATTAGACTTTACCTTGAACTACTTTGTTAATCTTTACAACAATATTCACACAACTAACTAACTGCCCGCCTATCGGGTGTGACCCGCTTATATAGTATGGCCGAATCCTCTAGATGAGTGGCGATGTCTCGAGAATGTTCCATGACGTCATCGGTCAACGGCCGCTTCAATGTAAACAACGTCCTCTCTCATTTATGACAAATAATGCATGGGCGTACTCGCCCATTTCCGTAACAATATGTTTTACAGAAGTAGTGCTTCTTTTCCACAAAATCCATGTTGATTATCCGATATTAACTTATATTTTTCCAGGTGGAGTATGAGGCGCTCTGAAGAAGCATATTCCAAAACTTTTTAAAATACCATTGAGACATCTCCTTTTTTGTAGATGGGAAAACCTTTTCCTTGTTAGAAAGAAATTGAAATAACTTTCCTAATGACTAAGAATTTAAACATGTCTTCTTGACATTTCTCATCATTTCGGTAATTACCTGCACAAAATTGTGATGGTCTGGGATGGGATTATAAAAACAAATTCTAGGAAAGGAGATTACTGAAGGATTCAGGGTGGATTTTCACTTTGGTCGGAAAGGTCCGAGAGTTAATAATAGTTATACTTTTTGTTATATTTTTTTTTGTATCTTTCCAAAAACAGTGTCACCGTTTTTTGATATCATCCTGTGAAGCTACCAAAGAATTTTATTGGCAAATTATTTCTCTAGTTACTTATAAAAAATTTGGAAACTAACGATCCCTAAAAATGCACATTTTGAGTGCCATCTCTCTCAAGAAATTAGGTAACGGCAACAAGAATCTCCACTTCGAGCTGTATATTTCTGTCTGGTTGTTTTTTCATTTCACATGCAGCTGAGGGGCCACCATTCGTCTGTCGTATTGTGATTTCATGGGATTTTTTTCCCTTCTTCTGAATTTGATTCACGATACATGGTTATTTTCTTTCAGTTCGTCCCTGTATATTTGTGCTAGAATTTTTTTACCCCGTTCTTGAAAGCGCTTTCGAGCAATATATAGCCAAGTGGCATCACTAGTATCGAGTGTTTTTGTAATCTAACGGAAGATCTCAGAAAATTCATGACAGATTTCAAATATTTTTTCACTATGAGAAAGCTTATCAAACCCAAAAATATAGTATTCCAAAATAGATGGGAATCTAGTTATTGAGGCACTGAACATATAAAGCAACCTTGGAAACATTCAGCTGTGATTTCATATTTCAATGTCTCAAGATGGGGTTGAAAACCAGTGATACGAAAATTTCAGTAGCTCCCTAATAAACCTTGATCTGGACACATAAATGGTACAAATGTCACCAATATTCTGATTCGTTTATTTTTATTCGGGAATCTGGTCTTAATTAGTACTCCAGAAGCTGAAACTGAAATCTGATCGGGTGGTGATTTATGCTGTCATATTATACGTTCTACTTCATCTGAGATGACGAAATTACATACCACACGTTTTTCATGCCTAATTTGAAGCATGCTTCTGATGAATGAAACTTCACTTCCCGTCAAAGAAATATTCAATGGGTTTCGCCTTATATTCACAATTCGATTAATTCTATAACGACAGGGTTTTCTTGGTTCTTTATTTGCATGGAGGTCTCAATTTTTTTTCCAATTCTAATGTTTATTTATACCATTTTTGTACATATACAATTACAAATAATAAGTGATAGTATGATACAGAAAACCAGATGACATCAAGATCACCTAAGCTTTATCGGCTTGTGTTGCGATTTGATATTCAATATACGGTTTTTTATACCCACTTGTTCCTAGTTATATTTGATTTAATTGATGAATTTATTTATTTTATTTTTTGCTTTTCAGTTGATTGTTTCGTCGGTTTAATTTTTTGTTTGAAAGTTTTTTTTGTAGATTGTATTAGGCCAAGGGTTGATTTTCCTTTGTCAGAGGTTTCGAGAGTTTTTGTGTATGATGCTTTGCTAATGCAGTTTTGCATTTGGCAATGAAATATGTCATAATCATCTTGTATATTATTGCTGTTAGAACATCATTCCATGATTCAGTTTGAAGTAATGATTTGAGTTTATGAAAGTCAGTTTTTTTATATATAATTTAGCTTTGACGATTTATTTTTATTACTGTTGAGTAATTCGATGGCGACATCTATCGCATAGTGATCAGTCGCTAATTATTACCATTGGCTTTATTTTAGTAGATTTTTTCATTGACTTGTTTCTTAAAAAATGCGGTCTATTATACTTTCAGAGTTATCAGATACAAAACCAAGTTCTCAAAAGTTATTGATTACAGTATATACCGAAATTGAACTTCCTAAAAATATCTGCTGGGTTACCAATTGGAAAGTAATGTTTGTGAATCTCATTGACATAAAACATAAACCTTTTTTCCTCGAAATATTTCATCGGCTAAGGATTCTATGGCTGATAAATTTCACGAAATTTTGAGGTTGCATTTTTCTGGAATTGTCCCGACTGCAAATTGGGGTATCATTATCTGATTAAACTATGAAATCGTAGCCCCAATCTACACGAGTTTCATTTTACAGATTCATAAATATGTATTCTTGGAAATATAACTGAATCGACTCATATTTGCCAGAAAAGTTGATATGAGCGGAAATCACCACTTATCTCAATATTATTATTGAAACTTTTTCGAAGGTCATGGCCTACTCTTGGTTGAAATAGTTGAGTGAGTAAATAACTTACCGTATGCAATCAAATCATCAAGTAATTTTTCATCGAAACTATAATATCAATTGATGTAACACCTCCCAAATGCTTTACTCCGTTTTATATAAAGGCTTGATTGAGCTCAATGAACTACCTATGACTATTAAAAACTGTGATAATTTAAACCAGTTCAAAAAGCTTTTGAGAAAATCTGTTTACAACTGAATGTGCGTGTTTGTTGTCTTTTATTTCATTTTTATAATTTCATACCTAATTGAAATATTCAATTGGGTTAAGTTTTTCTATATATGATAATGTTATTAACAAATCCTGATTGCCAACTTCTGTAATTTTTATGTAGCACTGATGATAAATAAATACATTATTATTATTCTTCAGAACACTGAATAAACAGTGATCATTGTATTTTTTTTTGTATTCTACACTGTACTGGTACTTTTTATATCTTAGATCTGGGATCGCCTAGTGATAACATCTGCCGGACCCAACCCCGGATAAAGAGAAAAATTTGATGCACAATCAAAACAAATTATTGAAAATTCGGTTTTATTATATTTTTTTCGATTTCTTCTGCTCATTCAACTGAATTCGAAAAAACTTATTTGAACAAAAATAGGCAAAGTTACATTCAATAATAATAATAATAATAATAATAATAATAATAATAATAATAATAATAATAATAATAATAATAATAATAATAATAATAATAATAATAATAATAATAATAATAATAATAATAATAATAATAATAATAATAATAATAATAATAATAATAATAATAATAATAAATATATAATAAAAATAATAAACAACACTGCCTTGATAGGATACGAATGCTAGTGGCTGCCAAAAAGTCACTAGTACGGCGAGCGAGAGGAATCGCGGAAAACAAACAGTTCCGCGAGAAACCCTCTCGCTTATTCCAGCAACCGACGCGTGTTGTGGAAAACCCGCCGACCGCTAATCAGGTGGAAAACTTCTGGAAGGAGATTTACGAATATCCGCAGCCACTCAACATAGACACTCCAGCCCTGACGCAGTTTGGAGCCTTCTGTAGAAGGTTTCAGCAGCCTCATCCTAATGAACTGCGCCAACCGATAACCCCGGAAGAAGTTCGGAAAGCTCTACAGGGCTCGAAGAACTTCGCTGCTCCAGGCCCAGACGGGTTGAGCAACCTGTGGTGGAAAAAGTTTCCTAGTACCCACCACCACTTAGCCAGAGTTTTCAACTCGTGGCTCAGTGGAGAGCAGCAGATTCCGGCTTGGTTTGTCGAGGGCGAACCGTGCTAATCCCCAAAACGGAGATTTGTCTGATCCCAAAATTACAGACCGATAACATGCTTGAACACGTGTTACAAATTGTTTACGCGCATTTTGTACACGCGAATACTCCTCGCAGTTGACACGGTGTACGAACGGATATATGAGCAGAAAGGGTCAAAGAGAGTGTTGCTGGCTGCAAGGAGAACCTGCTGATCGATAGATGTATCACGCAGGACTCCGTGCAGTATAAGCGCAACCTTCGATGGCCTGGATCGATTACCGCAAGGCGTTTGATTCAACATCGCATGAGTTGATCTTGCATTTGCTCAGATGCCTTGCGGTACCCGATCAAATAGTGAGATGCATTGAACAGTTGATACCACTCTGGAGGACTCGCTTCACCATAACATCAGGTGGAGCCAAAGTCCAAACGGAGCAGGTTATCTTCAGGAGAGGTGTGTTCCAAGGATTCCCTCAGCCCCTCCTTTTGCATCTCACTTATGCCATTATCCGTTGCGCTCAGAAAACCCGTGGTTACAACTGTGGCACCCCGGAGACCGAAGGCATAAGGTCACCCATTTATTTTATATGGATGACCTGAAGCTTTATGCTTCGGGTGAGGCAGATCTGCAGCAATCTCTGAGGGTGGTGCAAGAGTACACGCATGCTATCGGTATGGAATTCGGGATGGATAAATGTGCACTGGTTCATCTCAGAAGAGGACGATGCGAGGATTACGGAGAGGACGCGCAACTGGTAGATGGAAGCATCCTCCGCCATCTGGATGCCGGAGAGGCGTATACCTACCTAGGAGTGCAACAACGTTGCACCCAAGAGGTAGTGGCGGTTAAAAACGCCTCCGCGGCAAGTATCAGCAGAAACTCCGGCAGATCTGGTCATCAGAACTGTCGGGCATAAACAAAGTTTCTGCCACCAACATGCTTGCCGTTCCAATACTAATCTACTCCTTTGGGGTAGTGAAGTGGACCCTGGAAGAGCTGCGCGGAATCGACGTGAAGACTCGCAAAATGATGCACCTACATCGTAGTTTGCATCCGAAATCGTCCGTTCCACGGTTGTACCTCCCCCGAAAATAGGGAGGCCGTGGACTTCTGAGTTTGGAGTGTCTACACAACAGGATGGTGCTGGATGGAGCCTGTAAAGTCATCAGGAGCTTGATCCCTTCTCTGCATGGTCAAAGACCATGAGATCACAGGAAAGGAGCGTTTCTTTAAGGCAGCAGTCCGTGCAGCCGATGAACTTGGTCTTGTATTCGACACCGAGCGGGATATCCAAGACTCTATCACCGAGTTGGAGCCCGCTCGACGGAGAGTCACCATAAAAGCTGCAGAGAATACTGTACATCTGAGCTCCACAAGGATAAGCCGATGCATGGAATTTTCTTCAAACATATTGAAGACCACGGCTTATCCGAAAGTCTGACCTTGCTTTCCTTAGGTCAGGTGGACTCAAGTCGGAGACTGAGGGATTCATCATGGCTTGCCAGGATGGTGTCTTCAACACCTCGTGTATCGAAGCCGCGTGATGGGTATAGAGGTCCCTGACACGAGATGCAGGGCTCGCCGTGGAGCGCCTGAGACCATCATGCACTTGCTGTCAGCCTGTACAGCATATGCGGTCTCAGCCTATATCCATCGTCATAACGCGGCGTTACGAGTGCTGTATTACCATCTACGACACTCGTACGGTATTGATGAGACACCAGTGCTGCCATACGCCCCGGGGGATATTGAGTCCGTTGTGGAGAATGAGAAGTGCCGAATTTATTGGAACTACTCATTCCCCACCCTCGGCAAATACAAGCCAACAAGCCTGATCGTAGTCCTCTTCGACCGCGAGCAGAAAACGATATACGTTATAGAGTTTTCGGCTCCGGCGAGACGAATATCATACGAAAAGAGGATGAGAAACGGACGAAGTATCGAGATTTACTCTTCGAGCTCCGCAGACTCTATCCAGACCATTCTGTGAAGATAGTGGTTCTGATAATAGGGGCCCTTGGTGGAATGATGCCAACGCTACTCTCAAACCTGGAAATTATACCGGCATGCCGTAAATCGGCAAAATCTCTAGCCGGCCGCATGCAGAAGGCAGTCATTCTCGGATCGTTACGTCTGCTCAGGGCACATGATTCTCGGACCCAATGATCTCTCACCTCACGGATGTGGGGAGAGGTCATTGGTTTATGTAACCAGCACGCCCTTCCGAATGGGTCGGAGCTTCGGAAGTTAGGGCCTGACTGGAAGTGTTTAGAACGAAAAATAATAATGAAATAATAATAATAATAATAATAATAATAATAAATGAAAATATCAGGTAGTGACATAATAATTTGAAATGTCGGGCAAAGTTCAATCATTCTGATTCCAGATAGGGTTCAGAATGTCTGATCTTCCATCTAACCCCAAGGAAAATAAATATGTAACATAGAGAAATCGGATGTGATATCTGAAGTAAATGTGTATATCCTAAGCAAACAGAGATAGAAAAAAAAGAGAATATAGTATCTGTGCGACTATTGACGATCAAGTAGCCATTCTGATAGTTTTGATGTGAAAGTACTTAATTTCAGACAACTAATGTGTGCTGAAAGTTCATTGAGTATTAGTGATGCTATAGGAAAATGAGCCCTACAACCGGCACCGTTGGGTACTTTTAAACCTAATATTGATATTCGAAATTCCAGTTTCTGGATTTTTATTCATTATGATTTTTTGATGGTGTAAGTTCTTGGTGATGATCTTCTATTTTCTATTTTCAGCCATTTTATTCTTCTAAATATGTGACTAATGTGAGAGTATTTTCTCATCCCAAAGATCATTATAAAACATGCATTTTCAAGTTTTTGAATCCGATTCGCATCCATTTTACTGATACGGCGGTCATATAAAAAAATATCACAGTAATTCACGTGTGATAGGATTATTCTTACCGGTCTAGTTAGCAAGTAGGCCAGTAGATATAGACAATCAATTAACATCAATTCCAAAAGTTTTCGAACTTCAATGGTATGTTAGTGCACCAATGAAAACAAACTATAAAATTTTGGAGAAGTCTGCGATAAACGGAACATTGTTTTAATTGCAAAAAATGTTTTCATGCTTTATTATTGCAGTGAAAATTGCAAAAGTTCTGCAAACTAGGCATACCTATAGTAATGGTGTTTTACAACATGCATTAAGTTTGCGACCTTGTTAAAGTTATCGAACCTTGTTTTTTGTCATTGGTTCAAGTTTTTCATTGAAATTCGTTTAAAAGAATTACAAAAGTTCTGAAAATTGGTTAAGTGAACCGAAAAAAAGTTTAAAATATTCACGTACATTTGCAACCCTTTCTGAAAAACGCATCATTTATTTATTAAACTTTTTTATCGATGCTCAAAGTTTTCAATACACACAAGCATTGAAATAATTATAAAAGTTTTGTATTGTTGTTACAAATAAAGAGAATATCGGTCTTAGTGGATATGTAACTTTGCAACCTCGTACGAAAAACGGAACCTATTTATCCACCAATATATTTTTTTGCATTTTTACAACTTCTGAAATAATTGCAAAAGTTATGCAAATTGCAATTAAAATTACAACTAATATTTTACGTGACGTAAGAGATTTGCAACTGTCATTGTTCAACGAAACATTTTTTTGTGCAATTGATTTGTTTTTTTTATAATTTGGTCATAAATTGCAAACATTGTGCAAATAGGTTTAAGATATATATTTTTTTTTTTTCCCTTTTGTGCAATTGATTTGTTTTTTTTATAATATGTTGGATGAACGAGTCTTTGGTGTTCTTCTTAAATTTCTGAAGGTTGTATGCCTCGGGGAACACCTCCCTAGGCAATGAGTTCAAAGCCTCGCTGTTCGTTGGATGAACGAGTCTTTGGAAAGTGATGTTCTGCAGGTTTCCAAAGTGACCACGAAGGGGTGTGATGACTGAACTTGACGGGTTAATCTCGAAGAGACTGCCAAAGCAGGAACGATTGTTGATATTTCAGAAGAGCATCGCCCATGAAAATATCTATAAAATAGAGACAAATCGCCAACTTTTCTACGGTGTTCCAGACAAGTGAGCGAGTTTGTAAGCGAGGCATCACCGACGAGACGAATTGCCCTTTTTTGGACAGAATCCAATAGCCTTAGTATATGTTTAGGTGCCGCACTCCAAATATGGGAACAGTATTCCAGGACAGGTCGGATCTGTGCCTTATAGATCATAAGCAGCTGACTGGGGGTGAAATAGCTCTTGGCACGAAACAGAAAACCAAGTTTTTGGGATGAACTTTTGGCAATGGACCTCACGTGATTTTCCCAGGAAAGGTTATTGCTGATAGTAATACCAAGCATCGATATGGATGGCTTCAGTGGTATGGTTACTCCTGACAAAGTTATGTTAGGCACAGTGAGATCGGCTTTTCTAGAGAAAAGACATGCTTGTGTTTTGTTTGCATTGAATTCTACCAAGTTATTAGATCCCCATTCGAGAATTGTTGCCAAGTCCATATTTATATTATTAACATTTCTTCCTCGTTCATTTCTGGTTTCACGGGCTGATATAGGGGCCCTGGAAGAGAAAGCGGTATGGAGGGTACTATCATCGGCAAAGCTGTGTACTGGACATGAAGTTGCTTTCAACAGGTCGTTGATGTGAAGTAGAAATAGTGTTGGTGCGAGAATGGATCCTTGCGGAACACCAGCATTTATGAGTAGAGTGTCAGATGAAACTCCATCGACCACTACATGGAGAGACCTGTTTGAGAGAAAACTAGCAAGCAGAGAACACAGCTGAGGGCAAGCCATAAGACGGAAGCTTGCGAGGAGTCCCTGGTGCCAAACTCGATCGAACGCCTTGGAGATGTCTAATGCCACGGCTAAAGTTTCTGCCATGCTTTTCAATAGATAGCTGCCATATATGTGAGACGTAAGCGAGCAGGTCACTCAGTTGATCTCTGATGGCGGAAGCCATATTGCCTATCGTTGACAATTCCTGGGTCTTCCAGATGTTTCATGAGCTCGATGTTGATGGCTGTTTTCCATGATTTTTGAAATAATAGATCGCCGTGCGATAGGTCTGTAGTTGCTAGGTAGGGCCTTTTGACTTTTTAGGGACTGGCTGTACTCTTGCAATTTTCCAATTGGACGGAAATACCCCCAAATTGTAAGAGTGGTTGAACAACTTGCAAAGAACAGGTGTTAGTTCGGGGGCACATTTCTTGAGAACAATCGGCGGGATTCCGTCAGATCCACAGGCTTTGTTGGTGTTGAGACCCAGCAAAATCTTTCTGATAGTACGTTGGCGAAAGGTGATCTCGGGCATGTGACTGTCAATAGGTGTAATGTTCGGGGGTTGTTTTCCCGATGAATCTAGAGTGGAATTTCCAGCAAATAGGTGCGCAAAGATATTGGCTTTTCCTGGGCAGTCGTTGCTAGTGTTCCATCTTCTTTGGTTAGGGACGAAATGAGCTGGAAGTGAAATTTCTTCCCACAGCTTTGGCGAAAGACCAAAATGAACGGGATCCGTTAGGACATTCAGGAAGTTTTGATCTTATTTTGGCTTTGTGGGCATCTTTTGAGCATTCTATTGTCTCTTTACATATGCCTCTAGCCTCGACATATGCTGCTCTGGTCTCAGGGCCCGGATTTTTCAGCCATCGATGGTATGCTGCCTGTTTGGAAGCCACAGCTCTAGAGCAGTTTCTGTTAAACCAGGTCTTATCGGATGATGTTCTTCTTTCGGTATTCGGTATGTAAGTTTGCATCCCCAACATGATGATTTCAGAAATTGTCTCAGCACATCGTGTTGGATCTACTGAAGAGAAACAAACTCTCTTCCATGGAAACGCTGAGAAAAACATACGAAGACCTTCCCAGTCGGCCGAATTGTAATGCCACATGAGACGGGGTGGTATTGTGCAGCTCGATGGTAAATGGAAAAGCATGTTGTGGAGATGAGGTGTGGTCAGAGTTTCCAAGTGGGGCACAAACTTCTATTCTATACGGGTCAGGATTGGTGGTGAGGAAAGATCTAGTGTATTGGCAGACTGGTTGTTGACATCAGGGATGCGGGTTGGTAGCTCGACCAGTTGTTCTAGACCATGAGTGATGGCGAAGGCCTCGGCTTGACGACCTGCATCATCTGTTTTGTTAGAGAATTTGAGCCAGGCAGCGTTATGTACATTAAAATCTCCCATGATTATGGTTTCAGCTGTTGGATGGTTCTCCTGAATGTAGTCCAGTTTGAGTGATAAAAACTCAAAGAGGTCGTTTAGACCGACATATCTACAGTGATCCAGTTGAATGGGTTCAGTAATTCCTTAGACAAACAAACAAATTTCTCCACTTTATAATATTAATAAAAATTCCGTCTGAACCTTGAACGAGGTCACATAAAAAATGTCAGTAAACTATATTAGAATATTCTGCTTGATTAGGTTTCATTCTTTTAATATTTCAACAATACTACAAACTTAACCTGACCTTCCAATGCTTTTATCCTTGAAGAAGCACTTAAATATTCGAACAAACCTCAACATTGCCCTTTCTAAGTACGTAATTCATCTTTATCAAATCAAGTTGTCTTATCGGCCCTCAAGTATGCCAATGCCATATAACTGAATTTCCAGTATTCACTCCACCATCAATAGATTATCGAATGAAATTTGTCATATAAAGTCTCCCCACATTAAGCAAATCATTTTCAAGCTTGTATAGAACCCCTTGGGGTAATTTATGTCTGGTGTCGTTGAGCATCCCTTACACTAACGGGGATGAAATTATTGCACCAACATTGGGGTTGCATGTGCACGTTCATTTATGTAATAAAATATATAGTAGTTTGCTTTTATGTTCTCTCGGCCTTTGTTTGTATAGACGAAATTTTTCATTAGATTTCCTTTTTAACCCTTTCTGATTTGTCCTAAATTTATATTTCACAATTCCATTTTATGGAATACGCGACTTTTCCATTCATTAGCGTGATCATTCTGAATTCCAGTTAATATGGTAATGCTTCCACTGATGATTTCTAGATGGCGATAGCTTTCCGTTAAACTGTATTCTTCAGAACTGATTTTAATAAATTAGATGGAGCCGTCGCATACATACTATGTCCTATTGATAATATGAAAAAGACACGAAAAATCCAAATTACATTTGGGAAAGCTTTCAAATTTCTTACACTAGTTTTAGTAGGAACCAAACATGTTTTTCATCATCTTGGGTAAAATGTACGTACGAGAAATCATTATAATTTCAAAGATTTGTTGTTGATGTTGATGATATAGTCCAAAATGATATTTTTGAACAATATTTAGAATTTGCAGAACGCCAATTTAGCGGCCCAGAAATACATTATGTCTATACTTAATCAGGTCCATATTTGGTTTACTACTAAAGCACTTAAAATCACTCTTTTTCAGAGTAACCTCGATCCAACCCCAAAATACTCTTTTGAATTGAATATTTTTGGAATCGGTGTCCAATAATGTACGATTATATGGACAAACACTGTCTCCGTGTGATATTGTGAAAAATAAGGTATAAGTTTTGAGGTATCATTGAAGTAGTATCTCTGTCTAGAAGAAGATTACAAGTTTTGGAGTATCATTGGATTAGTATTGCTGTTCAGTATGAATTTAATGATTTTCTGCTTCTTTGGTGAACAATTAATTTCTTCAAGAAAATGACGATATCTCTCTCCGTTTAATCTTCCCGGAATGAAGAATGGACCTATAAAATAATCTCCAAGGATTCTTGCCCACACGTTAAGAGAGAACTGTTCTTGGAAATGTGATTCCTGTATCGCATAGGGGTTTTCCTCTGACCACAAATGATTGTTGTGAAAATTGCGTATAGCGTTGCGTGAGAAATTTGCTTCGTCGGTAAACAGGATTTGATTTTCAAATAAAGGATTTTGAATAAGGCATTGGAGAAACCAACGACAGAAGTTGATACGTAACGGAAAGTCACGAGGGAGTAGTGCCTGAACTCTTTGAATATGGTAGGGATATAACAAATTATCAATTAAAATTTTCCATACCAGAACATGAGAAATGTTTAACGTCAGCGCTATTTTTCTGGAGCTTGTTTCCGGGTGTTCTCCTACCAGATTAAGAACTGCTTCCTTGGTTTCTGGGGTTTTTACCGTCTGATGTGCACACGACAGATGACTAGCTTTCTCAAAACTTCCTGTTTCCCTTAACCGAGCGTGAATTCTTGAAAACGTTTTTGAAGCAGAAGTTGTGTGGTTTGCATAACGCTCCTTATACAAACGTCTAGCCTCAAATGCATTTCCGTTAGCAAGTCCGTATGTAAAATGTATGTCAGCATACTCTGCATTGGTAAAGTTCACCACTTTTCAACAAATAATCACAATAATAATAAATAAAACTATTTAACTATGCGTCAGGATATTATTTTTGACATGCCAGGACAAAAAAAACATTGGAATAAACTTACTTCTTGATACTTTTATTTTCAAAGAATTTGCGAATCAATGAGAAAAAATTGGATACATGGGTTAATTTAAATCAAAATATGCTTTTTAAAAGTATACTCTTTTCACGTAAAAATGAAAGGAGAATCGATTTTTTTCTAGAAAATGTGATACATGAACGACAAAGTTGTGACTCCCCAAAAGAGACAAAGACCTGTAGGCGGCGCTCCCTATGATTAAGGGCCAAACTTAGATCAAATTTGAATTTCTCATATTGAAAAATCCCCAAATACCAATTTTTGTCCAAATATCGATATTATTTTGAAATTTATTCAAGAAAAACAGAAATAAAGATAAATTTTCAACACCCTGTATATAAAAAATGAAGGCTTGCGGACCCATACTTATATGAACTTTTCACCTTATAAATAACTGAGGAATCGTCCTGTAAAATATCGAATACTTATTACATAAAACCCTGTATATACAAACTAAAAATACAGAAATTATAAAAATCAAATTCGAAAATTGTTAATTACCTACAAAAAAATATATATGAACCAACTGATAGAAAACAGTCCAAATGATTCCAGCGCCATATGGAATGATATCAACACTATATGTTCGAAGGAAAAAGCTAAAACTGACATAGACTCAATAGAATCCGATGACCTAAATATTTTCACAGATAAAACGGACAAACGGACAAACAAATTCAATAAACATTACACGGACTTATGTCAGGATTATGCAAATACAATAGAATCTCCAAAGGGCTACACAGAGAGCATAAACAACTTGGAAAGTTGTATGTTCCTGAATCCCATAAATGTAACCGGGATGGGACAATATAAATGCGGAAACATTGAAAAATATCAGTGCCCAAATAGTTGAACCCATCAGTTTAATAATTAATAAATGTTTCACATTCACATTCGCCAACAACCTACCAAATTGTTTTAAAATCGGCATTATAAAACCATTACACAAAGGCGGAAACCAAAATGAAATTGAAAACTATGGACCAATTTCTATACTATCAATATTTTCAAAAATATTCAAAAAAACAATTAAAAATCAGAATCAACAAATTCATGGATAAATTCAATATACTTTCTGATGAACAGTACGGCTTTAGAGGAAAATCCACTGACGATGCAATATATGATGAAACATCAGAAGTTTATAAAGTCATGGATACAAATATTCCATCAATTTGTATATTTGTTGAACTTTCTAAAGCGTTTGATACTGTCACGAACGCTTAATGAAAAAACTGAACTGGAACGGATTGAGAGAGACCATATAGAGTTACTCAAAGACTACCTACGCGATCGAAAGCAATCGACAGAACACTGAGTGATCCAAGAATAGTAACATATGGTGTCCCACAAGGTAGTGCTCTTGGACCTCTACTTTTCACGCTATAGGTGAACAACGTTATGAAAACGGCAACAAAGGGTGAAATAATCAGTTTTGCCGATGTTATAGCTATTCTCTACCAACCCCCATCCAGAAAAAAACTAAAGAATGAATCAGAAGAAGATTTCCGGAATATTAGCGAATGGTTCAAGTACAATAAATCGACACTAGACAGCCAGAAAACCTGCTACTTACCGTTTACCTCCTACGCCAACAACCTACCAAATTTAAGACCACTAAACAATGATAATATACAAATTCTGGGGACGGACTCAATCATTTAGGAATCATCATCGATAGACACTTCAAATGGAATATACAAATGAAACATTCAACTAATGAACTGAGGGGTCTGTTAACTAAATTTAGAATCCTTTCAGATTACTTGGATAGTACACATCTCAAAACCATTCATTTTGCACTTGTTCAATCTCAACTCTCGCACGGTATACTAGGATGGGGTGCAAACTAGAAATGTGGATTAATGCAACTGGAAGCAAAATGTTCAGTGATCTGGTAGATTGAAAATAACTAACATGATAAATAATTATTATAAAATATCGAATATTTATGTACATATGTTCAAAATAGTTATCAATTGTTCATTCCGATCTGAAAAATACATTCACTCGTTTTTCTCAGAATTGAACAATGTATCTATAATATCCCAAAC